>OZ007577.1:50068882-50148882 GCA_963931925.1 Onchidella celtica | reverse complement strand
ATATTATTGTAGTTTGACCTGTTACTTTCCCTGATGAAGTAAACGTATTAAAAATATAGATCTTATGTTGTAAACGTGTACATCAGAACAACTGTGTCATAGTTTTTACAACAGGTACTTTGCATTCCCAATGTCTTTTTTTTTAAACGTTTCATTTCCCGTATTCTCAGCTGTTTTGGGCACAAGTTCTCTCCTTAAATCATGTTAGTTACTTTCTTTCTTACTGTAAACCTATGTAATTCAGATCTTGACCTGTCAAGTTGGAATAATCTCAGGGAAGGTGCCAGCATCGATAAAATAATGGTCAGAGGCGACCAGGGAACACCAATAGATATCACGCTAAGCATTGCAGGAAAAAATATGTGAATAGTAACCAAAAAAAAAAAAAAACCCAAACAAACTGGAATTATATAAACTTCGTTGTAATTCCTTTTGAATAGGGGGAAAGTGGGGAATGGGGTGTGAAAGATGCGTCTGTATCTAAATACAATTGTGAAGAAAAGTCTTTGAATGTTTTCTCAGGTTGACTGTCGCTCTAAAGTTGAACAGGGTCAAAATTTCGGCCTGTCCCGGATGGAATCCATCTTACTCCAAACAATCTTCCCATCTCTCCTCTTTCACCGTGGAGTATGGACATCTTAGCGGAATCTCAGAAGTACAAATCTATTCATCGGTCTGCGCTATGGACATTTTTGCTACAACCCCGACGTACGTCTCCTTCCTTCTCTGGGGCCTGTGGACACTTTACGACATCTCAGAGAGTCAGAAGATCACATCCCTTCTTCAGGGTGGACATGGGCATTTTACGACTTCTCAGAGATACAACTCACGTGATTTGGTACAGATCATTTCATTCAAGCAGGATGGTAAGTAATAGTATCTCACCGCTTTTAAAATTTCTATTAAACTATTTCTGTCCCACATACCTTGGGGGAGGTGGAGTCAAAATGTGGCTGAAAGAAAAAGTTTTATGTTCTAGTGCGTTTTATTGTAACGTTTCTGTATCATTTCAAAAGCGAGGTCTGTGGACAGGACATTTGAATTGTCTTTTCTTTTCCTTTACGTTTTGTTGTGTCGCTTCTGAATTATTACTTAGGCGAAGCTTTACTACATACAACTTTCTCTGTTTGCTATATTATTTCGACTTTGTTTCAAGCCTTGCAAGGACCCCACAGATTTTCTGTGTTTTCTTTCAGGAATATTTTCCAGTTCTCTTCGCTTCATGTGTTGTCATATCGACCAACATAGCAGAGTTAACTTTGATGATCAGTCCGCCAGTTTTCTTTGTCATTTGACAAAGTCAGTAAGCAAACACTTACAGGACTCCATTGAGGGCGCTCTGACCTGGATACGCCTATAAAACGAATCAAAGTAACCGAGTAACACAGTCATTAATGAACTTACCCTGAGAAGGAATAGTTCGGTCTAATTCTGCTCGTGTTGAAAGACGGTGAAGTGGGCGGTTTAATTAAAATCATCGGTCAAAGGAAAATGGACGTAGGTGAGACTCTACGTTGCATGGGACTCTTAAATGAGCTGTGTAATTCGGTGGGGCGTTATTTAGCTGGCAGGGTTGTGTAATATAAACCGTGTGAAGAATAAGAATAGGTGGACAGAAACTGTGCCGAAGGTTAGATGCACCAGGCAGGCGGACAATGAGACAGATAGGGAGATATCATTATATTAAGGTAGATGGACACTCGGGTGTAAAATGGGAATACTCTTTGTAGAAAGACAGACTAGTAAACAGACAGACAGACAGACAGACAGACAGACAGACAGACAGACAGACAGATAGATAGATAGATAGATAGATAGACAGACAGACAGACAGACAGACAGACAGACAGACAGACAGACAGACAGACAGACAGACAGATAGATAGATAGATAGATAGATAGATAGATAGATAGATAGATAGATAGATAGATAGATAGATAGATAGATAGATAGATAGACAGATAGATAGTTACACATCCTGAGCAAATTAAATCACATTTTGTTTTCAAAAGTCTGATTATCAGATAGGGAATCATTAGCGCTATTTCTAACATCGTAGCAACCACCAAATTCAAAATATTTTAGGTGAGCAATTCAGGAATGTATAGACCGGAACAATCCAACCCAAGTTAGAGCTTGGTACTACTTTACACAGAGTGGGAATTTACGCAGAGTGAAAATCTGCACGCTCGGAGCCTGAACAAGTAATTGAGCGAATGGGCCCCTATTTTCATTAAACCTTTCCTGGTGCAAGCCGCGCGTGCTGCTGACTGTATGTCTGGGCACGACGTCATGAGGAGCCCAAGCCCCCGGCACGTCATATCAGTCTCGGGTAGCTGGCAAATGTGGGTGCTTGATAGAATATCTCTGGTCGGCCATGGGAAGAGGGATAGACAGGACAAGGAGGAGTAGACAGCCAAGGTTTACTGGGTGTTGAAAAGATGAATCGACAAATTGACAGGCAGACTGATATAGTTCCTGATAGTTGGGTCGAGGAGACAGGGTTTTGAATTGGCAGACTTATGGATAAACAAATAAACGGAGGTGGCAGTCCGAACAAAACGTTCATGCAGAGCTGGCAGAGAGATAGATTGATGGATGAATAGATAGAAAGACAGGTAGATAGATAGATAGATAGATAGATAGATAGATAGATAGATAGATAGATAGATAGATAGATAGATAGATAGATAGATAGATAGATAGATAGATAGACAGACAGACAGACAGACAGACAGATAGATAGATAGATAGATAGAGAGACAGACAGACAGACAAACAGACAGATATATAGATAGAAAGATAGATAGATAGATAGATAGATAGAAAGATAGATAGATAGATAGATAGATAGATAGATAGATAGATAGATAGATAGATAGATAGATAGATAGATAGATAGATAGATAGATAGATAGATAGATAGATAGATAGATAGATAGATAGATAGATAGATAGATAGATAGATAGATAGATATGATCAGTGTTGCCTATGGTACACATTCTTTTTGTTTAGCCTACATCAGAATTGTACTTTCTCAATGTCTAAAGATGTAATCTTTTATTACTCCTCAAGTGCACTGAAAATGCGTTGGATTTCTTCCCAATGCCCACCCATATATCAGTTTAATCAATCAAGATTTTCTATTTTCTCAGCTTTCATTGTGTGCGAAATTGGCAGTAATTCAAACAATATCATTTCAAGGTGAAAGGGAGATTCGGGCTGATGTTCAATTTGACACTTTGTTACAAAACCTGATGAATTGCAACATATTGTTTGTGCAATCAGGAAATAATTTCAGCAAACCATGAAGTAAATTTAGGATTAAAACAAGACAAGGTTTAGCACTTTCGTCATAAACGACATTTCGTTCTTGCTTCATGCACGAGATTTTTGAGATCCAGATCAGAAATTCAGTTCAGCAATTATTGATTCATGTGTCAAGTGCCGGTTGTCAAGTCTGATATACTCTGTTTGATTCCATATTGCTGCTTCAGCCACCCGACTGACGTACATGATTGCCTATATCGGGTAGACCTGTAATTAAACGGGCGTGAATATCGAATTCAGTTTGACTTCTAGAACCGCTACCTCAACCTACAGTCTGTCCTGTTGAGGTTGGTCTATGTTTGTGAATGAGCTTTCAACACTTTGAAACAATAACAATCGATTATTCACTCAAACGCTCTAATAAGTTTACTAAATATTAATTGTATATGTACTGTGCTTGTCCATGCCAAGTAGCCTAAGATGTAACATTGTTTATTGCATAAGACAATAGCACAAGAATCTTTTTATTTCAATACACTGATCGTTCCAGCCTGTCGAACCTACAGCAAATACTAACTATTAAGCAGCTGCTTTCTCCTCAAGAGCTGCTTCGAACAAAGACAGTACTGTCTGACAGTTAAAATGACAGTGAAAGGATACCATGTCCAAGTATCTCAGATCACTAGGGGAGCATGATTTAGAAATCAGGGACACAAAGTGATATGAACGTCAGAATCTGCTGGCATTAATCGTTCATCACTTTCCGTTTAAAATCTGAATTCACAGTGATTTGAGTTTCACTATTTCGCTGTTTACCATACAAAGAACAGATAAATTGAAAACCAATTCATTCTAGAGTCCTGTAAAATGTGCTTCTCGTAAGGCATCCATGATTATTGACATCTTAATTGATATAAAATTAATGTAAGCAAAATGAAAACTGAGACATATCGAAAGAGACCCTAACTTTAGCATTCATGTAATGCCCCCAAAAAGCGCAGAGAATGTGCGTGCGTGACCAGAATAGAAATAATGATCGCTATTTTTGCATCCGTGCGCACGAATGCTCATTTTCAAAAATAGATTGTAGCGTATTTGGAAAGTAGTTGACCTTTACTCTCTTTGTGGCGTCACGGGGCGTCACTATTGCTAGGTCTCAACTGAAACCGTCATTGAATTTTAATTGTCCTTTTTTTTTTTTCATTTTAAAAATCAATCAGTCGAATAATTAGCTGAAATAGAGTAAACTTTTGCTTAGCGTGACAGTTTTAAAATATTTCTTGCCGTTTTATCAAGCTCAAACAAACCGGCTCCTGTCATTCATTCATAAAATGCTAGTTCCATTAATGTTCAGCTTTGCAGAAAACTCGCTTCAGGGCAGACTTCAAAATTAGAAAGAAAATAATGTCTTGAGAAATGGAGAATACAGGGAGATAACCCATACATGTAACACGTTTTTCAAACATTGTCTATATAACATACTGCATGGGTTGGGGTGAAGGGCGGTGGGGCATATTCATTGGTACGATAGAACGATAAAATATGATGAGATAAAATGAGCATAAGACAAGAAAGCAATGGATAACTATAACTGTTTGCCTTTCTTTCAACCTTTCACCGTTTTGTCTCAGTACAAAACGATTGGTGCCAAAATGTACATCATCGTCCCCACACGATCTTGACCGGCCGAATGAGAGGTTTAAAGAACTATGTTTCTTTTTAGTAGAATGTTATTTATGATCTATCCCAAAACCTGCAATAATAATAATTATGTCACAACAGAGAAGAATAAAAAAACACTTAAGATTTTGATAATTCTCTCAGTGAAATAGAACGACAACAACATAATTATGAAAGGATTATAGTATTCTATGATGGCCTGTGGGAGACATTTACACACAGTCACATTCAGGTGAGTGTGTCAATCAATCACGTTTTCTTCCACAGCCATTAAGAAGAGACAGGCAGGTGACATGGCCGGGAGTAAAGAAGTGGACAATGGCACCAAGTTGGCTGAATCACATGGGTTTCATCACAGCACTATAAGACATTTACGAGACTTATCAAGTTGTCTACCTCCGACAGAGACTTATCAAGTTGTCTACCTCCGACAGAGACTTATCAAGTTGTCTACCTCCGACAGAGACTTATCAAGTTGTCTACCTCCGACAGAGACTTATCAAGTTGTCTACCTCCGACAGAGACTTATCAAGTTGTCTACCTCCGATAGAGACTTATCAAGTTGTCTACCTCCGACAAAGACTTATCAAGTTGTCTACCCCCGACAGAGACTTATCAAGTTGTCTACCTCCGACAGAGACTTATCAAGTTGTCTACCTCCGACAGAGACTTATCAAGTTGTCTACCTCCCGGCTCAAGCAATGTATTTGAGGATTCAGATATTTCACATGGCTGTCCAGACATTCATTTCAGACAATCATTTTTTTTTTCTTTTTGCCATGGTGATATTTAAAATCTTGAATGGGGCAAAATGTACAGAAATATTTTACATGAATATCTGACGATTTTAGTCTTTGATTGTTCCCACTCCACTTTTTTTTGCACAGCTAAGAAATTCTGCATTGAACGTCTGCTGTTTTAGTATTATGATAAGGCGTTAGAATAAATCGGATCGTGAAACAGCTTGATAAGTGTCTTGTATAGTGTCAAAAGACGCATTCATTAGACCTCTGCTACATACTAAAAGATCTACAGATTTTTTTTGCTTGTTCAGAAAATGGAGATAGAACGAACAAGATTTCCTCTGAGGAAAAAATCAAGTTCTTTGGAGAGTGAGGCTACAGAAGGTCGTCACAGGGAGAATATGGAAGAATGTTCTTATTTGAATGTAAAAAAAAAAAGTGTTTGTTTCTGTGTTTGTTTTGATTTTGTAAATGTGACCCCTGACCCACGATGTCTCGTCTAGAGTCTCACACACAGACGCATGACCCCTAGGGGTACAAGTATCTCATAATGTCTTTATTGTGATTTTATCCACATAGTTTGTTTTTTTTTGGTCGTGCAATTTCAAACAGGCTAGAGATAGACAAGATGAAGGCAGCATTTCCGCTCATGTAGAAAATATCAACTGATAAACCACATGATGGGTGTTAGTGTGTAGGATATTAATTTTGTCCTGACAGGGTTTGAGCTCGCCGCCATCTTTGCTGATTCTTTCTCTTATAATGCGTCGTGTTTTAGAATGGGCGAGATTAGCACCGACATCCTTGAAAATTGTGTTGAATTTACTAGAAATTTTGCATGGACTCGTATCTCATACTAAACCTTTATTATATTGTAATCTTTGTTATATTGTAATCTGTGTTTGGGTTTGCAAAATGTGAACATTTAAATTTCTTGTCATGTAGAATACTTCCCGTAGCAACAACATTGTATAAATCAGCCACTTTCCTGCGTTAATGATGTTTTCGGTGCAGGATTAGAAAAGGATATTTTTGCTTTATTTGATTTTGTTTTGTCATGTTTTAAAAATAACTCAGATTTATTTTAAAGTTCCATTCTTAAATCGGCCGTTACTGTAAAAGGCTCAAAGATCGTTTAGATATAAATATAGTTTTAATTACTAACTAATTTGGATAAAAATAAACTCAGGAAATAATTATGGAAACAAACAAATCAAAGGATATTTTAGATTTTAACAGAAGAGATTAATGAATTAATTACGATCTCACTCTCTCTTAAGAAAGACGAAAATAGTTGGAGCTATTTATGACAGAAATTTGGTAACCAAATATGGAGATAACAATAACTTAAGTGGCTGCTTTCTTGAGGTCTTTAACAATCATTTTCCAGAAATAGTTTCTGAAAGGAAACGGGTAGCAGGTGAAGCCACGGAAAAGGGTGGGGAGTGGGGTGAGTCCAAATGTCTTGAAGTTCGAGAGGTTCAAGTCTCTGTTTAGGAATTTTCCACCACACGACATGGGTAAATGTCAGACATGACGATCTAGGAAGTGTTATTGACTTGTGGAAACAAAAATATCATTCCACTTTTAAGCTGAATCCTCAAAATCACACATAATATTTCACGGGCTAATTTTATCAAAAACGCAGAGATCCAGCTGTGTGTGTTTGAAAAGGACACAGAATACTCATGCACTTTGCGAGTTCTTGAAACCATGTAATATGTTTGCGTGTATGCTAAGTACCGGGTGTGAAATAGTGATTTCTGAAAATACCGCACGAATGACGAGAAACAGCAGGTTTAATTTCTATGTATTAGATTTTGCTTATGTCTCAGCTCAACACCCAGCCATTTCATTCTTCATATTCAGAGTGAAAGTCGAAGTTTTCAACATACAAAAATAGTAAGGATGTCTTTATTCCGCATTAGATGCAGCGTGCAAGAAATCAATTTCACATCGAGTATGAGTTTAGTGACAGTGAATCCAAGTTGTTAAAGAATTCAGGGTACATGTACGATTTCTGAAGTAAACTTAACTGTATTGAATTCTCTTGTTTCGTTCTGAGCGCTTGCTATAGTTTAGACTACAAGCATTATCATGACGCAGAGAGATACTTGCACCACAATATCAACTGTATTGCAGGTTTACCTATTCTGCTGGTGTTTTCCTACTCGTCGAATTAAGTCGGAAATGGCAACCGTTTTCAGTAAAACAATTTCCGGAAAAATATTCCCAGCGTCGCGACTAGTAGTCAGAAAATAGAATCGCGACTGCCTACGTCAGAGGTGTTTTCCCATTTTACGTCATGCCAGAAAGACTCGCTGCAGGGATTCCCTTGTGACGTCAACACTCGGAGACACTCGGAAGTTTCTTCTATAATGCTTTACAGTGCGTCACAGCTGGAGAATTCCCCTGTAGGTATTTTCATGATTGATCAAGGGGAACACTTCAATTTCCTGTTGCGTTGAGAGATAATCTCATCATCTAACCACTTCAACCACAAATGACCGGAGTCTTACTCGTTCCTCTGCATCATCAACAGCATTTTGTCAAAAGCCTTCGAGAGCTTGCTTTCAGTCCAACAATGCCATCCTTGCAGAAACCAAGACACCCAGGCCAGACCGGCTTATGAAGTATGGAAGATGCCTGACCTCTCTGCACAGATACTGAAAGGAGCCTTAAACCTGAAGGCACAGATACTATGTAGCCGTTCTTTCAAAAAATCCATTTTGATTTATTTCATCAGACTGCATGTACAGTCAAGGGCAGGAAGGTAATTTTGAAAAGCATTTCATACTGTCAGTCTCAGGTATATTGATTTTTTTTTTTTTTGTTCGGCGGTTCTATCCAGGTATTTCGACATAGAGCTGGCGACAGGGAACTCTGCACTCAGGTGATCCTACGATTTGCAGTAAAGGTATGGTTGTTTTTTTTTTGTGTCATTGTTGTTGTAGATCTAGTTTTTGATGTTGATGTTGTTGTTGATGTTGTTGCTGTTGTTGTTGTTGTTGTTGCTCGGATTCCAGACAAATATTATTTGGAATATGCATTGTTGTTGATGATCTCAAGGTGATGAGGAACAAGGGACATTCCGGACAGCATGAAAGAAATGAGCTTACATAACAAGTGTTTCTTCATTGATACAGAACGTTTCATTCAGTGTGCATACCTGGGTGGTTTGTAGCAATGTTTATGAACAGATAGGAAAAGGTAGAGTTGTGTTCTAGGAAGAAACTTACAACATTGTATGGTCATGAACCGATCTATAGCGTGTTTTAGTTTTAAAGCTACCGTCATATCAACTGTCTTCTCTTTAGTTTGCTTTGTATTGTTTGGGTTTTATTTCTCACGTGGGGCTTTGCAACATATAACCTTTTCTTTTTGCCCAATTTTGACATCATATCAACTGCTTAATATTCATGCATAAGCAAGTATATGCACGTAACCACAGTTCTTAAAGCGATGAATATTTCAGCGGCTTAAGTGAAAACGCAGACAAGTCAAATTTAAACTCAGTCATGATCAGTCATTTCAAATCAAAACAAATCTGTTCAAAATGACAATTTCTATCTTCATCATTATAAAACATGTTTGGAAATGGACAAAGAAAGCTTGCCAATAATCAAATCACAAACAAAAGGCTTTGAGATAGCAGTACAAGAGAGACCTTGTGGTTTTCTCAAAAATTTGAAAAAAAAGACATAATTGGTTTTACACTTGCGTCCTTCATTTACTTCTATACGCACTCATTGTCTGTGCTTTTTGTCTCACACTATAATGTCTGTACTTGCACATGTCCACCTCCTCACATACATAAACAGCTGTAGATATAGTCCCTCTGACTTGCACAGACATACCCTAATGTAAAAATAACACGCACCAGCACAGACTTACATCTATATCACATAGTTCTCTTCTCGTTATTTACACTAAAAGAGACTAGAGCTAACATTATTTACCTAAGTCTCTGTTCTTCAGAGTAGAATACATTTGATCTCGCACGTATCACATAGATGGACAGTATGTAATGTAAGCTGTCATGTTTAGCTGTTCTTCATTGCTAGAGTAAATGTCTTCTATCTCAAGTTACTCAGACAATACTAATTTTTGTACCATTATTCTGTCACATTTGTTATTATTCTGAATACGATAACGAGTATTCCGATTGGGTCGGGACATTTTTTGAGTTGTCGGATGTCTTGCAGATTCTTACATTCATCATTATTGACCTCTCATTTCCCAGATGGATGGGTTTTTTGAGGGGGGGGGGGATTATGTTACGGTTTAGGATCAAGGTTAGGGTACGCGTTATTCTATTCGGTAATAGAGCATCCTAAGAGTTCTCATGCTAAAGGATTTCAACGACGTGAGTGGCAGACTAGTAGTCGCTTAGTCCTGGAGTTTCACTCGAAAACATTCAGTTTTGTACCCAGCCTCACTGCGATTCACAGCTTCTCTCCCAGACTGCCGCCCTACGGAAATTCGACAAATTGGATTGAGATCAAGTTTGCTCATAGGAATGATATTGTTCCTATGTAAATCCGCTGGTTTGATGTAGAAAATCCGCCTTTCCTCGTATCCTACCATTCCTCCGGCCACCCTACACAATTCAACGTCGGATTGACGTAAGGATGTTGGCAGGGCTGTGTGTGTATATTTTAGAGAGTTGCTTTAACAGGCCCAGATTTCTCACATGGCAATCAATGCAGACTGACCAGTGAGATGAGTTGCCTTCATTTTAAACTCTAGATAACAGCAATTTCTATGTCCATCATCACAATGCTGCTCACCCAGGCACTGATCCCCAGCCAGTAACCCTACGGAAATCCGATGGGTAAGACTGAGGTCAAGTTTACTCATAGTAATGATATCGTTTCTATGTAGCTAGAGCCACTGGTTACGACAATTCACGGACATCGGTTTGATGTAAGGAATCTGCCCTTCCGGTATCCTACCAATCCTATCCATACTCATCCAAGTCGGGCTGACCTAGGGACGCTAACAGGGCTGTGTGTGTTTATTTTAGACAGTTTCTTCAAGAGACCCAGATTTCTTACATGGCAGTCAGTTCAGACGGACTAAGGAGATGAGTGGCCTTCGATTTAAACGCTAGAGAACAGCAATTTCTATGCTCACCATCAGAACTCTTCTCACATGGGCACCGATCTATTCCCATCCTTAAAATAATCTACCCTACCATGGGTTACTTTGAGGGTGGGCATTTTGCGACTTTAGTTTTTGTTTGTTTTATCTCGTTTTCTGGAAAAAACTGGGGATCCATAAGTGTGTAGACGAGGTATAACAATTGCACATTTTGACACTTGTTTAAAATGCTTTGTGGCACTTACCAAGCTGTTTCACATACCCGATTTATTATGCAAAGCCTCAAACGTTTAACGTCGAATTTCTCAGTTGTGCAAAATAAACACATGGGAGTGCTGGCGGGGCTTACCTAGGCTATTTTTTGTGTGTCTATTGGTCCGGTGTCTCGAAGTTTCAATGCACAATCGGCCGAATTCAGAAAGTTCGGCTCATTTCGATGACCTTGTTTCAATATGAGGGCTATGATTTTTCCACAAAGTCTGTTCTTCATGCCTGTTGTGTATTTAGAGCAGGAAATATCACTCAAAATATTGTAGCTGAAGATATTGATTTGAATCCAGCCTGGGCTTAAACTCTCTGTGCTTACCAGCGATAGCTCAACATTCTCTCTAGTTCTGAGCCAGCAAGGCAGGTTGAAATCATGCTGTGATAAAAGCGGCCACATAGAGCGAGCTGATAGCATGGAAAACATTGCATTAAATCCACTTTTTTTTTTTTTGCCTTCTAGTTTGATTTGATTTAGATAGTTTGGTTTTTCGTTTGATTTGATCTAAGTTTGGTTTAGTTCAGCTTCTAGTTTTATTTTATTTTTTTTCCTTTCAATTCATTTTAGTATTTTTTTTTCTATATCATGTCATTTATTTCGTTTTTAATTAATTTATGTTTGTTTTTGTTTCATTTTACCATTTTGTCAGTTTAGCTTCTTATATTTAACGTTGTTTTTTTTTAATCTATTGGAAGAGGCCCTAATTATACATGAGTCCCTTGAAATGAAACCATGGATCACCTGGAGAAGAATCTACGAAGGCAACAAAAAAAGGCAACAAAAACAAAAACAAAAAAAATCGTGGTGAATTCAGTGGTTTAATTTACTTAATTAATTTGACATTTTTAATGCAGGTCCGTCAGTTTCTTAATTTTTTAAATATTTTTTTGTTAAAGCTGATTAGATACAGAAATCAACTTTTGTGAGAGTAAAAATGATGTGGTTAGTTTTGCTGTTCATTATGATAATTATTCTGGCACTTTTGCCTCATCAAGCTACTTGAAGTGTCAGACCGACCTGTTTCATGTAGTTGTCTTTTGGGGGACAGAGTAAAATGGAATAGTGCTATAATTAGCTGTTAGTTGCTCGCCCTAGCTTATATATACAACACAAGGTATATCTGTTCCCAATCGCTGGAGCCACGGAAGGAGCGCTAGTTATTATTGTACAAGCTTTGCACTTTCAAATGAAAAGTAAGACAGGACCAGTGAAGAATGTAGCAATGCAATAGTGTTTGAATGGTTTGGATATACATTTGGGGTAAGAAAATAGTGGAAAGGGGGGGGGGTAGAGGGATGGCACACTGACTCCCTACTTCGTTTGAGTAAAAATTGATACAAGGAGGCAATAACATTGAAGGCAATAATTGGCTGAAGCACTTTACAGCGCACGGCAATTATAAGCCCTGCTGCGATGTGCAGATTTACCGCACTTTTTTTTTTTTTTTTAAAGAATGGTTTGCCAGTTATAAGCCTCGACCGGGAATTCAGACATTTTCCTGGCCAAAAGACAACCACGTTTCTGAGCATGTAACACAGGCAGATATAGAATAGTTCCCTTACTATCCCACTAGTGCCGGGACCAAAGAATTGCCAATCCAAATACTTCTGAAATAATATGCTAAACTGATTTTATATAGACAGAGTATTTGCAAAAGTATTAATATGTAATTGGAAAAATTATTTGTTTAGTAAATATGACGAGTAGGTGTCTCAAACATGACCCATTTGGCTCCATGTGACTTATTATTTCAAATAATGGTGCACTGGGCGCTAGAGCGATAAACACACTGCTGAATATCATTTGGGAGATTAGAGATATCTTTCAGTCAATCATTTTTCATATTTCACATTTCGTAGTTAGAAGATGGGACAAATCTCTGACGGGTCACAGCGTATTCGCAAAGCTGCACATGTCAATGCGTTTTTGCCAGATTTGCTGCCAACTCTTTGAAGGAATTTATTTTCTTGATCGATTAAGGTGAAATACAATAATTTCAAATTTTTATTTATATTACTGAACATGTACATATATTTAAAAAATCATTATATTTCGAATAAAAATATTTTCATCTCCTGTTACATTAGACCGCGTGTCCTTGTGCGGTTCCCTAGTAGGGCGGCTCGCTAATGAGACAAAAATGTATACATGCTTATAGAATATTTATATATTGTTGGCATGACAAGGTGCCAATTTATGGCATCTGCTAAATAATCTTGACAGTTTTCACAGACAATTAAAATCTTAGTGCCGGGCTGACCTTTGGATGAAGAGATTGCGCTATTTTCTGGTTCGGGAGCGATTGCGGTTCTTTTCGGGGAAAAAGTGGAGGAAAAATTCATCTAGCTGTAAATGACATTGAACGGAAGCCAATTTTTTTTTTTTTAAATTAATTATGGAGGGTTGTTTTTTTTGTCTCAGAAATTATCTCTGTCAAAACGCTGTCCTGGCCTGGACTGAGGACAAGGTCAAGGTGCTCTTTACTGCCGCTCTAACATCAGCAGAATGTAATTTCAGCGCGGATCGCCCATCTTTTTGCCACGCAGTGAAACTTGCTGGGTCTGACACTCGTTCTGCGTGATGTTCACCCTGATCTTGAGTAGTTGATATCCTTGCACTAAAACTATGCCTCTTATTGCAAACTGACCGAACTGAGAGGTAGATGGTCTGCATTGTACGACTGGCCCCAAAGCATGAAACACCGCAAGTGAGAAAAACCTTAATTTGTAGGAGAGGAGAAACGGTTTACGTGCAAAGTATTCTTTGATGTTAACTAGCCTTTTAGTTGTATAAATAAACATTAAAATTTTGAAATAATAGAAACATTTAAATTCCTTCAAAAAGTTCATAAATTACTTGACAAAAAAACAAAACAAAAAATGTGCCATCTGCAGTTATGGAATGCGGTTTCAAGACAGGACCAGAGATGCGTCCTTTTATTGTTGAGAAAGCTGCCAAGTGCAGCTCCGGTCGCCGATTTTATTTGGAGGGGGGGGGGGGCGATTGAAGGGGGAGGAGGAGGGAGTGGTAGGGATAAATTTTCTTAAATTTTGCCCGGGTGGCGGCCTGTTCGGCCTGATCTTTTCGATTTCCAACTGCCAGGGTATCTTTAACGCGCTGGACTAGGTGCTTTATCCTACCTACCAGGGACAAGAAAATATAAGAAAAAATCCCGAAATTCCGACATGCCAGCACCGACTGGGATACGAACTGGTACCTTCGGCATGAGAGGCAAATACCTTGCCTCAAGACCAACGTGGTTATATTTTTATATGGGTATTATATTTTTAACAGAAGATTTTATATAACTATTTGAGCTGTATTTTTCTTCTTAGTGTTTGAACTGTAGTTTTTATATTGTTCGGTGGGCTGTACTTTTCGTATTGTAAAATGAATTGTAGTCTGTGCATCATTTTTCTACTTCTAGCTACGGCTGTAGTTTTAAAATTATTACCTGAAGCTTAGTTTCGTAAACATCATTGTTCAAACACTCCTTCTAGTTTTTATTACTACTAGCCCAAACGCATTCCAGTAAACCTTCTTCTTCTTGTATAATGTCGAATATGTCGGTGGAATTTTCCATTGTCCACTATGTAAAACCGAGATACAGTTCTGTAAGTACTGCCAAAGTTAAACAAAGAAAAAAATACTACACCGACATAACCATTCTTATGTTGTTTAATGGTCTCTTGTACTTTGCTTTAATACATCCACTAATCTCTCTGAGCACCTTTTAAAAATGATTCTCTTCTTGCGGAAATTACCAAGGGAATGAATTTTAAAAAATGTCATGCAATTTTATTTTTTTTTAGGAAGGGGAGGGGGGGGGGGGGGGGGGAGTCTTTTATTATTCATTATTTGATTGCCTTTTTTTCTTCAGCTCCGGACATCCGCTGATCCCCTCACCCGCCCTTCGGGCATCCATCGATTACTGGCCGAGATTGCACTTCACAGTGCCAGGCTATAGCGTAGAAGGTCAGGCTTTTGCCAACACAACCTGTGGCGTCGACTCATGTCAGTCCAGGTGTCTTTGACTTTTGACCTGCCCTATGGTAGAAGACAGGGTGGCTGGAGATTGATCAAGCAAAGACTTGGCGCTTTGGTGACGCCATGTTTATTGGTATATCATGGCTTGGACGTGGTCCAGCTAACACAGCGGGCAAGGAAGCCAAGGTGCTAAAACATTTGCTCGGGGATATGCTCTTCCTCTGAAGATCTCTCTTGCGTTCTCGCTCATATAAGGGTTTCTGTTCCTTTTTTTCGTCATAACTAGAATTTGTATGAAAAATCTATTAAAAGTACTTCAAGTATGAAAATTGTGCGTACATGTTTAATCATCTCATGCCCTGCACTCCATATCTGAGCCAGGTCACTTCGTGCCCAATGTCTCATTTATTTTCCGTAATATTTTTTATTTTTTCCACAGATATGTTTTTTCGCGATAAATTTAATGATAATACTTTTACATTTATCTAACGATTTGCCATGGCAACCATGAATGATGTGTGATTTTTCCTCCATTTGACTCTGCTGGCTTGGACGGTATTTCCAAACTTACTTCGTTAAGTGGGCAATATTTTTTGTGAGCGTTTCATAGCGTCACTTTCATTCATCAGTGACCAGCTACAACTTGACAGTAAGGGCATCTGGCTGACACTGCACAGGTGGTCGTACAGGACAGGTTACACCGACCAGGCACATGAAATAGGCCAGGCCATGGTGACCAACACAGACAAGCAGTGCCAGGATTCCTGGAATGCTTGGTGACTGCCATTCTTTGTGTGAACTTTTAAGGTGTATTTTTATGCTCGTATAATATCACTCGTATATGTAACAAAACTGTTGAGATAGGCACATGATGTCTTTACGTAAACAAATGTGAAAAGCTCTTAAAAGTGCAAAAAATATCGCTTTCCTGAACCGTTTCCAATATGTTCATATCATTACTGCTTCAAAACATGCCTTTCGTATTCTTACTTCAAAATTTTATGGTCGTATTTAAAAGTAACATTATTTTATTTTGTTGACTATTATATCGCAACTGGTTGTACCAGGAAGTAATCATTATAATATAATTTATTTATAAAATAATAGCTAATTGTCTTTTGTTATTATTTTATTATTATGTTTTAGTCCGACCATGCTTTTCGCAGGAGGGCGACAGTTTTAGTGTTCAGGTAGAGCCACGACCTACGCATCCAAGCACTGGGATGGAAATGGCGGCTGTCAACAATTTCACACAGCGACTGCTCACGGCTCTGGGCCTTGTGGTGGCAGCAAATGGCTGACAACTGAATGAGCAAGGTGAGCATGGCAGCGTCTGTAGATAGCTCAGGTCTGTAGGGCAAGGCTGGGGGAAGGGCAGGGCTGGGGGGAGGGCAGGTTGTTTGGTCGGCATAGAAAATTATATTACACTAGTTGCGATCCCCGGCCATGCCTGGGATAAATCGGTTTGAATATTGGTTTCAGTTCTGGGTGGTTATTATGGACCTACTTCATCTTGCCTGTTCCTATTTGTTTATTTTATTTTTGTTTGTTTGTTTTTAAATAAGTCTTACTGCTCTGCCTTTGTGAGTTGACACCCTGCGCACCCCGTACAACAGCATGATTTGCGCACGGGTTAGTTTGTTTGATAGTGAACACATCGCAGGAAGTGGTAACGAAAACTTAAAATGGCGGACCATGACTCGAAATAGATCTAAATGATGGCGAAACAATGAAAAACGAAACTTAGAAGCCTGAACATTTCATAATTTCTAATACAGCCCATTTAGAATTGATAATATGCTGTTGTGCAAAGTTTGAAGCCTGAGTGTGATGCGGATCCTGAGCCTTAGGTGACCAAAGTTTCGAGTTACCAAAATATCTTCCTAGTGGCTATTCTTACGGCAGTTTGTTATTCAACTTAATGCTGGGCCTACTTGGGGCGCTTTTTCGGTTGTTCCCACCCCAGTTAATTACTTACGTAGGCTATATTAGTCGATTGTCAGATTGATATGTAACGACGTGAGGGTCTAGTCAGTTTGTATCATCGAGGCCGTAGGCCGATGTTCGTCTGGGCAGTAGTCAGATTGATATATCAGGGAAAGCCGCCGGGGTAGCTATGTATTGTTTTCACTGGACTGGAACGCATTCGGAAGTCCTTCCGTTAACTAAGGAGGATCAGTTGGGAAACTGATGCTGTAAGGTTGGCCTTTTCTGGCACACGATGTTCAAAATGTTACAGAGCCAATGTATTTATGCCCTACGTCATCATTTTGCGACTGCCGTAAGAATAGCCACAGCCAAATATCTTACTACACTCGGCCCTGTCTGAGCTGTAAAAATGACGAATCGGAAAACCTCGAACGGCCCATTTTGTTTTCTATTTTTCTAAATTTTTAAGGTTGTTGCATCATTCAAATGAATTGATACAAACCTTGCTCAGTCTTTGAACTACTTTCAGTAATTTTTTCATGTCTCTACGTTCAGTAGTTTTTTCAGCTATAGAGTACAACCGTCCAATTTTACCCAATTATATATATAGATACACTGCATCCACAGAAAAAAAGACAATACTGGTATGTATGACAGGCTGGTTTTGGGGTGTAGAGGGAAGGGAATGAGAACACGCCTGAGATATTTCGATTTCCCAGAGGAACCAAACAACAGTCTTCCCCTTCCCAGACTCCACTATTAAGAAATTTACCCCATTGAACTCAGAATGTAAGATTGTGTCTATGAACTATTAAAACTATTATTTTTCAAGGTTAAGGTCATTATTAGAATTTGGGAAAGGCTAAGGCTTAGGGTATTAATTTCAATTTTCGACAAAATAGAAAAGGTGTACTTCCAGTGTCCGGTTCGTGTGAATGGCCAGAAAAACCTGTTTGTGATTAGAACGAATACCTGACCAGTTGCAACAATTTCTCATGTGTCTTATTTTAAACACAGTATTTGACACTTGCGCCCCCCCCCCCTTTCCCCACCTCAGAAAGTTTCTGGTTAATACTTTGGCAAATTAAATCGTTTAATATGTCAACGCTGTATTCGCCAGAGACAGTGGAGTCAGTCTTCCAGAAATGCACAGCCTACATTCTTGAGGTTTCTAGGTCAATTCAAAATACATAAGACATAAATGATCACTTCCAGCTAAAATAGCCCATGACAGGGCATAATAATGTCGCCCATGACAACGATGGCTTTAGACGAAACCAGAGTCCTTGGAGTTCGTGGAAATAGAATGTCGCACAGTAATTACAATCCCTTGTAGCCTTGTGAGGCTGACAGTAAAGTAACAATACGTCCTGTAACACTATACGAAAATTAATTAATGGCATAGATATAATGTCATTTGAAGACAGTAAGGATTAGTTTTAAGCCGATTCTACGACGTGCTCTCTTGTGTGAAGTATCTTCACGGACTTATAAAAACATGCCAAATTTTTATCTCAAGGCGGAGCTGTTATGAACTCATTCTGGTAAACTACATCTAGTCGGGAATGAAGACAACGACATTTCATCATTTTGGAGTACCTGGATTTTATAGAAAACAAAAGGCCTTACACTTTAACTAAGATAAACGTGATTAGTTTCCAGCGCTAACGTTCATCTCAAAGTGTTTACGACATCTTCAGCCTCAGTAGTTCAAGGCATTCGTCTGTGATTAATGAATTCTGTATGAGGGCGAGGTGGATACGTATTATTCGACCCTCATTAAGCTCAATCAGTGGAAGTAACGTGAAAATGAGTGTCTTTTGAAATCGAAGTGTTTAATTCCAAGGGTGGGATAATGCCCTGTACTCATCGATTACTGTGCTCGCCTGGTGTGTGGCAACCAGATCACCTTGGAGATTGCTGAGGATCGATACTGTAGAATTGTGTGATTTCGAAGGGTGGGATAATGCCCTGTACTCATCGATTCATACTCGTGCATATTTTGTGTTTTTTTTTTTCATTCATCGTTATGATTCACGTTTCAAAGTCCCTAGGTAGAGACTTGGTGAGCATGGAGTACCGGATAATGTCGTGGACAGTCAGCTTGATTTCTGTGCTCAAACCTGGAACGATTAGAACGATTACTTACCATTTATAGTGTTATGAGATGGAGTCTTGAGTTTATTTGAGTTTGAGTTTGGAGATAAGGGCCACAATGACATTATGCTACAAAGCCGCAAGGCGATAGATAGAATAGAACAGAATGATAAGACAGAAGGAGACTCTACCAGAGGCGTTCACCAACGACCTGCGCTGTGAGATGGAAGTGTGACAAACTAGATTAAAATTCAAAGTAATAGTTAAAAGAGGCAATTAAAACTTCGTTTGAAATCTCGCAACTGAAATAAATCCGTTAATTGCTGAGATATGACGTCAAAGACTAATCCAAAGCCAAACTGTCTAAGAACAGGGTTAAAGATTTTAAATATCTACTTTAAAAATCTACTTTAAAAACAAATATAATCTATTGTAAAAATTACGTATAACCAGGTGAAACATCGGCAAATTTTAATGTTATGTAACATTACTTAGGACAGCTATTCGGTTTGATTTCAGAATAAAACACAGATGCATATTGAAGAAATTGCGAGAGAGTTTCTATACAGAGAAGAATCCGTAAAGAGAGGGCTATGGGTGGTCCCGAGCCTAACACAAGATACGCAACTCTATCTCAAATTGTTACACGTGTTAAAGAAAGGTTTATGTCCCTTATTAGTGCGGAATTTCGTTTGTGTTTCTATGTGTGTCTGTGGGGGGGGGGGGGGGGGGGTTTATGTGTTATAGTTATTTATTTATTTATTTATTTATTTATTTATTTATCTGCTGTTTATTTATTTGTTTATTTATTCGGTATTATAGCTAAGTGACCAAAAATTTGGCCAAACTTGGGTGAGATCCGGCCTGTGAGCGATCTGTTTGGCATAATTATCTGGCTTAATCATTCATTTCAGTCCGTCCTATGGTAGAGGGTGAAATCACTGACGAGTTTAAGGCAGGAAGAAATCGTTCTCAGCGTTTACTACTCATGTCTTCATAATCGCTCTAATGACTGCAAGAAATTAATAATATCTGATGTCTCGTTTTATTCTCTCTAGCGAGTGAAATACCCACAGGCCAACCAGAGAACAGTAAAACACGAGGAAGAACATCAAGTTTCAAGTTTAAATTTCATCAAGTTTCAAGTTTAAGTTTACTGTGGGTCTAACAGCCTATTCAAAATACACACAAGAATCGTGCAAATACGATGTGAATAGAAACAAAAAACGGGCTCGGTCATTCATTCTGACCGCTCCTTGGTGTCCAGGACAATTTGTTCATAATGCCGTAACATGCAGTAAAATGTAAATTGATTTGATAAATGCCAGCCACAGTCATCATTCTTCAACCCCTACCCCACCCCACACCCCGTCCTTTCCCCACCTTTATCTGTTGTGAATTTACTATACATGAAAGACGTGTCAAGGTCCATAATTAAGAATTCAGCAGAAAGGCAGACATAATTACTATTATGATTATTCCGCTTTAACAGATACATTGTGATACTGTTTTTGCTGGTGTTAAAATAGTGTTTAAAAACTAGAGAAACAAAAGGATGACAATAGTTAACAATATGAAAAATGAATATCAAATCAAAAAAGAAAACGAGATAGAAAAATATGCGTACACTGGAACGATGTTCGTATTGAAATAGAACAAAACATTCCTTACACAGAATTTGAGAAACAGATTGCCGTACATGTTTTAATTGTCATTATCATTGTTCCTACAGCCGCTGCTGTCGTCGACGTCCGAGGTGTTCTTGTTGCCATGTGATAGTTGTTATTACTACTATTATTATTTGGTGTATAAACATTCTAAAAGGTTCTCCTCATCCACAGATCTCATGTGGCACGTGACAGTGACCGGCCACGCCCTGGGTGACCAGGCACTGAGCAAGAGAATGTTGTACCCAATGGTGGTACTGGAGGCAGTAATCGCGGTGGACACTGGGTAACCTAGAAGTTTAATGTTTTGTTGTTAAATCCCTTTCACATCAAAATTATTTTTATGATCTAATATAATCATATTCATATATAATGTCCTACATGTAAATTTTACCACAGTAACTGAATTCTAATTTTCACAAACAGGAATTCAGCCTGATTTCTATGCTTCATTGTACTTCATCTTATCTATATTAATAAAAGTGAAACCTTACGACAATGGCAGCGCGCCTTTCGCTACTCCTCTGTTAATGCTGATTCGGTGGCCCTCAGATTTTATACAGCGCTTAGTATAGACTGTCGTCGTGTCCCCGGCACAAAAAATACCCAAAAAATTAATAACTCGCAGAACGTTTGTATTAGTTTCTAGGTTGGGACACATAGGCGTTCGGTCTATTTTTTCGGCAAATGTGCGTAATTGAGATTGGTTCCGGTGTCTGTATCACACTCACAAAACAACTTCCGGTTAGGACTGGTTTGAATGATGAGATTGAGTTCTAAGACTATCAAGTATGAAACTTTGTGTGTTCTCAATGTGCCTAGACTAGGAAAAAGAAAGGGTCTGGAATTGGGAGATTGACGCTGCAGGGCCAAAAGTACAGGTTTGTGTTTTCAATAATAATATGCCTAGGAAAATATTTTAATATTTTTTAACACATGACGTTATCACTTCCTGCGATGTGCAAACAAACTAACCCGTGCGCAAAACATAGCCATTTGACGGATGCTGGCGGGACGCGCAGGACGTCAGTGCGCAAAAGGAGAGCAGTAAAACGTATCTAAAAACAAACAAACAAACAAAAATAAAATAAAGCTAAAGGAACAGGCAAAATGAAGCAGTTCTCCAAAATGTATGCGAATAATACATCCACATCAGTAGACAAATGAATGAATAAATAAATAGATTGATAAATAAATCAATAAATACATAATTCAATAAATAGATAAATAAATAAATAAATAAATAAATAAATAAATAAATAAACTGGCGATACGAAATATTCCAGAAACTTTTTTATCATTGGAGCTAAAGTTTAGAAGTGCTAAACGCAGCAGATTCAGAATGACAATTTGACATCTGAAACTGATTTCATGATATGTGCTCATAATTTGCAATTGTTTTTCTCGACTTCATCAGAGGCATTTTGCATCATGTCTTATATCGAGATACCTCTGTCTGAGAAATGCCAAGACAATCGGTTATGGGCAACCAGGAACTGCCTGCTGAGATGCCAAGATACAATAAGGAACGATTCAGATGTAAGTGAACAGCGCTTGATAACTGAGCCTTTTCTCTTTCAGGGTTGTGTGATAAACTGGAAGGTGGATTGTTCAAGGTTGTGTGGTGACGTAAAGGTGGATTGTTCAGTGTTTTCTCATGAGGTAAAAAGTGGATTGTTCAGGGTTTTGTGATGATGTGAAAGGTGGATTGTTCAGGGTTTTGTGATGTGAACGGTGGATAATTCAGGGTTTTGTAATGTAGACAAAGTGAAAAGTGATTTTTGTTTTATGGTTCTGAGATGTAATGAATGCCAGGTTTCTGTCAGGGTTTGTGATCAAGTGAAAAATGGCTTTTTAGGCTTCTGTGATGAATGGAAATGTGGATTGTTCAGGGTGAAATGAAAAGCGGCTTTATATAGGTTCGGTGATAAGTGAAAAATAGTTGTCCTCATGTTTCTGTGATGAGGTAAATATTGGCATTTCCAGGGTTTTTTTATCAAATGAATGGTCGAGTTTTTTGTCAGGTTCCTTTTAAAGTGGAAATTGCCTTGTTCAGGCCTATCTAATGAAATGAAAGATGGATGTTACAATTTTCTTGGGATAAAATGGTTTTTCTCTGGCCTCCGTGATTTTTCAAGTCTCTGTGTTAATGTGAAGAATGGAATTTGTTGAGGATTTTGTAAGAAAATGAATATTGTTTTTTTTCGGGGTTATGTGATAAAGTGCATACTGGGTTTTTTTTAGTGTTATGTTGTAAAGTGGAAAGTGGCTTTTTCAAAGTTCTGGGATAATGTGAAAAGTGATTTTTTTTTTGTGTTCTGTGAAAAGGTGGAAAGTAGCTTTTTAGTGTCGTTTGATAAGGTAAACAGTGTCCATTTCAGGGTTTTGTGATAAAAGAAAGTGTTTTTTTTCAGTTGTTGTTGTTTTTTCAGTACTCTATGATAAAATGAAACGTGGCCTATGTAGAGTTTTATGAGGATGCCAGTGGTGGATTTCTTTCAGTGTTCTGTGATAATGTGAAAAGTGGCTTCACCAGTCTTATAATTATGATAAAGTGAAATGTGGCTTTTACAGGGTTCTATGATCAAGTGAGAAGTGGTTTTTGTAGAGTTCTGCAACAAATAACGGAGTTTTACCTATTATCCGGGTTCTGCGATAAAAGGAATGGTGGCATTATCAGGTTTCTTTGATGAACAGCTTACTGATATTTTGCTATGCAATATCAGCTCACCCGCTCTGTTTGAGTCCAAATTTGGCAAAAAGACAAAAGTTGTATGTAGCAAAGCCTCCCGTGAGAAATAATACCCACACGATACAATGAAACGCAAGGTAAAAGAGAAGCCAGAAAACGGCCGATATTTTGACAACAGCCTTTTTCAAGCAAAAAAAAAAACAACACACACACACACAAAAAAACGAAAAAACAACAATAGGAAAAAAACACACACACACACAAAAAAACGAAAAAACAACAATAGCAAAAAAAAAAAACACGCTCTGTTGGAATAGCTTTGAGTGGAAAAAAAAAGTCTAGAGAGCCCCTTAGCAGAACCTCAAAATGAAGAACTCGTTCTTGGTTTATCTCAGTTAGGCTAACGACCTGCATTCCCGTAGGAGGACAGTCTCTGTCTGTATATAATCAGTTATCTTAATACTATTTGTCTATTCTTCATTTATTTATTGTAGTTTTAGGGAAAAGGGAGAAAACAGACCTCATCTAAGAGAGTTAATCGTTGTAAAAATTAAACCCTCACGTTCTTGGAGTTGTCTCTCAGTGGTTCTGGCCTGAAGCCTGCAAGTTCACGCCGGGTCACCCAACCATTGATAGCTAAAATCTTAATGACGTCAGATGAGGCTTTCGTAAGTAGCAGCTGAGGCTCCCGGCCTCGCCAGGGATAAATCTGTTTCCACAACAGCCCATGCCTCTCCATGCGCCCTCTTTCTCTCTCCTCTGTCTCTGTCTCTCTATCTTTCTCTTTCTCTCGTACTTTCTTTTCTCTCTCTCTTTCTCTCGTTCTTTCTCTTCTCTCTTTTTTTCTCCCCCCCCCCCCCTCCCTCTTAATTACACAATATCCTACGCGCATTAGTGCGCTGCGCACGCTGTTCCAACTAGGGAAAAGTGCACCGAATTGAAGGCTCTCGAAAAACAGTTAAATAAAGGCTGTATGAAAGCCTAATAACATGAATCGAAAAATACATTTTTTTTTAAACTGGCAGCTTAGTATCGACAAGTATCAATGGTCGAGCTATGATCTGAGTATCAGTTACAACCTGTACAAAACTTTTGAAGCTGAAACTTTCAACGGTTGAGTCAGTAACTGGTGCCAAGCATCAGTAAGACCTGACATAGTAATAATATGATAATTGTAGTACTGACTGACTGGCAGACTAAAGGAAATATTCGTTTACGTAAAGTTAAACTTTAAGAAACTGACCCCTCGGCCTTTTTAAAAATTTATTTATGTACGTATTTATTTTTCCTGGGCAGAGATTTGGAGGGGGAGGGGGGTTGGAGGGGTTCTCGGTGTGTTATGAAAATGAGGGAACAGAAAAATCCCATCTTATTAATTTGCTTTTTAAGCTTCAGGCTGGATATTTTCAATTACTGAATTATAACCGATCGTGTCTGCCCTATAATTATTCCTTTGTTCTCCATTATCGACTTATGGATATGAAGATTGTCTGATGCTCCATTACCTTTGAGTATTGTAGGCATAAATCTGCATTTTATAGTTCAGCTGTAGGCCTACAAAACATTCGAGGGTATGTAAGAGGATTTTCTGAGACAAATTTTCAGCGGGGTCGTTACTTTGCGTCGACAGTCTGAATTGAACTATTCCACGGTGTTCAAATTATAGACATTGAATCACAGCAGGATTGGTGGAAATGGTGGAGATTCATATAAACAAACAGGCAGTTATGCAACCTTATAGGCAGGTAGACAGACAGACGAACAGACAGACAGGTGGACAGACAGACAGACAGGTGGACAGACAGACAGACAGATAGATAGATAGATAGATAGATAGATAGATAGATAGATAGATAGATAGATAGATAGATAGATAGATAGATAGATAGATAGATAGATAGATAGATAGATAGATAGATAGATAGATAGATAGATAAGAAATCACAAAAACCTTAGCAAACAATGGGATCCACCGATTCAACGACTGATTGGGTCCCACTCCTTCACTCGCTGAAAGTTCAACGTTGTTATGACAAAAGTAGTCAGAATGGTTTTTATGCATCACAGTACATTGCGTGCGTCAACCACATTCTCACGGGCACTACCAACAATAACAGTACCAAACAGTACTAGAATGAACTTGTCTGTCGCAATGGCCCCGCCCTGACCTTTCGGTAGGTGAGGTCAGAATGTTTGGGGCAGATTAATTTGAACTCGATTGGGCAATTGGAAAACACAATAAGCTTGGTGTTTGACGGACAGTGCATAGGTCTTGGGGTCCATGGCTGCTGAATACTGCACAGTGAAAAAGTGGCAAGAGGAAAAGGAAAAAGTGGCATGTAGCAAAGCTTCGCGTACGAAATATTACAGCAACGGTACAAATAAAATGTAAAGGTCTGTTCACACTTGTAGGTTCTAGGAATAGAAAAAGGAACGGGGAACTGTGTGGGAAGAACTCTCCTGGCTTTCCGTCTTTTGCTTTCCGATTTCCCTCTTCGAAGTGTGACCAAAACAATCGATGCGCATCGCTTCTCATTCAGAAAACGGACCAATGTAAACAAACAACGTTTCGAAGGGGGAAATCGGAAAACAAAAGACGGAAAGCCAGGAGAGTTTTTTCCCATACAGTCCCCCGTTCCTTTTTTTCTATTCCTAAGACCTACCAGTGTAAACAGGCCTTAAGGGAAGAGGGAAGACAAATCAAGTTTTTTTTCTTTTCTGGGTTTTCACATGCGGACCTTCTTCACCAGATAAAAAGTGTAAGGCGACTTTGCAACCTACAACTTTTGTCTTTGTGTCATTTGTCTGCAACCTTTGCTGTGACCCAGATTTTTTTTTTTTTTTTTAACATAATATTTTGAATATTGCAGGGATGAATCTATTGGCTGACTTAACGTCAGCCGTCATTATTATGGTTGAGCCCCTTTCCTATTCAATAATTATAGAGGTTGTCGCCAGCCTAAATAAATTAATAACCTTTCTCCTTTGAATCTGTCAGTGGTTTTGGCCCGTGGACCTGCCGTAGACATAAAACAGACATATGAATGGTAAATGAGACTGCGGCACGGGCTTTAGTCTGTGAATTTTGAATTTGATTTTGAAATGAAGTTTTTTTTTTCCCCTTCCCGACTTTGCCTCTTGTTTGTTCTTTTTCCATTTTCTGAAAAAACTGAAGGTCTTGTAGTCTGTAGAAGAGATAGAGCAAATGTACACTGTGACACTTGTTTAAAATGCGCTGTGGCACTTATCAAACTGTCTCACAGTTCTGATTTATTCCAACTCCTTATCATATCGTCCTCCTAGAGTGGCAAAGGTTTTTTAATTCCTTTTTGTCAAACTTTCAGAAATTGGTGATTGAAGTTTCATCTCTTGCATTTAGAGATACTTTTTTTTTTTTTTTTTAGAAATACTTACAAATTACACACCAAATCCGCTTGATACTTTGACACACAGTGGAGCAGGTCTGGAGAAACAGTGTGTAGTTGTGTAACTCACTTCAGCCGAAAGGTGGAGATAGAAAATTGTCATTTTAAAAGGACGATAATTATTATTAAAATGGCAAAGGTTTAACGTCGAATTTCTCAGTTGTGTAAACTGTGAAGTTGGAACAAACAAGAACTAAGGTCGCGCTCTCTGATTTGGGAAATAACTTAAGAAATCAGCGGTTCAAAGTATGTCTAGAAATCATGTCGGTAAGATAACTAAACTTGGTGATGTTATCTTAGAGACTCGCACCTATCAGGCAGGTGCGCTCTGAGTTGCGCACTGAGGCGAGATTGTTTTACGTCTGTTTTAAATGTAGTGTGCTAAGTCTCTCTTCCCAGCAGCGGACTTAAGACACTTCTGCCGCCCCCGATCTAGTGAAACAGATTTGTTTTTGGCAACTACACACCTGCGGAGTCCCGCTGAACTCCATAGTCCACATTAACATTTCACACTAAAACCGAGACAAAAGTAAAGTGTGTCAAAATGGAAAAAGTTATATATAGCAAAGTCTCGCGTAAGGGGGAGCACATAGAGAAAGCAGGTAACCCGCGGCCAGAAAATCGGCGTCAGGTAGCCAGCTGCTAGCTAGCAGAGAGAAAGCGGGCAAAGCGGATCAGGGTATAGGCCACCAACAAACACTTTCCATCCCTCTCTATCATGGGCCAGCCTCTTTACATTATTCCAAGTCTTTCCGCTTCGTTGCACATCATTTTCTCTGGCTCTTCTCCACGTTCCGCGCGGCCTTCCTCTTGATCTCTTGCCCTGGGGATTCCAATCCAATACCTTCTTCGCGATGCTGTTTCCTGGCCTCCTGAGAGTGTGGCCGATCCATCTCCATCGCCTCCTACCAATTTCCTCTCTGACTGGGCTCTGTCTTGTTCTTTTCCAAACAATTTCATTGCTGACCTTGTCTGTCCATCTGATCTTAAGTAGCTTCCTCAAACCTCTGTTGATGAAAACTTGGATTCTCTTTATGCAGGCCTGGGACGCATTCCAAGTCTCACATCCATACAACAGGACTGACTTCACGTTCGAGTTGAATATCCTCAGCTTTGTTTTTAGAGATATATCCTTGGTTCTCCAAATCTTGCTTAAGGACGTGAAAGCTGCCTGTGCCTTTCCAATTCGTGCTTTGACTTCTGCCTCTGTTCCTCCCTTATTGTCAATGATACTACCAAGATAGCAGAAGGACTCTACATCTTCCAGTGGTTGATCTCCTACTTTGACTTGTTCGCTTGGGGGTGCAACAATTTTTAGGACCTTCGACTTCGCAGGATGTATCCTCAATCCGATAGATTCTGAAATTTTGTTTAGAGCTGTAGTCTTTGCTTGCATCTGGTCGTGTGTGTGCGACAATAGTGCCAAGTCATCTGCAAAATCTAGATCGTCCAGCTGTGTCCATGGGGTCCATTGTATGCCATTTCTTCCTCCATTGGTGGTTTCTTTCATAAGCCAATCAATCACCAGAATAAACAGAAATGGGGACAGCAAACAACCCTGCCTAACACCAGTCTTGATATCAAAGCTGTCAGTAAGCTCACCATCGTGTACAACTCTGCTACTTGTCCCCTCGTACATGCTCTTGATAAGATTCACCATCTTCTCTGGGATTCCATAATGTCTCAATATTCTCCACAGCGTTTCTCTATCGATGCTATCAAAGGCCTTCTCGTAGTCAAGGAAGTTCACTATCAGTTGGGAGTTCCACTCTAGCGACTGCTCTACTATAATTCTCAGCGTGGCGATCTGGTCGGTGGTTGATCGATTACTCCTGAAACCAGCTTGCTCCTCACGAAGTTTTGGGTCTGTTGCATTCTGTATTCGCTTGAGAATAATCCGATTGAAAACCTTTCCTGGGATGGAGAGAAGTGTGATTCCTCTGTAGTTACTACAATTGCTGAGGTCCCCTTTTTTTGGAAGCTTCACGAGGTGTCCTTCCTTCCAGTCCTTTGGAAACTTGCCTCCGATCCAAATCCTCGAGAATAGTGAGTGCAGACCCTCTGCAGCCCCAGCAGCATCTGCCTTCAGCGCCTCTGGTGGGATCTGGTCTGGTCCAGCTGCCTTGCCTCGATTTAACTGCTTTATGGCATCATTAATCTCTGCTTTAGTCGGAGGGTCGCAACTGATCGGTAAATCATTTCTTGCGGGTAGAATGTCGGGTGGGTTGCTTGGTGGAGGTCTGTTCAAGAGGCTACTAAAATGTTCTATCCATCTTTTTGCCTGAGCTTCCTTTCCAAAAATAGCCTTCCTGTTGTAATCCTTGACAGGAACTTCCGGTTTTCCATATTTTCCAGCAAGAGTCTTTGTAGTCTGGTAGAGGATCCTCGTGTGTCCTCCTGTTGCTGCCTTCTCTGCTTTCTCTGCTAACATTCCTATGAACTCCTCTTTGTCTTTTTTAATTGATTTTTTGACCTCTTTAGCTGATGCTCGGTACTCTTCCTGGTTACCAACTCTTGAGCTTCTTGTACGACTTGCATTTACCTGTTCTTTTAGGTCTCTTCTTATCCTTATCAAGTCCAGTGATTTTTGACTGATCCATTCCTTGTGTTCCACTTTCTTTTCCCCAAGAACATCTTGACATGTCGATGTAAATACTCCTTTTACCTTAGCCCAGTGAGTCTCCAAATCTACTGGCTCTTCGAGGTCAACAAGGTGTTTGAATCTATTCCTCAGTGTCAGCTGGAACTCTTCCTTCTTGTCTCCATCCAGAAGGCTCACTTGAAACTTTCTCCTCTTTGTTCCTGCTCTGGTACCTTGTTTCTTGAGGCGGAGTTTGAGTCTTGCCAGCAGCATGTGATGGTCAGATCCAACATCAGCTCCTCTCTGTACTATGACATCCCCCAGTGAGCGTCTGAATCGTCGGGTGATGCAAAAGTGGTCAATCTGGTTTTCAGTTACTCCATCCGGTGAAATCCAAGTGGCCTTATGGATCCTCTTGTGTGGGAATACTGAACCTCCAATCACATAGCTGTTAAATGCGCAGAAACTTGCAAACCGCTCTCCATTCTCATTCATTTGTCCCAAACCATTGCACCCCATAATGTCCTCATACCCTGTATTGTCCTGTCCTATCTTGGCATTGGCGTCTCCCATTATAATGTTCACATCTTTTCTTGGCAATGTGTCAACTATTTCCTGAAGCTGGTTGTAGAAATCGTCCTTGTCCTCATCGGTTGCTTCATTTGTTGGGGCGTATATCTGCACAATGTTCATGTTGATGTTCTTGTTCTTTGTAGTAAATGATGCCAATATAATTCTCCTTCCGTAGGGTTCCCATCCCCTCAGTGACCTCTGGGCGTGCTTGCTCAAGATGATCGCTACCCCTTCTGTATGCTTTTTGTCCTCCCTTCCAGAATACAAAATCTTTTCCCCAGAATTAAGTTGTTTCAGTCCGGACTGTATCCAGCGGGTCTCGCTAACTCCAAGTATGTGCAGTCTGTATCGCCTCATCTCCATTGTAACCTGGGCACTCTTTCCTGCTTCATACATGGAGCGGACATTCCACGACGCAATCCGGAGTGACTTGTTTGATGAAGGAGCAGTCGGGCCAGTGGAGTCCTTTCGGCTTTGTCCATTGTCCTTCATTGAATCTACAGGTGCAGATGCTCCCCCTTCTCCCAAGATAAAAGACTGATTTAAAGTATTTGCTTGTGTTTCTGTAACTGGTTTATTTTTACAGGGTGGGTAGTTGGCCCACCGCCAACTGGCTCTTCTCGGGAGACCAGGACCTTTGCACCTTTAGTCGCCTCTTACGACACGCAGTATCACGTCAGATGTATTCTTTGCTGTCCCTCTTCTGCAAGAGGGCCCCGCATCTGCACGGGCAGAGAGAAAGCGGGCAAATCGGCGCCAGCAGAAAGTTTAAAAGCCAAAAGAATCAATGCATTCTTTCCGACTCGGAAAAACTGACGTACACGTTAAACATCCAGCTGTGCAACTATACACCGTGCGCACCGTTCTGCACAAAACCAGCGGCAGACGAGCGGGCAAGAATCCATTCGACATTCCGACAAATTTGTCTGCTTACCAGCCGCTGGGGACCAGCATTCTCTCTGTACACCCCAAAGTATAAAGCGGCTTCGGTTCTACTCACACCAGCAACCTGCTTTCTCTACGTGCTCCCACTGAGAAATAATACAGGATAAAACGCCATATTGTATCGTTTCTGTGTATTCATTACTCAAAGCTTTGGTAAATACAGTTTCATTTCGCCACATTTTCATTTTCCTTCAAGCCTTTCTGCGTACCCACAAGTTTTCTGTTTTTTGTTGTTTTTTTAATATTTTGTCTAAAACCGACATAACAAAAACATGTCTCAGTGCTGCCCCACCAGACTTGAATGTAGCAAATGGGATGCACAAAAAAAAAAAAAAAAAATTTTTTAATTAAGCAAACTAGTTTTTTGTCACAGTCTCATTTTCCTATTATTTTCCTTGTAAATGAAGAGAACAATAACAGCCAGTCTACAATGCAGGCAAAAAAGATGTGCAATTCTCTCACGTGACTGACACTTCGCTTACTTGTCATTCTAAAAGTTATGACAGCTGCTTGTCCCAAAAACATCTCGTCTGAAAGTTTAACCGCCCTTTAGTTTGAGCGAAACTGCTGTTATGCAACAGTTCCATTACCCAACTCATCTAACCCTCACGCCCTCGGGCCATTCATGAAGTACACACGCTCGGCGTTGACCTCAAGTGTATGAAAAGCGCGCATGTTGGAAGGGGGCGGGGGGGGGGGGCGAGGTCCGAAGAGCGTACTTGATAACCCAGCCAACACCCCTATGTCAATCTGACATAGATTTCCGTAGGACTGTGGTAGGATTACCAATGAGGTGGTCTGCCTACATCAAAACGATGTCTTAACCAGCGGGTCTACGTAGGAACGGTGTCATTCCAATGGGCAAACTTGACGTCAGTCCTCCACGTCCGATGCCCGTAAGGTTGTTTGTTGGGGTAAGATAGGTCTAATGAAGTACAGTTGTAACGAAAGTTTCTGTCTGCACACAGTGAACTGTGGACTCAAAGCGCTTTACAATGCAATAGTGAACAGCTCTCTCTCTCTCTCTCTCTCTCTCTCCCTCTCTCTCTCTCTCTCTCTCTCTCTCTCTCCCTCTCTCCCTCTCTCTCTCTCTCTCTCTCTCTCTCCCTCTCTCTCTCTCTCTCTCTCTCTCTCTCCCTCTCTCTCTCTCTCTCTCCCTCTCTCTTTCTCTCTCTCTCTCTCTCTCTTGCTCTCTCTCTCTCTCCCTCTCTTCTCGTTTCTTATGCACTTCTAAGACAGTATACGTTTGTGTTGACTAAAACATAAAAGGGTTAACTATACGTGGCCATTACGGACGGTGAGGGATTCAAACTTTTTTTTTTCCTGGAAGACGTTGTAGATTCATTAACTTATCAAAAATCCCAGAGCCTGTAATACTATGTAATGAAACTGTTAGAAGCCCATGCAAAATAATTATACGCGAAAGGCCTTTGCTTGGACATTAATCATTCCCGGGGTCACGGTGGGAGAGGGGGAGCCAAGCTCATGAAAGGGGTACATGTGTGTGTATGTGTGTGTGTGTGTGTGTGTGTGTGTATTGGGAAGGGGGGAACGCCAAAACCCACAGGGTATATTTATTATAATTTACGGGTGCCAAGTCCCCCTCCCCTCCCCCTGCCCCCCCCCCCTGTCTTTTTCAGCATTCGAACTTCAGCTGTCAAGGAGAGAGAGAGAAGGGGGGTGGGATCAGGGTGTTGGAATACTGCCCCCCCCCCCCCTGGCTTCAACAGGATCGCACCGGTTCCGACAGGGATGATGTCATAACAATTCCAGTGAGTGCCAGCTGTCGGTACGAGACAAATCTGTGGATCAGCCCAGCACAGCTCCAGCCATTCCCAGCGCTGGGCTGTGTTGCTGAGGCGATCGTACGATGTACTCTCGTGGTGTGATGTTGATGGTCGCCGCCACCTCGTCCCACCTCACCGGGTTCTTCAGGTTCTGACAACTACTGGAATTTTGGAGGAGCGCGTTAACAGTGGGGTGTAGTAGTTGGACAGTGAAGCAGATTTTTAAATAATAGATAGAGAGACAGATATATAGATAGACAGACAGACAGACAGACAGACAGATAGATAGATAGATAGATAGATAGATAGATAGATAGATAGATAGATAGATAGATAGATAGATAGATAGATAGATAGATAGATAGATAGATAGATAGATAGATAGATGGATGGATAGATAGATAGATGGATGGATGGATGGATGGATGGATGGATGGATGGATGGATGGATGGATGGATGGATGGATAGATAGATAGAGAAAAAGAGAGAGAGACGGCGAGAGGAGGAGAAAGGGATAGAGCGATTGCTAAGTACATTTCCGATATTGGCAACACTGTGGCTTTATAAACAGAATCTAAAAACAAAATTTGCTGAGAAGAAATAATCAATAATTTCTTTAAAAAGGAACAAATAAAGAAAACTGAACTCAATGTACCGAACTAAGAAAGAAAATTATAAATACTAGTGTAAGGACCCGTTCAAATAACGGATTGCATCTAGTTACTCAGTCATCATACAGATTATGTAGATCTAGACAGAAAACAACTCACAACTGGCACAGTAACACCCGCATGGCCCGTGCATAAGGCAGACGCCACAGAAACTCATGCCTTCAAACTTTGAAACGCAACCGGAAGTTTAAAGTCGAAACAAAACAAAGGCAGGAGGAAGGCCATCATTGTTGAGGAGAAAGCATTATTCGATATTTTTAGGCCCATTTTCATTTATTACAAAATTACGATACTTCGCTTTCATGTCAAAGGAATAGACATAGTAGCAAAAAGAACTATATTTCACATGTAATTTTTTTCAGGTCTGGGCATTTCTTCCTCGCGGCAGTGAATTTTTTTTCCTTGCTGTTTTTTTTTATAGAAGATATTAGAAAAATAGAATAATAGCGAGAGTTAGAAATACAAAGCCAAAGTGCAGGAATAGAAGTTATTACATTTTCACAAGTCACTGCAAGTTGGGGAATATTTTCAGCAAGAAGAAATTCAAAAAAAAAATGAAACGCTTTAAAATGTGATCCTACAGCCCATCTGCGGGGGAAAAAGAACCCCGGACAGATTCTAGAGTTTCTGCGCTTTATAGTCCCCCCCCCCCCCCCTTTCAAGAATTTCACTGCTCTTTTTTTTTTTTAATCTTTCACAACTGCTTTACTTTACACATGGGTGATGAGGTCCTTTCGCGTGTCTGGGGACGAACCTGTGTAGTCTGGTCTTTTATGGAATCACTGAACTGTGAAAGCGCGGGCTTGCTATCAAAGTTGCTTCACCCAGCGATCTTCAGGTTTATAAAGTAAGAAAACAGTACGAACCTCGAGTGTTTTTTTTTTTTTCCTGGCCTTGGAATTAGGGAAGGTGAAAGCTGAAGTGGGAGTTGAAGCCAGTACTGAAAGAAGTTATGGAGTGTAAAAAAATCAATATAGAAGGGAAAATCGTTGCAGAAGGACAAATTGGAGTAGAGGAATTAAATTATGCAGTTATAGAATGAGGAAGAAAATACAGGCTGGAAGAAATAAGGGTAAGGTAGTGGTCAGATTAAGAAGGAAATGTAGGTATAAAATAAAACCAGAAAGAGAAAAACAGATCTATTTTTGTATCATGCATGAAATAAAACCAGAAAGAGAAAAATAGATCTATTTTTGTATCATGCATGAAATAAAACCAGAATGAAGAAAAACAGATACCCATGTTTACATGTAGGCCTACGAAATAAAACCAAGAAGAAGTACGTAGCTAAGTTGTCTCCAAAGATTCAAACATACCTTTTCGAGGTCCTCTTTATAAATAATATATTTATTGATTGATTTATCCTGAACATTTGCTTACTTTCTATTGTAGATTATTGTACAGTTTTCTTGCTGCTTGTTATTAAAGAAGGGCTTTGCGAAATAATCATAAAGTTTTTGTCAGCAGTGAAACATGAATGCTCCCAGACGAGAGTTCAGTAGCGTTGGCAGCCTATTTACACTTGCTTAATCCGCGCTTTATCCGTTAATCGCCTCACTGAATTTAGGTCGCCTGATCGGACTTAGATCCGCCCACCGACCCAATAAAAACACAGCAGAAAGCGGGAAGTGCACCACAGTTGGACCAGTAGCAGCAAGACTATTGCATCATCGAGCACCAACGTTGCAAGTATACAGGCTTAGTTCACAGAGGTAAGACCGGCTTGGTTTTTATAAATTCAACATTTGAACAAGAACGAAAGAAGCAAATGAAAGAAAGAAGAAAGAGAGCTAACACGTGAATAATTAAGTATAAGTAAAATTACTTTTCAAGAGAAAATAATTCCAAATGCTATACTATAATTAAGATATAATAATAGTAATGAAAATTACGATGATAATAATAATATGATGACAATAACAGGTTATAATGAATGGGCAATAATGATCTGCCCATAACCCAAATTTGTATTTGTTGAAAGATTAAATGAAGTCAAAAAAAAAAAAGTATATTCCACCCTCAAAATTGAATATCGAAAATCATTTGCTGAAAAAAAAAAAAAGAAAAAAAAGAAATGTTGACTAAGTAATTCAACAATTATTTAGTGATGAAATTTGATTGGGGATCACAGCAGGGTAGCTTAGAGATGCATCAGGATTTTGATTTTGATGAAGGTTTTGGAGATGACGAGAACAACAAGAAAAAGAAACAAACAAAAAAAAAAAGTTGCAAATATCCGGATGGAGCGAGTCTCCATAAAGAAACGTTAAGCTTCACTGGTTTTGAACTATGGGAGACAACTCAAACAATATTGATTGTTCCTTATTGTGTCTTTTTGTTGTTGTTTTTCAACGTCGTCTATAATACTGGTATGTACATTTGGCTACAATGAATGGGCTTTGTGTGAGTTACCGCTTGCAAGCTTATTAGATCAATTTAGCATACAAATGTAACCCTGAATATAAGGGTATGAGAAAGTAAGGATGCTTCAGATGTGGTTTAAAAAACAAAGGAAAAAAGTGAAACGTTACTCCACGTTGCTGACCAGTAAAAAGCGAGTAAGTAGATGAATAAATAAAGTCTTGTGAATTTTCACTAAAACACTCAAAACAAACCCAGCCAGCATCCCCATGTCAATCCGACGTAGATTTATATAGGATTTTCATAGGGTGGGTAGGATTACCATCTCCTCATGCCATGCCTGGTTCTTTTTTAATTATAATAAAATGTCATTTGGACCTGGAACTAGATGCCATGTACGACAGGATGGGCGAGGAGGAAATGGACGGTGACATTGTACACGGGAATTTGACATTTGTGCCACATGACAAAGCTGTCATAACAATGACATAAAAGGTTGGGTTAAACACCGGAAGCAGATACACCTCCTGGGGACACACGGATGTCACTTGTCTCCTGACAACAGTCAACATAATAAATTATAAGCACAAAAATTAACCAAAGCGATGCGGTGTTGTTCAAGTAGGAGACTGGTACCTGATGAATTTGCCGCTGTAATGTAGTCATTTTAGGACTATGTCAATAAGTGTAGCGAGGGAATATGTTGTAGTGTTGTTCAAGTAGGAGTCTAGTACCTGATGAATTTGCCGCTGTAATGTAGTCATTTTAGGACTATGTCAATAAGTGTAGCGAGGGAATATGTTGTAGTGTTGTTCAAGTAGGAGTCTAGTGCCTGATGAATTTGCCGCTGTAATGTAGTCACTTTAGGACTATGTCAATAAGTATAGCGATGGATAATTATGTTGTAGTGTTGTTCAAGTAGGAGTCTAGTACCTGATGAATTTGCCGCTGTAATGTAGTCATTTTAGGACTATGTCAATAAGTATAGCGATGGAATATGTTGTAGTCAGCATAGGCAAATTGTACACAGGATCGCAAGTGAGAGTAGCAGTGTTCTTACTCGCAGCTATGGTAGTTGTAATGGAGATTACATTAGGCAGACTGGATTATCCAAGAAATAGGCCATAATGTCGACCACCCAGTAAATACCTTAAAATACCAGGCATTTTCAACATAAACTAATTTTTTTTTAGTTATTGTCTTTTTCGTGTGGAAACGTGTGAAAATATCTTACCGTAGAACACAATTGAAATGAACAAAAACAGACAGAAAAAAAAAATATATCAAACAAAAATGAGTAAAAAAAAGTGGTGCCCAGACTATGTCTCAAGTGTTAAACATTGCGAAACCATCGGTGTAATATTCTCGGGGCATTATTATTATTATTGCTTTTGTTGTACTTAACATTATCACTGTTGTTCTGACTGCCTTCGCTTTTAACATCAAGTTATTGTGTTCTGCTATCACGTTCAGGAACTAGACCTCAGGCCTCCACCAGGAAGTTCATCTCCTTACAGCACCAGTGAAGAGTTGCCAGTAATCGCTAGTTGAACACTTCTTTCGTCTTCTTTCTGATCAACAATGACGTCACCATCCACTTTACTGGTCTGTGTGTCTGTGGTCTGTTGTCTTCTGGCCTGTCACGTGACCGCCACGCACCATCCGGAACAAAACGGCAGCCACCACCACCACCACCACCACCACCACCATCATCATAATCACAGCCAACACGCAGGTATGTACACTGCAACTCTTGGACGTCGCAATTTGTTGCCGGGATACAATTAATCTGGACACACCCAGTGAATGATGGTCTTAGCCAGGCATGTGGGCAACCTTTCATACAGTAAAAAAGAAAACAACTCACCTGAATAGTATGAGGATGTAGAGAGTCGGGTACTCTCACCTCATATTACATATTTACCTTCTTTAAAAGTCAACACGATGTTTATTGAAAATTCGGATGTTGATTTTTTTAATGAAAACATTTTTGGGGGGAGGGGGAAAGCGATCTATTAAAAAATACATTTAATACACACAAGCGTGAAATTAGGTCTGTGAAGTAATTATGAATTACCTACAGGGACTGGCCAAAAATCGCTCAGCAGGCTGTAGTTTACCCATGTCCTTGAAACCTTACATATTTCTGTGGTTTTTCATAATATTTTGCCAGTGTCTGATATAAGTCTTTTTACTATCGAACCGGCTGAGTTGCAGTATAAAAAAAGAAACCGGACTGTCTACCAATACTCATTCATTATGTTTTTCCTTCTTATATAAAACGGGAGATATTTGGATGAAAAATCTTCATTTACAAAGTTCACATTCTGAGGAACATTAATTCATTAACATTAAAGTTTTTAATGAGAAGAGGTTGCTGGGCTGTCAAGTTTGATGGTCTAAAGCCTGTATGATACTTCTCCCACTAAATAGATTGGCGTTTCTTTTGTAGCTGTTGTTGTTGTCGTTGGTGGTGGTGATGGTGGTGGTTGTGTTGTTGTTGTTGTCACCTTTTTTCTTTCCCTGTGGAACATGCCAGGCTCATTGTAAATGGATAATAAAATGTTCCCTGAATTTGAAAACGGATTAGATCTTGCCATTAATCTCTCTGTTCTTCACAACCCCGTCTTTTCATCTATTCTCTCATATGCTGTGCCCCCCCCCCCCTCCTCCACATTGACAGAACCTGCAGACAGACAGCGCTGTGATGAGGACATGTACATGTGTAGACGAGATTTCTCTTGTATCCCCGACCGCTGGCGCTGTGACAGGGACCCGGACTGCCCAGGTGGTGATGATGAACACGGCTGTCGTTGTAAGTAACAACATCGGCAACAGCAGCAATTCTGTGGCGTAAAGCGAAGCAAACAAATACAAAGCTAGGAACTTTGACGCTCAGTACTAATGGTCAAGTACATTTAAATGAAATGAAATAAAATGTATACGTGGAGACTACATGATGGTAATTTTGACCCAAATATTCCAACATTTCAGATTTCCAATCACTTTAGAACGGCAAAAGGAGGGGAAAGTGGTGGGGGATGTTAGGTTGTCTCAAGACATTTTTTATTTACATTAAAATCATCAAATTTGTGTCCAAATGACCCGCCATCCATCTTCCGCTCTGGCTTATCAAGAATTTTCTGAATTTACAGGAAAACCTTTCAAATTTATGGCATCTTTTGTTATTCTGTGGTAGTGCCACAAACATTTCTGCTTTAGAATTAGTAAAGATCTCAATACGTCACTTTATGAGAATATAAATCTCCCCGGGAGCAATGGTGACTTGAAAGCATTCAAATCACTGATACGCCAATAGGTGAGACTGGCGATGTATTAATGTTTGTGTAATTTAGAGATATAAAAACAGTCGATTATGCAAAAGGTAAAAAGTCGATATTTTGAGGACAAATTGGCTCTGTTGTCACCTGTGGATTTCACTCATATCCGAAGAAGACACTATGTCTGCGGATCCATGAAAGGATTATTTTCTGGCATGGACCCACGGCGTAGGTTGTCCTTTCTGAAGGAGACCAAAATCTACTAGTTGATTTCACAGATTTTTTTTTATCATACTAGTATTGAACCCGCGAAATTCGCGGGGGGGGGGGGGGGAATAGCTATCATGTAAAGACATGATGAAACGTGGACTTCAAGATCTAGATCTAGAGCTAGCCTAGATATCTGTTAGTAGATATAGATTTAGATCTAGATCTATTATAAAAATTGAAAATCTTCATCAACGTACGTGAACAAATGGATCATCACGAATGTTATGGATGGACTCGGCATGTTTTTGCCACACTGTCACTGCAGCAAGAACCACGAATGTTATGGGTGGACTCGGAAGCACGGTTTCAAATTTGGGGAACCGGACGTTGAGATCGCACGGTGGAGCGCAAATTCAGTGACGTCATGCCACATAAAAACTCACGCCCGGATGGTATTTATTTGGAACAAATGCAAATTTGCGTAGTTCAAAAAAATACTTACGGAGAGTGTTCAGCAATGAGTGTAGCAAGGAATCAACTTCAGACCAAAAGAAATTTGTATGCAAAATTTGAGCTCGATTGGTGCACAGATAGCCGAGCTACGGCTTTTACAAAAAAAGCGAGTTTTTTTTATATAATAGATTTACAAAATTCATATCACAGAAAGACATACTGAGGACAAGGTGGTCTAGAGGCAAGGTGCTCGACTCTCATGCCAAGGGTACCGGGTTCAAAACCCGGCCGGTCCTGGCATGTTGGAAGTTTGGGATTTTTCTCATATTTTCGTGTCCTTGATCCTATTGGGGGGTAGGATCGGGTATCTAGTCTTCTCGGATAAGGACGAAAAACTTCGGAGAGCCCGTGTGCACGTTGCGCACGTTAAAGATATCTTGGCTGTTGGAAATCGAAAAGAGCAGGCCGAACAGGCCGCTGCCCGGGCAAAATCAATTAAAATTCATCCCTACCACTCCCTCCCTCCTCCCCCCTCATCTCCTACCATCCCCCCCCCCCAAAAAAAAAAACGGCCTACCGGCGCTGCACTGTGGCGACGACGTGCCTGCTCCAGTGCGACTAGGTGCAATGACACAAAGGAAATTCCCCAAATGGGATTAAATTTGTATACAAAATACAAAATATATTTTAAAAATTTACAGAGCGGGCCTATTTCTCGGTACATTTTTAGTTTCACTGTTATTTTGATTTCATTTATAAGAATCTGAAAGCTGAAAACGAACCCAAAGTAAGATGACTAAAAAAAAAAGAAAGAAAACAAACGCAAAAAAGGCTCAAAATGGCCGTTATGACTCGACGTTAACCCAAACTCAAACTCCCAACTCAAAACCTGTGTCCTTCCCTTACTCCTGTCTAGATACCTGTGACGCTGGAGATTTTACCTGCAGTGACGGCAACTGTCTGCCCGCGGACTGGCGCTGCGACGGAGATGCAGACTGCCCGGACGGTTCTGATGAGAGAGGATGTAAGTAATAAACACCGTCATAATCCTACCTTCAATTCTCACAGCCATGAATCACCTGGTTCTATCCAAATTGCCGTACGTGCCATTATCACATTTAATTTGTCTGAAAAGATGAATTTTAAACCATTGAGACTATGGCGGGGCACTTAAGACAAAATTAAACTAAGAGAATTTAGTTTTTAAAGCGCTGTTGTTAGGGGTGACTGTGATATTTCACACAGAAAGTTAAAGCTGAACAGTGAACACAACTGAATTATTTTCTCTACTTGACTTTTCAATTTGTCTACGCCCCCCTAACAACATCCTTTTGCTACTATACTTTTGAAGAAATTACAACATTCAACTGGACGAACACAACTGACATGCTGACAAGGACAGTAAGCAAGGAAATGTGACTGCTTTTGGATGACATCGGAATTGTCTCCCTTTGGGCGCAGAAATACTGATATGATTAGTTCGTATTTCCCATTCCCGACCGTGCTTCATCGTATATCCATGTTTTAATCCGATCCTACTATGGACGGACTTCCGCATTTTAGATTTGGCCTCTTTTTTTTTCCACTATATTATTGTAACAATATCCACCTTTAACGACATAGTGGTTTGACGCAATACTTCTCAAAAAGTGGATCTCGCCCCACTGGTGAGTCGAAAGCTGTCGGTAGAGGGTCACAGATATGTCCCACTTTTGTTTTAGTTTCTGGGCCTTGGATGTATATATTTTTATCCTCTGTTTATTTTTTAAATTATTTTTTTATTTACTAGTTAGTGTTTCGACTCTGAGAATACGTAGAAGTCATAATCTAAAGTCGACTTTCGACCAGCAGTGTGTAAAGAAAGGAGTCAAGGGAAGAAATTTCCAATCATCCGTTTGGATTCTGCTCGTCGAAAATGCTCGTCTTTCAGGGCTCAAAACAATAGTAAATAATAATATAAAACATTTCATTTATCCCCAATAGATATGTCCACGTAATCTACCGTCAAACGTTGAGGCAGTACCCAGAAGTTTCATCATCTTTGGTCACTTACATCTTCATCTTGTAGTTCCATCATAGTATGTTGATTATGAAAGTTCAAAGTTTCTTGAATGTCCAAAGGTCGGTCCCAATTCCTCGTATTAATAAAATAATATCAACGCTATAGTGTTTGCAAGCTGTGTCCGTTGAGGCTGATAATGCCAGCGCTGTTAGATGGGTGGCGAAACATTAAAATCTGGAAAAGATTTGTTTAACTGTCAGGCTTCTTGTTATTATTGTATTATAAATCATTTTCATTATTATTATATCATTATTATCATCACCCTCATCGTTTATCTCCTGACAGGTCACCCTAGATTGCTCTCTAACAGAATCACTGACAGAACAGGGGAAAGAAAGAAAAAATAACAGGCAAGAGGAAGACGAGCCAGTTCAAAGTTCAACGGAAAACTATTATGTTGGTCACATCAGTTCTTGTTATGAGACATTTTTTTATTAGTCTGGGTGAGGGTCATGTTGTCAAATTTTGTTTTTCTTGCACGGTGATTATTTTTGTTTTGTTTCTGAAAGTGTAAGGTTAGAGTAAAGATTTCGTTAACTCGCCATTCGCAGTAACCCACTTGTTGGCGGAATCGCTGCAATAACTTGGCGACGAACTGTCAGCCGTTGTGAGGTTTTGGCTCTCTGGCCTTCACAGTCTGTATACATTTCTCTTTCTATTTATTTTATTTATTTATTTTTAAATTGCCTTTTCAACCGTTTGAGCCGTGACCGAGTGATCTTCCCTGGCCCTCACAATAAATGGTGGTGCACTGGTGCACTGGTCTATAGGGATATGGACAGCCTAGCGTGTCACCGGGATACTGGTGGATAGAGTTCATCGGGTTAATTTGAGTAAAAGAATCTCAGACTGAGTGGTTTCCCTGGAGTCTTTAATTTATTGACCTTAATTTATCTGTTGCTTTATGTGCCATAATGACTTTTTGTATGAGTGCGCGTGGATGTGTAAGTGTCATGTGTGTAAAAAAAAAAACGTGTGGCATGTTAGTCATAAAACTCAGACACCTTTTCTGAGAACTAGAAATCCTCGAAAAGATTGAATTGCCATTTATAAGTAGTCAAAGAATCATTGGGTAAACACTTCCAAACGACCAAAAAAAAAACAAATTCTCTTCATGTATATTCATAATATCTTCTATTAAACTTCTTACCGTTTTCATTCTTGATGACCAGTATGTTATACTATTACAGAGGTGGCCAGACCATTGGTTTCAAACCTTGGGCTTTTCTTTGACATGTCAATGTGCTGCTCAGGACCATTACTTTCACTGAATCTTTTCAATCTGCATAACTATTTGTGACCCATCTCTTCACATTGATAAATGAGTCGGATTTGGCCAAATGGAATGTAGGTAATTTGGGAACTTTATACATGAAACTAGTTTGTATACACACATAGGAGAAACATTGAGGCATCGTAATCAAATAAAAATTTCAGTTTCAACTGAAATTACCTTTGGCCGACAACAGTGCCAGTTTCCCAGCCTCAGCTCCAAAGACGTATCTATCTTTTTGGCGATCTTAATTCTTGTTTGTTCTATCTCCATTTTCTGAGAAACTGGAGATCTTTTAATACGTAGACGAGGTATAACAAACGCACACTTTGAAACTTGTTTAAAATGCGTTGGGAAACTTATCCAGCTGTTTCAAGTTCTGATTTATTACAACTCCTTATCATAATACTAAAGCCGCAAACGCTTAGCGTCGAATTTCTCAGTTGTGCAAAACTTTTAGTTGGAAAAAACAAGAACTAAGATCCAGTTCTGAAACACTGGGTCACATTAAAGGGGATGTAAACAGGACCTGGTGATACACAGACAAGAAGAGAATACAAATGAGAAAAAAAAAAAAAAGAAAACCTCTACATTATTTGCATTGTGCCCCGCTAGTTTCTTTTATGGAATGTTCATTTCTGCGTTGATGATAGGAAACTATAATCGTTTTCCGTAACACACTAGGTATATCTACTGTTGAAATGCCGCTGTTGTTTGTTTACGTTATGTAAATGAATATTACTATACATGTATATCCAATTTATTTGCTTATGATAATTCATGTGAATGAAAGCTTCATATAAAATGGATTTACTTCCTGAAACGACGAGTCAGTTATGTTTCTTCTGGTATTGTTTCACTTCTGTCATGTTATGTGTGAGATTTTACGTTTGGATCCTTGCTGACGTTTTCCACAGTTTCCTAAGTCAGGAGGAGAGGGAGACAGGGGTGGAGGGGTGGATGGGGAGGAGAGGATGAGGAGGGCACGGGAAGGATAGAGAAAAGGGACGGGGAGAGGTTGGGAGGCGCTGGGACGGTTTATCCCGAGCATGGGAGGGTACCTACTGTGATAGGTCAATAAACAGCAGATTAAATGTAACAATTTTTGGCTTGGCGCAGTTGACCAAAAATTTGTGAACGACAAGAAAAATATGGCAGCCAGTCGAGATGAAACTTCGAAACTCTCGTTGACAGAATTTTACAGGAGAGACAAAAAACTGATTTTATTTCTCTCTAAATTTTACCTGTAGAATTATAGAATTATAATCATTGATGTTTCTTTCAATAAAAATGGTTATCTTAGACGCATTACGACTTGTGAGGTTTGGTGATAAATTTTCGCCGTCATGAAACTAGGCAAGTTGATTGTGCCCCAACTTGTGAGTTTTCAGCACGGCTTTTTTCGGCCCAGCAACTGTCTTGCATGGTTTACTTGAGGGCTGCTTAGACTCATCGCATAGTGTGTGTTTTTTTTTTTTTTTTTGAAGCGAAAACTTATTTTTCACAGATTAACAACAAAGTACTATAGGTACATGTTTTTCGCGGCAATTTATTCACAATGAAAGTAGACTTTCAGGGAATTTTAAAAATGACCAAGCTAGAGTTTATTGTAAAGAATGAGCTTCAGATTAACTCTCTCTCTCTGTCTCTCTCTCTCTGTCTCTCTCTCTCTCTCTGTCTCTCTCTCTCTCTCTCTCTCTCTCTCTCTCTCTCTCTCTCTCTCTCTCTCTCTCCCTCTCTCTCTCTCTCTGTCTCTCTCTGTCTCTCTCTCTCTCTCTCCCTCTCTCTCTCTCTCTCTCTCTCTTTCTTTGTCTGTCTCCTCCCCCCTCTCTTTCTCTCACTCTGCTGTCTCTGTCCTGCCCCCTTCTCTCTCTCTTACATTTCCCCAATCCATCACCTTTTCCTCCGTCTCTTTCTCTCTCGTTCCTTTTTTGTCTCTCTCCTCTCTCTCTCTCTCTCTCTCTCTCTCACTTTGTTTTCTCTGTCCTGTTCCCTTTCTCTCTTTCTCTTAGGACTGTCGCTGTGAAATTAATAAGTCTTCGTAAATCCTAGCGTATTGTTCTGTGAGAACCTCGTAAGCACACCTAGGCAGCCGAAAACTGCCGTGTCGAGACGTTTCAATCAGAGTTGCGAGGTTTCATCACCCCGGAATTTACAGATGGCCCACTTGCGAGGTTTCGTGTTGTTGTTTTTTCAGATTTCACCCATTGCTACAGGTTTTTCGCAGATTTGCTTTTAACACAATAATTAGCATGGTACAAAGAAGCTATAACAGACCGAAAAAATGATTTTTGAAAATTTGACCACTTACGAGGTTTCATCACGTCAGAGTCGATATTTCTTTTTGACATAAAAAAAAAAAAATAACATGCAAATTATAATATTCCTTCTCTCTGATGACAGAAATGGCAAAGCAGCTGTTGCTGGTGATGTTATTTTATGTAGAACACGTATTTGGTCTGATCTTAAATTGGCTTTACATAAGGTCTTAAAAGTGAAACTATAATAACTTTAATATTGTGTTTTGCCTGCGTTTTTTTTTTTTTTGGGGGGGGGGGAGGACAAATTCCTGTCCCTGATCCTGTGGTAGTTAGGATCGAGCACCTAGTCTTCTCGGACAAGGATGACAAATTTCGGAGGGCCCGTGTGCACGTTGAGCACGTTGAAGATACCTTGGCAGCTGAAAGTCGAGAGGAGCAGGCCGAACAGGGCCCCTGCTAGGGCAAACTAATCCCTACCACAAAAACAGACAGACACAAGAACAAGAAAGTAAAAGCAAGAAAAGTGAAGTGTAAATGCCAAGAGGATATATAAGAGTGTGTGTAATAGATTGTGTATGAGAGAGAGAGAGAGAGAGAGAGAGAGAGAGAGAAAGAGACAGAGAGAGCAAAAGAGAGAGAGAAGGAAAGAGAGAGCCAGGTTGAGTTGCAGGCAGATGGAGAGAACAAGACTTTCCGTAAAGCGCAGAAAGTAAATTGTTTGGATTGATCGCTGTGGAAATTAATGATCTTCATTATTATTATTTTTTATTAAATGTGCACACATCTCCGGAAATTGTCAAAACTTGGCAAAAAGTGAAAAATGTAATTCAGCAAAGCCTCGCGTAAGAAATAATACCCAAACGATACAATGAATCGAAAACTAAATATCGGCCATTTTCTGTCTTCTCTTTTAGTTTTGCGTTTCATTGTATCGTTTGGGTAGTACGTCTTACGCCAGGCTTTGCTACATACAACTTTTTCTTTTCACCAAGTTTTGACTTTGCTTGTCGGATTGCTGCGACCCCACAGATTTTCTGGGGTTTTGAAAGTATTCCGGAAAAATTAGGTGTGTATATGAGGGGGGGGGGGGGAGCAAATACTGAAACAGACAGACAGATAATGAATTAAGTAGCAGGTTCTATGGTCATAATTACATACAGGGCCTTTTCAGAAATATTGCTTTTAACCTTCTAGAGGCCAGTTCACCATATCTAAAATAGGTCACCTGAGGCCAAAATGTTTTATCTTTGACACACTTATTCTTCCTATTTTATTAATAAATAATTTTTCCAATTAATTCATAATAATAATTTATATTTTTACAATAACCTGACATTTTTAAATCAATTGAGGATAAGTATTGTTTCATTATTTCAGAACTTCTGGGATTAATAATTTTCGTCTGGACCCTTAGGGGAAGGGGGGAGTAACTCATTCAACCCCCAGCGACCCCGCTGACAGCAGCAGATGACTGGCCACAAAATCCCAGCGACCTCTGACAGAGGCCAAGGAGATAGATCTGATTCCAAGTGATATTCTAATTGTTGTACTGAGAAAACGCCAACAATTTTTATCACGACGATGGTGAAGGGAAAATACTCCCAAATTGCGAAGTAATTAAATTTTGTCCTAGAGGGGAACTTTGAATTTAGTGCTCTTGTCCACAGCATCCGCTCCGCTTTTTATTACGGAAAATGGCGTATGACAAAGTAAAAATCTCTTTGCCTCTGTATACTTGTCCGCAGCAACCGTTCCGCTCCTCACCGCTATAGTGGCAAAGAAAGGTTTTCGTATGTCATTTTTTCGTAAAAATAGCGCACAGGATACTGTGGAAAAGGGGCCCGTGGAAAATTGTGATTTAAGTCTATCAAAGTAAGATTCAGACGGTATAAGTGAAGAAGTTGGACATAGCGATAGGTATAGGTGTGAATGTAACATTATCGTACGATTTCCTCTAACAAAGCCTCATATTGATTTTTTAAATTACTTTTTTTCGCTTCCTCGCTTGCATTCTTTACTTTATTCAATTACCTTCAAATTCGTGTATAATTTTTGTGATTAAACTGACAAATAAAAAAAGTTATTAACATTACTTGTCAAAAATACCCCCACTTCACTGTGTGCGATAATTTAGGAAAATTGAGGCAACAGTGAAAAAAAAATTCAGGGCTGAATGAGTTAAAATTGACCTTTGCACGCACATCAAGGGACGTAAGCATGAAAACCTGACTGCACAGGTACGGTAATATGATTATGTCCTCTTGGACGAGAGAAACAATAGTATATTTTCCATACTGTTGCACGTGCATTTTTGCCTTTTCAAGAAAATGAAAATTGAAAGTAGGTTGTCACATGGGTCAAAACTCATACAACATTACATCACAAACACATTGTCACAAATCCCAGACTGGGAGATGTAATAAATTATAACAAGACAACAATCACGAACGAACACGTATAACACTTAACAGAACAACCCATCAGACTCACACATTTATTAAACATAAAGATAAAGATAACAGTGCAATGACATACAGTATATTACTTTATTCAACTGCCGTCCAACGGCCTTCTTCCCTCAAGCACTCTCCCTCGGGTCCACAACCCAGTAGTTACTTTTAAAGACACTTCGGCTTCAGCCTCTCCACTCAATGTCTTAATAACACAGTATTTCTTTCGCACCGCAGTCTCTCAATAGCACCTCCCTATGGCAATAACACCTGAGCATTCCAAGAGCTCCTCACATGGCAATAGCACGTTAATAGTTCAATTCACATTAATATCACAGTAGCACATTCGTATATCACTATCACATGTAGTACATCTTAAGAGCACATTAACCATTATATACACATCCCTGTCTGTGGCCAGACTGCCACGACTCATGCGCCCCTCCTGTCCTGCTCGACAGCTTCACTCCACTGGCCTATGCGTAGCCTTCGGCCCTATGTTGGCCTATCCCCTGTGCTCACCGCGGGTGGCGTCTCTGCCCGACCCCGGCACCTACAAGAAGAACATTACATTGGTATAATACCATACCATTTCTAACCACTTCACCCCTCATTACAAACCATGAAGCGTACACACAATAGTCCACCTTTCACTCACCACACATCTTACGGTAACACACCTCCACCGTACCACACAGCACTCACTCTCGCTACGAATCCATGAACCTAACTTACATCTATCGCTCATGGCGCACATTTCTATACGCAGTAATCACTGACTTCCACATTCCTCACATATACTTATTTACATCATGGTCATAGGCGAATATAATACATCAATCATCATAATTATAAATCACAGTTCAACCTACCAGTCATCACTGGAAAACACACAACAATCTCCCGACTGCTCTGATCTCACGTCTGTCCCCTGGGACTCCTTAACTTGCAGTGATTGTCAGTACAGCGCTCTCGCCTCATGCCGACCCCCCAACTCACAACATTTCACGCTTTAACGTTAACTAACAGAAGTCAATATAGGTGAGCAGCCTCACTATCCTGTGAGTCAATCCCTCACTTCCATGCCCCCGTAATCCTTGAATCTCGCTCACTCCACTCGTGACACACATATATCGAAAAGTTTATAACCGATTTGAATGACACTTGTACATAATGAAAGTAGGAGTGGGAGATCCACCTTCATGACCAAACTTCAAAATCTGTAAAATGTCGCATGCACAAATAATGGCAAATTACTCCTTGGTTTGTGGCACTCGCCGAGAACCCGTAACTTCACGGGCAAAGGACAAACATTTCTACTCAACCTAAAATCCTTGGGTGAAGGTTATTAAAGCTTACTCTTGCTTTGATCGGCCTTGATTTCTCCTACTCCTCACCTCTCTCTCTCCCCAATTTCTCATTTTCTATCCACACACACACACACTCTCTCTCTCTCTCTCTCTCTCTCTCTCTGTCCCGTAGTCTTGTGGACCGTTTGGGGCGCCACAGGTGATCTGGCGAACCGGCATCCTCCTGTCCTCTCGGTTTTCTGACCTCCTGATTGTATCGCATCATTATGTCAGGACTGAATCCCCCGCTGTGCTCGGGTGAAGGAAAATTCAGGAGCGGCGAGCCACAGGTCTGGCGGCTACATCAGCCTTAGTCTGCTTCACCCCTTAGTATGTTGTTACAAGTTGTGAATTGAATTTGAGTGGTAGAATGTCTTGTATTACGGGACGAAAAGATTATAAATGTTATTCATTGTTATAATCATTATTATTACTGTTATCGTTAATACATATTAAAAAGTTTTCATATATTATCTCTTCTTACATTCAGTGAATTCAGTTTTCTGAGAAGTACAACCTCTCATTTGCTTTTTCAAATCTCTTACCAGCATGACCATGTCAGGTTCTTGTCTGTTGTCAGATCCAAGTACCTGACGTCAACAGTCTCATCTTTGGGGACAATTTGGTCGAGAGGCAAAGGTGCCCGCCTCCCATGCCGAAGGTACGGGGTTCGTTTCCGCGGTAGGGACAGGCATATGTGGCCGTTGAGCACGTGAAACATACCCTGGCAGTTGAAAGCCGAAAAGAGCAGGCCTAAAAAAATGCCGCTCCCAGGGTTAAAATTAAAACCAGACCAATCCCCACCACAAAAACACACAGAAACAGGAACAAGAAAAACAAACGACACACAAGAAAAGTGAGGTTTTAATGTCAAGACCTGCAAACCTGCAAACCTGCAAACCTCCTAAACTAAAGACGTAAAACTAACAGTCTCACCTTTGATCATCAAAGTTGTGTCTTCGGTGCACTTCTCCAAAGATCAAAGATAATTACTTCCTTCGGCAGATCGGATAAATCTCTGAACACCAACGTCTCTCTCTATATTCAAATATTAATGACCGTCACAATAATTATGCCAAAAGCAGCAAATCTCCATCTTGCTTTGTTTTGTTATGAGTTATGTACCTCTGACTTACCGTTGTATGGCTTTAGAGTGACGTTATCACTTTGTGTGCTTACGTTTCAATGTGTTTCTAGAACTCTCGGGGGAAAATTCCAGACGCCAAGATTCTGATCCATGTTGTTATTATAGTTTTTAGAACCCTCTGTTATGCACCCTACTGTATAGCCCTTTTCATCTACCGTCCTCCATATCACGTAATTTGCAAACAAAATGGCGGCGTGCCCCACTTATAGGGCAGAAAGCGGAGGATAACAGTCGAACGATGCCAACCTCTTGTTGGGCACCCAACTGTACAAACAGGTTACGTGCTGGCTCTGGCATAAAAATGCATCTTTGCTTAGACTGTGCACATATTCAGATGCCATCACGAAAACAAGTGAAGGTTTTTGCCCTACACGGTGCTTTTCGAAACCGTGCGGCTCCCCGCAAACAACCGTAACGCTGAAGTGAAAAGGGTCTATAAAAGGCTAAATATTATAAAAACCACAGTTGTGGGGTCGCAGCAAGGCTTAAATAAAAGTCACAAATTGGCAAAAAGGAAAATTTGTATGTAGCAAAGTCTCGCGTAAGAAGTAATACCCAATCGATACAATAAAACGCAAATAAAACGTCTGTCTGTCTGTATGTCTGTCTGTCTGTTTCAGTATTTTGGCTCCCACTTTCAGGAGATGTGGCATATTTATGTAATGTCATGTAATAATTAATGCATAGCGCTCAAATCCACACAAAATGAGGTGCTCTAAGGCGGTCAACTAAAATTAAAAACAGGATTAACATAATTATTATTATTAAGATCAATTCATCATGCTCCCACTCACACACATTGACAAACACTTGATCTACTCTCTCCTCAAACCTCTGAGATCAAAAAGGGACATCATTCAGTTTCAATGAAAACAGTCCTGAACAATTCAGTTTTGAGCAGATTGTTAAATGTGTCGATGTTTTCACTTTTCCTGATGTCAACGCTGAAATTGTTTCACAATATTTACGAGAGCTCATTTACACCAACATAAAGTAATGATTGTCCAGGCAAAAAGGATATTTAAAAAAAAAAAAAAAAAGAGTACAGTGGGCATTAGTTGGGATGACAAAACTGTTCACCATTAAAAAAAAAAAGCAAAATACTCATTCAGGCCACATTTAAAAACAAACAAGACATTTTGATTGTCCTTTATCCAGTTTGATGTTGTCTTTTCTCCAAAATAGTAACACAAAAAGACACAAAAATGAAATACGAGACACACAGAGTCGAATCAAATCGTTATATTCCGTCTGTCGACTTGAGCGCGTATCATCCATGTCAACAATACAACAATGCCCACCACACCCCTTCATCACTGGTCACTGATCCCATAACCCGCCGGGGTCGTTGGGGCGCTGCAGTGATGAACGTTGCACCAGCTGGCTCCATTTGTGGCGGTTGTGGGCGAGTGTCTGGGTTGCAGGAAAGCTCATCTTGGTCCATTCCGCAATGTTATCTGCCCATTTCTTCCTCGGTCTGCCTCGTCTTCTCTTCCTTTGCACTGTTCCTTGTAGTATGGTCTCAGAGAGCCCATCTGATCTTGTCACATGCCCATACCATCTGAGCTTCCTTTTCTTGACTGTGGTCAGCAGGTCTTCATAGTGCCTTATTTGTCGGGTGATAGTTTGTCGGACTTCTTCGTTGGTGATGTGGTCCGTGTATGAGATGCCAAGAAGTCTTCTGAGGCATCTCATTTCCACTGCCTGGATCTTCCTTTGTAGCTCTGCATTCAGTGTCCAGGGTTCGTATGCATACAGGAAGATGGAGGTGACTAGTGCATGCAGGAGGTTGACCGTGGACCTGAGAGAGATGTTTCGGTCTCTCCAGATGGGCTTGAGCTTCGCCAATGCTGCTGTTGTTTGTACAGCTCTTGCGAGGATTTCGGTCTTTGACCTTCTTCACTAATAATGGCTCCAAGTTACTTGAAGTGGTCAACAGTCTCAAGTTCTTTTTCCACTGACTGTGATTTTTGTAGTGATTGGCTGGGCACTGTTAGTCATGAGCTTTGTCTTCTCGGCACTGATCTCCATGCCGTATCTGGAGGATGTTTTATCCAGGTGTTTCACCAGATTGGCTAGCTCCTGTTCGTTTCCTGCCAGTCCATCGATGCTCCAAGATGAACTCAACGGCCAAGTGTCCGTGACCAAAGCGAGCCACCAGATAGTGGAGGACATCGGCTGTGGTCAGACCTGGAGAGGGATGGGCTCCGGCAGGTGACACAGCCCAAGACACACTGCATGATGAACAAAACAGCAATGACTAGAAGGAATGAATCGTCTCAGCATTGTGTGTCTCGGACGAATCTTTATCAGTTTAATTTTGTCTTTTACGCCCTTACATGATGAATGTCAAGCGTTTAACTTTTTTTCTTCCTTTTTTTTCGGGGGGGGGGGGGTGGTGTCAGAAACGTAATTCTGACATTTAATGTGATATTTTCGACCCAACCACGTGACTTGTGTCATTAAACAGGATGCAGGCAAGCTATCGCATCATATATTAAATCAACAACAATTATTATTGGAAAGAAAGCCAAAGATAATTACTAACTGAGAATGCGCATCGATTTGTACTGTGAAACAAAACAAACTCACTACGGTCTTAAATGACTGTTCACATTCCCCTGTTCCACCAGGTTACAAAATCACTGAAAAACTGGGCTGATAATCTATCCAAAAACAGAGAAAGATACAAGAAATCATTTCTGTCATTTGCAATTCGTCTCAGTGGTGCCTGTTAATTATTATTATTTTTATTATTTTATATAGCGCATATCCATTTTTAAAATGCTCTATGCGCTTTACAGAAGAAACCTGTCAACCACAGAGCAGAATGGAGCGCCGGCGAAGCGCTCAACCCATTACACTGCTTCCTTCGCTCTCCCTATCTCGCTCACTCTCTCTCTCTCTCTCTCTATCTCTCTCTATCTCAGAGCAAATTGTGACGCAGCCTGTTAGGCGCAGTTCACAATTCACAACAGTTCACAACTCACAACTCACAATACAAATAATATTTGAATAGCTATTAATAACAATATATATCTAATAATGAATAATAAATTTTGTTGTTGCTGGTGGGGGGATGATATGGATAAATTTTAATCTATTAATTTCAATTTTGCCCTGGCAGCGGCCTGTTCGGCCTGCTCTTTACGATTTCCAACTGCCATGGTGTCTTTAACGTGCGCAACGCGCACACGGGCCCTCCGAATTTTTTCGTCCTTATCCGAGAAGACTAGGTACTGGATCCTACCCTCCAATGGGATCAGGGACTTGAAAATATGAGAAAAATCCCAATTTCCAAGATGCCTGCACTGCCCGGGTTTAGAACCCGGGACCCTTGGCATGAGAGGCAAGCACCTTGCCTCTAGACCACCTTGTCCCCTTGATGATCTATGCCAGTGTGGTCAAGCCATATAGGGCACTTTGACCTTCAATATGAGGCTCGTAAAAATAATAATGTTCCTCAATGTTTGGACCGGATACTTACTAGCGCAAATCATCATCAGTTGCCCTGTCTGGAACAGACATTGGCGATCATGGCTCTCCACTCGGATCTGTCATCAGCCAACCTCAAGAAGGAGTTGTTGTTGTGACGTTTATTTGTTGTCCATGAATTAAGACTTTCAGTGAAAGTTTTTCTCTGTCTACCCCTGCTTTTCCTGCCTTTGATCTTCCATGTCACTGCTAGATGTTTGAGGCTCCTGGGGCGACAGATGTGTCCTAGAAATCTCAGTTGTCTCTATCTTATTGTTTTAATTAATGATGTTTTCAATGAGTCTCTCAATACTGACTCGTTTGATTTTTTCTCCATCCATGATATTCTTAATCTTCTTCTAATCAACCACATCTCTGCTGCTTCGAGTTTCCTCTCTATTTCTTTGTTCATTCTAACACAAATAAATGTCATTAAAAAGTGCCTCTTCTTCCTCCCTTTCAGTTTATATTAATCAGTCAAATTTTACGACAGAAATGGAAATTCGCACGTTTTTCTTAGATGTTCCACTAGTGTTTACCGTATTTAATACGTTCAGTATAATTAAAACAATCATGAGTTAAGATTTAGAAAATTTTGGTATATTTGTGTACTTTATTATCACTGAAACTAATACAAATTCACAGTTTAAACAACTGCATACATGAGTAAATATTGTTGCAGTAAAATGTGTATGTAACAATAAAAACGTGTGTGTACATTGTGTTCATATCTCGAGAATCTGAAGTTTATCGTATGTGGCTCTTGCATTACGTAAGTTTGGCCACACATGACTTCACGCTTTGATCTCTATACGTGTACGTAGTCATCTATCTATCTGTATCTATCTATATCTATACTATATATATATTTGTCCAGGTCAGGTCAGCTTAGCTGCTACTGTAAGGCAGTAAACGGTATAACCTGTGACTGTCCTCACTGCCTTGTGAGTGGCCCGGGAGGGTCAAAGGCTAGGGGAGTAAACCCTAAACAAATCCGGAGGGAGGGCCCCTAAGGCAGTTGATGGGGAGGCTCTTAGCCAATCCATTCTCTGGCAGCCCCTGCAACTTTGTTGATTTCCAAACGTATGGACCCTGTCTTTCCTTTGGAGCTTATCAACTCTGTCGAGAGGGGGAAAGTGTAAGATGGGCTAGACACTTTTCTCTCTAGAAGCCCAGGCAAGCAGCATGCCTAAAGGAGATCACTGCAATCCGAGCAAGTACAGTGCACATCGCCTATCGCTCAACCACAGCTAGTGCAGCATGAAGACAATGGAGAGGACACTCCATCCTTGCTGACCAGCATGGACACAACACGGGGAGAGACAGTTACGGGTTCTAAGTCGACTCTATTTGGCGAACAGAGAAGGCGCCACGGGTCTCTCTCGGCGGTGGGAGCAGCTATTCAGCTGCACTGATCGGCTACCGCCCGCCTAAACTGGGCAGCCCCCAGTCAGTAAGGTGTCGATCCGCCACGTCTGCCTGCTCTTATGGGTGTATGGAGATAGGACAAAAGCCAAAAAGCAGACGTAAAGCCAAGCACCAGGCAATAAGAAACGCAAATTTAAATCAATCCCAATGAAGTTGGGCACCTGGAATGTGAGGACAATGTGCACCGGACTTGACAACACTGATCTTGACAACACCAAAGAGTTAAGAAAGACTGCCATCATAAACAAAGAACTCAAGAGGCTAAACGTTGACATCGTGGGCTTGCAGGAAACACGACTGCCTGATAGTGGCTCAGTGAGAGAGGCAAACTTCACTTTTTTCTGGCAAGGTCTAGGACAAGAAGAGCCTCGACTTTATGGTGTGGGCTTCGCAGTCAACAACAAGCTCCTCGCCAAAATTAATACACCTCAAGGTATATCCGAACGCATCATCACCATGCAGCTGAAGACTAAGTCAGGCACAGCCCATCTAATTAGTGCCTATGCTCCAACATTAGCAGCTGAAACAGAAAACAAAGACAAGTTTTATGAAGACCTTCAAAACGTACTTGCGAAGATACCAACAAACGATCAGATTTTTATCCTTGGTGACTTCAATGCCAGAGTTGGCACAGATCAACAAGCATGGCAAACTTGTCTCGGCCATTTTGGATTAGGCAAGATCAACGACAACGGCCAGAGACTTTTGGAACTCTGCTCAGACAACAATCTATGCATCACAAATACTTTTTACAATGGAAAGGACTGCCACAAAGTCTCATGGCGTCATCCCAGATCTGGACATTGGCATCAAATTGATTTTATTATCGTCATAAAGAACCATCTGAACAACATCAAACAAACAAGATCATACCACAGTGCAGACTGCAACACCGATCACCTGCTCGTTTTAGCCAAGACAAAGATTGTGGGCAGAAACATTCACAGAGCCAAAGAGACGAAAAGACCAAAAATTAACACACGAAATGCCAGCAACAAAGACATGCAAGCAGTTTTTCAGGGGAAGATGGAAGAACAGCTCCTCTCCATAGATGATACTACACCAGAGAAGATGTGGTCCGGTTTAAAGGAAGCTATGCACGATTCTGCTTCTCAGGCCTTTGGTACAAACAGATCAAACAATAAAGACTGGATTGAAGAAAACGAAGCAACACTATTGCCACTTATCGAGAAAAAGCGCATGGCACTTTTGGCACACAACAAAACTCCATCAGATCGCACCTTAAACAAATTACGAGCTGCAAAATCTACACTTCAAAAAGAGACACGGAAATGCGCAAACACATACTGGGAGAATCTTTGCACAGACATACAGAAAGCTCATGACATCGGAGATAGTAGAGGAATGTATGAGAAAATTCGGATTGCTCTTGGCCCACAGATTAACAAGATAGCACCACTAAAATCGTCATCAGGTGAACAAATCACAGACAAAAACGAACAAATGGCCAGATGGATTGAACATTACTCAAATCTCTACTCTCAAGAACGTATAGTGGATGACAGTCTAGAAGAGGCCCTCCCGCAGCTCCCAGAATTTACAGACCTAGACAAAGAACCTACACAGGAAGAACTCAACAAGGCTATAGATGAGCTTGCAAGTGGAAAGTCTCCGGGTAGTGATAACATACCAGCGGAAATCTTGAAAGAGAACAAAGATTTCCTCCTTCCTCATCTATACAAGCTCCTCATCCTGTGCTGGAAGCATAAAGAGATTCCACAAGATATGAAAGATGCTAACATCGTGACCTTATATAAGAACAAAGGTGATAAGGGAGACTGTAATAATTACAGAGGCATATCTCTGCTAAGTATCACAGGAAAAGCAATTGCCAAAATACTTTTAAAGCGTCTTCAACAACTAGCAGAAAGAGTACTTCCAGAAAGCCAGTGCGGTTTTAGGTCAGGACGATCAACCATGGACATGATAATTTTATTCTCTTTACGTCAACTGCAGGAAAAGTGTCGCGAGCAAAGTCTACCTTTACATAAAATTATGGCATTTGTCGATTTAACAAAGGCTTTCGACACAGTCAGCAGATCAGGACTGTATATGGTGCTCCATAAGATCGGATGCCCCCCGACACTCCTCCAACTCATCATGTCCTTTCATGAAGATATGCAAGCCACAGTCCAATTTGATGGTTCTACATCCGATCGCTTCAACATCAAAAGCGGGGTGAAACACTTTTTGGTATTTACTTCTCCATGCTTCTGCAGTTTGCATTCAGGGAATCCCCTGGAGATGTTTATCTCCACTGGCGAACTGATGGATCCCTCTTCAATCTTGCACGCCTCAAAGCAAAAACTAAAACCAAGTCAACATTGATCAGAGAATTGCTGTTTGCAGATGACGCAGCACTAGTTGCCCATAGCGAGTCCACACTACAATCAATGATGGACTACTTATCACAAGCATGTAAAGCTTTCTCTCTTGTTATCAGCGTCCAGAAGACTGTTATTATGACACAAGATGGCACAACACAATGCAACATCAAGCTGAACAACAACCAGTTGGAGACTGTCCAGAAATTTTGCTACCTGGGATCAACAATGACTTCTTCAACTTCATTAGATAGCGAAATAGGTGCCCGAATAGGAAAAGCAGCCACAGCCTTTGGAAAATTAAACAAAAGAGCTTGGAATAACAAAATGTTAAATAGAAAAACAAAGATCAGGATATATGAAACATGTATATTGAGCACACTCCTCTATGGCTCAGAGACCTGGACGTTATATTCAAGACAAGAGAAGAAACTGAATGGATTTCACTTGAGATGCCTCCGCAAGATCCTTGGCATCAGCTGGCAAGATAAAGTTACCAACACAGAGGTCTTGAAACGGGCAGCACTCCCAACCATGTTGACCATCTTGTGCAAAAAGAGACTGCGATGGCTGGGGCATTTGAAGAGGATGGACGACAACAGAATCCCCAAGCAATTCTTATATGGTGTAATGGCTACAGGTAGCAGACCCAGAGGAAGACCAAAACTGAGGTACAAAGATACATGCAAGAGCAGTATGATAAAGTGTAACATCGATTTGAGAACGTGGGAGACGACAGCAGAAGACAGATCAGCATGGAAAACATCAGTGGACTCTGGCATAAAACACCATGAAAAAAACATTGTTGCAGCCCTTGAGGCAAAACGCCTGACAAGAAAAGATAACTCATTGCCCTATGGCACCTCCCTCATATGCAGATTCTGCGACAGAGCGTGCCTGTCGAATATAGGCAGAATCAGTCACGAGCGTAGCTGCAGAAGTAGGACACATATAGCTGCTTAGATCGTCTGCCAAGACGAAAAGAGCCTATTATTATATATATTTGTGGACTTGAGATTTATCGTTGCAAAAGGCTCCTGAACCACTCAACAGTCAGACTTCAATTTTTATATGGTGCATCAGAATGGATGTAAGGGTGCACAGTTTTTAATAGAAGTCTCAAATCGGTGTAGTTTTTTTTAATTGGAAATTTATTGTTTCGCCATCATTTAGATCTATTTCGAGTCATGGTTCGCCATTTTAAGGTTTCGTTATCACTTCCTGCGATGTGTTCACTATCAAACACACTAACCCGTGCGCAAATCATGCTGTTGTACGGGATGCGCAGTGTGTCAACTCACAAAGGCAGAGCAGTAAGACTTACTTAAAAACAAACAAACAAAAATAAAATAACAAATAGTAACAGGCCAGATGAAGCAGGTCCATAATAACCATCCAGAACTGAAACCAATATTCAAACCGATTTATCCCGGGCAGGACCGGGGACCTCAACTAGTACTATATATATTGGTGGACTTCAGATTTTTCGTTGCAAAAGGCTTCTGAACCACTCAACACTCAGACTTATGGTACATCAGAATGGATGTAAGGGTGCACAGTTTTTAATAGAAGTCTCAAATCGGTGTAGTTTTTTTTTATTGGAAATTTATTGTTTCCCCAATTTTCACTAGGCTCATTGACATGCTGTAGGTTTTTATGACATCATCACTTCCTGAAAATTTTCGGTGCGCACCACCGCACACTGTGTACTGTCCTATCGCTGAGTTTTGGGGATGACCCTACGCATTTCGGCTTTTGTTCTTATTAGTAGGGGGGGGGGGGCCAAGCTGTCAAATGGCCGGAAACCTTGCACAAAAATATATACTCCTGATTTTGCTATAAATGTTAGGAGAACCACTCTAGGGTACTGAAAATGCCGGATATAATGAGATAAAGGGTGGCAACGCTAAGAAATTCGTCCATAACACCCCCTACGTGACGTTACAGATTTGAGCTCTTTTCAGCCAAAATCACAGTAATAAAGTTGTACCAAGCCAAATATTAAAGTGATACACATGCTTACATGCTTAATATACATCAAATTAAAAGGATTCAATTTCCTACCACATGAACGTTATTCGTACTGATTTGTGTTATTACAAGAAATCTATTGGACAAAATCAAAACTATACCCCTTATATCGCTAAACATTGCGAGTCCAATATTTTAAAAAATCTTATAAAATATACCGGGTGGCTAAGGTTGAACTTTACTGCCTATTATCATAGACAAGTACCCATAGAAGTTTTTGAAAAACATAATGCAACAATTTGAAGATCAAATTATTAATAATAGCAGTTACAGTAAAACGTCTATTTGAAGGATCCGCTCTGAACTGCTTCACATATTTAGAAATGTTAGTAATAATACGTTACGTCTGTTGTTGGTGCTGAGATATGTATACAATATTGCTAGCAAGAGTTAGTTGTTTCATTACTGCAGTTCAAGCCAGGTTCATTCATTTTGAATTATATCGGAATGTGCTGTGGAAACAATAAATCATGTTAGCGCTTGAGAAACATGTCAAATAACACACCCCTCTGTGCTGTCCAGTGCGATCTGCAGACAACCACCAACAAACTATCAGTCTTAGCGTGGCCTAAGTATACCCTGTTTCGTAATTGGGTGTATATTGAAAGTTTCCTGCTGGTTTTGAATGGAAATTAAATTCTGGTTCTAGATCCGATCGATGCCACCTGTGAGAATTTGAACGTTTCTCAATAAATGACGAACTCCAAGACAGCCGCCGCTGAAAAGGTCCGGTGTCCTTCACATTACAATTGAGAACAACTTCCACAGTGGGTTTTTCTTTTTTTACAGTTGGAAATAATCGAGTTTGTAAAAACAAACAGAAGCATGTAAAAATAGACATACACACATGGTGCCAATTGTTTAATCTTAATTCGAACAAAACCACTGTTGAATGGGTGAGGGGTGATGCAGATGCATTTAGTCTCCAAAGACATCTACAAACTGATCACCACCGTATCAATAGATGTGTAATTCAGGTCATTAATGATATTCTTTCATGTCATCACTGTTTCACCAATGCCCCATTACTTCAACCATAGTAACTTCAATGGGAGAATTCTCATTTTTAGGTGAATCACATCCAATTCACCGATGAGGTAGGAAACTGATTTTTAGTAGTCTTCAGGTGGATTCGTCTCAGCTGCCACATCCCTGACAATATTGCTATAGAGGTTGTCTCCTTTCGTTTGCACAAGTGAATACAGACCAGTACATTAGCTTGTGCTGCAGCTTGTTTTGCAACTGCAGCTAAACAGGCTAAGAGCCTTTTCGGTGCTCTCAGCTGCATCTCCACAGACCATGTCGTCACAGTGCAGAGGGTTGAAGTTTGGAAATGAGCCACCGGCAACTTTCCACGGTAATACCTGATGCTGAACGTCCAGACATTGTGTCTGATTCTGTTCATAGATGGTGGAAAGCTGAAGAGCTTTATTGTGACATACCTCTTGGCTGCAATTTTCCTGCTGAAAAGATTCATTTTTATCAAGAAGGTCCCCGGCCCCCGATGATGCAGCGAAGCTATGAAGTGAAGCAGAATTCTATGATTTCTTCCTCTGTTTAATACGTGTTCCGAACTCTTGGAAGGCAGAGAACATTACATTTTTAACTTGGTAAGAACTGTAGTGTTTCCAGTGACAGCAAACGAGAAAACAGTGTCCCGCCCAGTGAGGACATGGATTGTAAAGATGTTCAGCATGATGGCTTCGGGGATGCTGACAAACAATACTAACGGACATGACATTACTGGTTGGCAATAATACTTTCATGAAAAATACTATATTGACCAGACTTCTATGCATTTCTGCGTGCAGGGTGTTAGCGAGATATGGCAGTGCGTCTGTGTCGTCTGAGTTGACTTTAAGGTTATGATGCCCATCACTGATTTCCTGAATCATGTGATATACCACAATAACACCAGCTTTCTCGTGATTTATAGATGTGTACTGAATTCCACCTCCCAATTGTACTGGTTGTGGGTCTGGGCCTATGACAATGCGATGTGTATTAACTGATTGCTACAGAGACCTCACCTGGCTGATAGTCATCCGTCTGGTTTGTTCTTCGTACGTAACGACGGTGAGAACAAGAGTCTGCTGGGGATGCGACGGCTCTTCGTAGTGTTAATAATAAAGACAATTGAGTCCTCTCTGGATGGGGAGCGGGGGGGGGGGAGTATGCAGCAGGACTTCCTACTTAGTTCGAAACACTGGTCGAAAACTACATAAAGAATACGTGCGTTCTCATCACGAAGGATAAGTCCCTTCACCGCTGAAGTGATGAAGTCAGACACTTTGTTTGGGGAAACTTGTCGTGGCATGGGTCCACAGGCAACAAGGATGTCTACATCTGAAACCCCATGGTGAAATTTTCAGTAGAAATCTTACACACTTTGTTTCAACACTGGCTTGCTGGTAGATTGCATTTCCACCATTTGACCAAAGAGAGATGACGACAGTGAGTGAGTTGTAATGGGAACAAAGTCTCTGTTAGGTTACAAACGCGTGCACAGTTGAATTCAGGTTCAATATTTAGCTCAAGAGTGGAAGGTGTATCCCTGGCCCTACCGTGAATCGCACAATAATGACTGTGTTCTCACAATTTCAGACGACAACTCTCTTTTGCCCAATATTCTACACACTCTATGCAAAAATTTCATTTTTTTTTTGTTCTACCGATGAAGGAAAAGTACAATCTTTCAAATATTTGCAGTTAAAAACGTAAGAAGTTAAGCAATGCATTTGAAGAAATGTGTTTTCTCCCTCTTGTAAATCTGTCCCTTGCACTTATGCAGTTTCATATGTGGTTACATAACTTTGCCATCGATAGGTTATCAGTAATCTACCGAAGCCTTGGGAAAGGGGGGGGGGTGGAAAGAAACCTCTTAACGAGGACAGGATGAAGCGGTGTACGAAAGGCAGGTAATACAGTCTGCAGTGTACGTAGCTGTTGTGATCTTCTGCGAAAAAATATGGCAGCAATCAAATGAAAAGGCCAGTTATCTTCCCTTTCTCCCACCCCCTCCCCCTTTTTCTGCCATTACAAAAACAGTCATGATGGAACATTCACTGCGAAACCGTTTGTGCACGATTGCATCGTTCGTTGACTTCACAGTTTCCTGTTCACGCATGTCTAGGGTCCACCATCTTGCGAATTTAGTGAATTTGGTGGTGAATGCTGATCTCAAGGTCTTTGACGACTGATCTCAGTGCCCAGCTCGCCGCAGGCTGGTCAGTTAGTTTACCGCCCTCCTGTCAGCTGGAATTGTACCTCATTCAATATTTCCCAAGATCGAGCAGTATCGGGTGCAGGATCATCGATATTCGGCATCGATATTGTGACGTCACAAGATAGAACATCAAAGGATCGCTAGTATTACAGTACCGTGGGTACTTAGGATCGGTGCTTACGAAGGCATTGTTACTGATGATAGTGAAACATTTTGGCCTCTCATAAAAAAAAATCGACTGGCATCATTTGGCATCAAACTGAACCGAGATCAGTAACTATCTGACAACCTAATTCAGCAATAACATTTTCCATACGTCCAATCGCAAGGCTCAGATAGCCTTACATAGAAGCCACACTCGAACTATATTGCAACAGTTTGAGAGCAATTTGTTGTTAAGAGGTAACAATGTCACAGAGAGCACCCAAAAGGAAAATTTTTGGTAACAGATTGGTAAAACTACAGAAAATTATTACACTGGTATTGGTTGGTCTTAGTACTCAGAATGGCGGAGCAGGAGAAATGAGTGCTATAATTCTTAAATACAAAAAATGTTAGGACGTTTAGAAATTCTAAATTTATATTCTTGGGGGATTAATGTTACAATTAGCAAATTAAAAAATGTTTGTAGCATCTTTCTAAGACATCTGTAGTAAAAACGTTTAGATAGTACCATATTAGTCACTACAAACGTGGATCCGAAATTATTTATTCGAAATTTTCAGATTTTTTAAATGTGCACAGAGTTCTGGACCCATGATATGCAGAATAATGAACAAATGATACATTTGAAGCTTTCAATTCTGGGCCTGTCTATTTGAGAGTAAGTGTGTAGAGTATCAAAGCTTTTGGTAGAAAACCAAGAAAGTAGTGAATATTTTCTTACCCCACCCCCGTTAAAATTGAGCTATATTATCTAAATAAACTTGGGGACAAAATCGCGTCTACATACGTAATGCCACCCTTTAGCCAAATATATCCGGCAGTTTCTTACGCCCAGGGGATCACTTTAAATGAAAATACAACAAACAAGAGTATATTTTTTAGTGCAAGGTTCAACGCTTATTTGAAGAGATAGAGCAAGTTGGCCCCCCTACTATATTCCTTTCAGTCTGAAGTGATGTCCTTTGTTGTTGCATCTCTCTTATAAGCTATCTATGCAGCATTAATGCCTTTCTTAGTTCACAGACGTCTTTAGTTTTTCCAAAAAAAAAAAAAAACTTCATCAAACGAGTACTCAGCTAGTTTATGTAGATTTCGTGTCCTCATGGCTGCATGGGGTGTGTGTGTGTGGGTTGAGGTTCGCTGCTCTTGGCACCTACACCTCACTTTTCCGGTTCTTGTTTCTGTGTGTTTTTGTGGTAGAGATTAGTTTCTTTTATAATTTTGCCCAGACAGCGGCTTGTTCGGCCTGCTCTTCTCGACTTTCAACTGCCAAGGTATCTTTAACGTGCGCCATGTGCACACAGCCCCTCCGATTTTTTTTTTGTCCTTGTCCGAGAAGACTAGGTGCTCGATGCTACCTACCACAGGATCAGGGACAGAAGCTTTTTTCCTTCAAAAAAAAATCCAATATGTCTGCCCCGACCGGGGATCGAACGCGGTACCTTCGACACGACAGACGAGCGCCTTGCCTCTGGATCACCGTCCCTGGTGGTGTGTGTGTAGACAAGTGCTTATGTAGACACGTATGTAGATGTCTGTGTGAGTGTGGCAAGTAGTTATAAATAAAGCTGTGTAACCAAATTTCTGCACTCTGGATAAAGAAAGTTTATTAAATTTTAACCCATTAAAAAATTTCTTCCAACCCTAAAAACGCTATATAATCTCTTCCGTAATCCTTTACATTATCCTCTTTATAATCCTCTTTATAATACTCCTCATTATCCTCTTCATTATCCTCTTGATAATCCTCTCCATAATCCTCTTCATTATCCTCTTTATAATCCTCCTCATTATCCTCTTCATTATCCTCTTTATAATCCTCTCCATAATCCTCTTCATTATCCTCTTTATAATCCTCCTCATTATCCTCTTCATTATCCTCTTTATAATCCTCTTCATTATCCTCTTTATAATCCTCTTCATTATCCTTTTTATAATCCTCTTCATTATCCTCTTTATAATCCTCTTCATTATCCTCTTTATAATCCTCCTCATTATCCTCTTCATAATCCTCTTCACCATTCAATCCTTCAGAATCCTGTTCAGAATCGTGTTCATAATAGCTCTTATCATCTGGACAACCTCGTTCATCAGAATGATCATCACAATCCGTGAAGCCGTTACAGACAGCATCCTCTGGTTTACAAGTGCCGTCGCCGCACGTAAACTGGTCTACAAAACAGGGAGCTGGGGAGGGGCAGGATTGAGGAAGGGGTGGGGGGCGAGTAACAGAATGATCAGTTTATCTTCCAAAACTCGATTTTTTCACTTTTTGTATAGGCCCATTGCGGATGTCGGCCATTTTAGCTGTCAGGACCGGCACATAACCATGGCGCTGGTAGCATTGATTTTGATTCGTTAGCTGATTTGCACCGCGAGCACTTCAGGCGTCGCGAACCAATCGGCGGCGAGCTAAGAAAAAAGTTCACTACAGTAAACAATGACACGTGTGTTCACGCACATGGGAGACATTCGGTCAATTCTTTCACTTCCTCTCCCTTGTTTGATGGTAGGGAATCTGACCAGCTTGGATCCATCCTTTCCACCCCTGTCTTAACAGTCAACTGCAATGCAACCGGCAGGCATTTTAACTGCTTAGACATATCTTGAAGTTACACTCGTCAGCTGATCCACCCGCCATTTTAGGTGTCGGAAGTACAAAACAAAAACACTCTGTGACGTCATCCGCAATGGGCCTATAGTGGATGACTTTGAAATGTCTCAGTGACGCACAACGTCGGTCAGCCTTTGCAACCACTTTCAAACCAGCCTTGATTTCTCGTGTCAGGGAACTTTACTCGAATGAATTACAAAGCGGAACAGAGAAAATACTGAATTATATTTTGTATTTTGTATTTTTGAATTTTGTATAATTATTTCTTTAAACCTATTTGGGAAATTTGCCTTAGTGTCATTGCAGCCCAGTTACGACTGTAGTAGACACGTCGTCGCCATAGTGCAGTGCCGGTCGGTGATCTTTTTTTTTGTTTGTGTGGGGGGGGGGGGGGGAGTGGTAGGAATAAATTTTGTTTGATTTTGCCCGGCTATTGGCCTTTTTGGCCTGCTCTTTTCGATTTCTACCTGCCAAGTTATCTTTAACGTGCGCAAAGTGCACAAGGGCCCTCGAGTTTTTCGTCCTTATCCGAGAAGACTAGGTGCTGGATCCTACTTGCCATAGGATCAGGTACAGGAAAATATGAGAAAAATCCCAAAATTCCAACATGCCTGCACCGACCGGGATTCGAACCCGGTATCCTCGGCATGAGAGGCGAGCATCTTGCCTCTAGACCATTGTGTCCCGAGTTATGCTCACTGCACAGCTATACCTCTTTATGTATACTTCTAGGGTACACTAGCAATATAGTCTCAATGGCTGGTTTTAACGAGTTTCCAACAGACGACAGACGATAAATGGTTTTGACATGAATCTGATTATGGTTAAGCGTCACAAGGCTTACAATTATACCTTACAGATTCTCTGAACAATTTATGAACTTTTTATGATCAAAATGTCATTGAAACAAGCGTGTGATAACGGCGGCGACGATGGGGATGAAGGTGATGATGAAAGAAACAGCTACGATAACAATAATGAAGTTGTTTTACGATGATCCTGCACGTAAGCTTTTACTATGTACAACCAAAGATACTAGAATTATGAGATGAGACAGCTAGCGTGTTTAGCCTGCACAGATTCTGCGCCGCCACCTAATGGCGAATGCGCGCGTGTCATGAACAATGCCGTACTTTATAAAACCAAAATAGGGAAAATGTCAAATTTTGTTCACTGTTCAGCTATCCCTGGAGGCCTTGAATGGTGTCACTTATTTTTGTAATTATAACTTCAATCTCTATGGGGAAAACTCTGGCTATTTTTTCTTTTTTTTTTTCTTAGTCGCAGTAGCACTGTCACAAATCAGCATCATTAATTTATCATTAGATCAAGCATTCTTTTCATGCAGTGCGCCGTGGACCCCACCCCCCGATCAGCGCGCAAAATGTGTGCACGACCTTTTTAGAGGTGCGAAGAAAGGAGTGTCTCATCGTATTGTTTCTAGTGTCTTTGGCACAACTGAGTCCTGCCCAGCACTCGCAGTTACGCTAATATACCAGATACGTATTCTATCATAATACATAGGCAGTAAGACCTCTGGCGTAATCATGAAAGGCTGTATAACCGCTGAGCATATAAATTCTATAAAGTATCATATTACGCATAGAAAGACGTAAAGGTGGACCGGGCACAGACTAATAAAATACCCAGACTGGATGATCTCATTGTGTGACGTCACAAAACAGCGAAAGGTCATGAACCATCCGCCATTATAGGTTTACGGTAGCGACCAACGCTTCAGCATAGCTACAATTTTGAATAATACCATTTTGACGCGCCTACTGAACGCGGAAGTTTGGTTCCGCACCAAGAAATTAATACATGTACAACCAATCTTGACAAATAAAAAGAAATTTCTACTGCAGATAGAACTAGAATCGGAATTTCCCGAGCAGCGGCCATGTTGGTTATATGGTCGCCGCTCGGGAAATTCCCTAAAAAAACGACACAGTCCGAAGTTCGTGTTTCCAGTCTGGTTAATTTATTAGTCTGTGGGACCGGGACATATTTTAAAGGTCATGAAGTTCACTATATCTATACTATATATATTTGTGGACTTGAGATTTTTCGTTGCAAAAGGCTTCTGAACCACTCAACACTCAGACTTCAAATTTTATATGGTACATCAGAATGGATGTAAGGGTGCACAGTTTTTAATAGAAGTCTCAAATCGGTGTAGTTTTTTTTATTGGAAATTTATTGTTTCGCCATCATTTAGATCTATTTCGAGTCATGGTTCGCCATTTTAAGGTTTCGTTATCACTTCCTGCGATGTGTTCACTATCAAACACACTAACCCGTGCGCAAATCATGCTGTTGTACGGGATGCGCAGGGTGTCACTCACAAAGGCAGAGCAGTAAGACTTAGACTCTATTTAAAAACAAACAAACAAAAATAAAATAAACAAATAGGAACAGGCCAGATGAAGCAGGTCCATAATAATCACCCAGAACTGAAAACAATATTGAAACCGATTTATCCCGGGCAGGGCCGGGGACCTCAGCTAGTTTTTGATACTTTCGTTGAGTTTAGGCCACAACTGAGTAGAACATTAAAGTGTTGGGGTAGTTTGAATAGGAAACAAAGAGATGAAGTTTCTTGGAGTGGAATTTTAATCTTTCATCACTGTCGGACATGCGGGAAGGATGAATGATAACAGATGGACAAAAGGCTGCGCTGAATGGCAAAGCAAGGTCAGGAAAAAGGACACGAGGAGGACCAGGAAGAAGATGGCAGGATGATACTAAAAAGGACGAGAAAAGACATCAGACAGAAAGGAATAATTATAATAAGTCATTGTCGGAATGTTTACACCCCGCAGTGGATGGGCAATGCCTAGGGGAAAGATGAAAGGAATGGAAAAGTAGGACAGGAAATTTCGTCCTGAGCCTCAAGTTACACAATGGAGATGGAAACATACAACTTTAAACATCACATCTGTGTATTCCCCGAGTCAGAGGGGCCAAGTGATACGTGACAGTTCCGACAAATTCCTTCATAGGCCCTATCTATGTACAGCTTGGTTCTGCTAGGCAGCTGTAGTCAAGGCAATATATCCAGAGATACTAGAAAAGACACTTCATTCTTGGCACCTCTAAAAAAACCTCGTCCACAAAATTTGCACGCCTACAGCGATAGCTGAACAGTGAACAAAATTCAATATTTTCCCTATTTGGTTTTGCAAAGTACGGCACTGTTCATGACTTCCACGCATTCGCCACCAGGTGGCGGTGCGAAATCTGTGCACGCTAAAAGCGATAGCTGTCTCATCTCATTCGATCTCGTATCTTTGGTCGTAGTCAAGGCATAACACTACAAGACTTTTAATTATGCCGTGCAGCTACTAACAAACGATTTGGGGGCAAATACAGTGCAGTCGCGTACTGACTTGTTCAATATCATGTGTAGATGGATTTTATGAACAGAAACGGCCTATTTTCTTTTTTCAGTGCATTTGATGAAGAATTCGAAAGTTTTGTGTTTTAAAATGAATAATCAACACTGCTACGAGTACGGCCATTCATTGGGCTTTGATCAAACTTAACAACATAGTTTCTTTTGTAGTCTGTCCTGTTGTGAAATGTTTGCTGTTGGGGGGGGGGGGGGAGGAGGGGGACTAGAAGGGGGCGATGTCAGAAAATTTGGAGCCGGGGGGGGGGGGGGCTAGAAGGGCGCGATGTCAGAAAATTTGAAGCCAGGGTGTGGGGGGGGGGGGTTGAGGCGCTTGCCTGAAAACGTTTGTGAAACACTGTTGTAGGATAATGCTGAACCTCACTTGCTAGTGATATTGTTGTGGTTAGCATAAACAGTTATGTTCTCTCGCTGATGATTATTTTCCCGTGTCCGTCCACACCTGCAGGACTCCCCTAAATACTTTTTATTTTCGTTTCGCTATACGTTGGTGTCGCTAATGATGAAGTACTCACCGCCACAACCTTTTTCATCATCTCCAAATTCACAATTATGAAATCCGTTACAGAGCACATTCCGTTTAAGACACTCCTTTCCTTCTGGGCACTTGTATTCAGTCAACCGACATTTCTCACCCGCACATTCTGGAGATGAAAGAAGAGGAAGGAGAGGCATGGATGAAGGTCAAGGCCTAATGGCTGTCGGTGAAGGTGAAATTTGTGGGTGCTCACAGACCATTGTGATCAGGAACCACAGTATTGACAGCCGAGCCCTACGGAGTGATGGCTTTTTTTCATATTGTGTCAAATTTACCGTAGGAAATCGAGATCTTACCATAAGACCTGGGACAGGAATCCCCCCCCCACCCCCAATTCCAACATGCCTACGCCGGCCGGGAACCGAATCCGGTACCTTCGACATGTCACGCGAGCACCCTGCCACTTGAAACTTGTCCCCGGTAAATTGCATTGATCACACGACTAAAAACAAAAATGCATTTCACATATGTTTAAACCAAAAATATACCAGTATAAAAGCCTTCTTCAAACAATAAATCAGAAAGGGGCAACATTTTGAAGCCTGTCTCCTTCCTTAACTTGCAAAGTACAGGCTTCGAATCTGATATGGTCTTAGCTGATTCCCAACGTAGGATCTGGTTATTTAAAACATATCTTTATTATATCTTTCGACTTAAACTGTGTTTTTTTTTTCAATTATTTCGCAACTGGCCATATGGCTGTAAGTTTTTAGCAGAACCACAACTGACCTCAAGTGATGCAGCTTTGAGTGTATGTGTGTGTGTGTTTGAGAGAGAGAGAGAGAGAGAGAGAGAACAGTGTCCAAGCACTAGACATAGAGATATCGACAAAATGAACAGTCCATCCATTATACATAGACATACTCACCATGGAGAAAGGGAACAGTCCATCCATTATACATAGACATACTCACCATGGAGGAAGTGAACAGTTCATCCATTATACATAGACATATTCACCATGGAGGAAGTGAACAGTTCATCCATTATACATAGACATACTCACCATGGAGGAAGTGAACAGTTCATCCATTATACATAGACATACTCACCATGGAGGAAGTGAACAGTTCATCCATTATACATAGACATACTCACCATGGAGGAAGTGAACAGTTCATCCATTATACATAGACATACTCACCATGGAGGAAGTGAACAGTTCATCCATTATACATAGACATACTCACCATGGAGGAAGTGAACAGTTCATCCATTATACATAGACATACTCACCATGGAGGAAGTGAACAGTTCATCCATTATACATAGACATACTCACCATGGAGGAAGTGAACAGTTCATCCATTATACATAGACATACTCACCATGGAGGAAGTGAACAGTTCATCCATTATACATAGACATACTCACCATGGAGGAAGTGAACAGTTCATCCATTATACATAGACATACTCACCATGGAGGAAGGGAACAGTTCATCCAATATACATAGACATACTCACCATGAAGGAAGTGAACAGTTCATCCATTATACATAGACATACTCACCATGGAGGAAGTGAACAGTTCATCCATTATACATAGACATACTCACCATGGAGGAAGTGAACAGTCACCAACAAAAGACAAACCATCAACGTTATTGTCTCACTCATTTTCCTTTCTTTGAAACTTCGACCAAGTGTATTATTGTTTCTCTTCGCCTATGGGGAAAATCTTGAAGGAAGAAACAGTTTGGGAAGACTGGATTAAATAGGAATGTCTTTACAAGTACGTACGCCCCCCCCCCCCCACCAATTTTTCTTTTTCGTTAGGGGTGTGTATTTTAAATCCTTTTGTGACTCCAGAGCTAGAGAGCTCCTCCCAAAAATACTCCTAACTACAGCCTTAATTAATTATTCTTTCAGATTTTTTAATTTTTTTTTTGGCCCCTGGTTTTTTTTTTTCTGGTGGGGGGGGGGGGGGGATTGAAAGGCTAGAGGGCATTGTTTGAAATTCGATAAGATTTAGGGCTGAGGATATGGACGGGGTTAGGAATAGGTACGTATACATACGGGCCCTAGCACAAGAGGCTTGGGGTCCGTACGTTCAAGTACCCAAAGCCATTTCATAAATATAGCAGGGACGGCCTGGACACCAGCTGGCCAGCAGTTTAGGTCTGTGCAGTCAAATTTTTGATATAATTAAATTGCCTTTTTTTTTTTAGTGAGGAAGATCCCTGTCGGGGGCAATCTAAGCAAGTCAAAATATCAGCGAAAACAGGTTCCAGGCTACAAGTCGAAGGGGTATGGTAAACTCTCATAACTCGGGTTTTACGAATTTGTCAGGAGAAGCAAATATTGAAGAACATGAAATATGTCAGTTGTTGTTTTTTTAAGTCGAGTTACGATACTTTACCCCGCGGCTCTCGATTGACCTATTTCTAGATCTAACTGTTAAAGTCTGAATGAGCACTTTAGCACATCCTTCATCTTGGATATTACCGTGCTTAAATAAATTAGTTGGTATTTCAATGCAAAAATGGTACCCTGTTTCGTATAAGCAGAGCGTATATATAAGGTTAGAGAGAGAGGGTTCACTATTGGTTAATTTGCACTGCGAGACATGGGAGTCTCTGCGAAACCACTGTTAGCATGGAGTGGAAAGTAGGTCGCTGCGGTAAACAATATCCATTTGTGCATTTCCACGGGGCGTAAGAGCTTACAGACGATTGTAAATAGTTTCAATCAGCCCAAAAATATGAACAAACCACAGTGAACAGTTATGCACACCGTCTTTGGTGAAGAAGGTCTCATTCAATTCTTCAATTTCTTGTTTACCGCAGCGACCTAGTTTCGCGATTTGGCGGAAGTGAACCTACACTCTCTGGTATAAGACAAAACACACTTCTTTCTTTCTATGCCTAGATTTTAAGGAGCCTGCGGGTGAAAATATTTCTAAAGCTGCGTTTTCATGTGTACGGAAAAAGGAAACTGAAAGGGCAACGTCACAACTCTTCAAGTAATGAAATAGAGGGAATGCTTTTATGTGTACAGAACTGCCATTGCCGCACACATGGAAACACATTTTCTTTTCACTACTTGATGGATTTTTGACTTTTTCCTTGCCGTTTCCTTCCGTACACATGAACGCACAGCTTCATTGTCACTGTTTATTGGTGTATATTCCAGTATTTCTCCATTCCCGAGCATTGCACTGGATTTATAATCATTCATTTTGTCCGTTTCTAGGATTGTGTTATTCACTAAGACTTAGATACCCAGCCCGCAACCCTGCTTCAGTCCAAAGCAGATTTGCATTGGATTTCCGTAGAATTGGTAGGATTACCGTGGGAGCAGATTCCCTACATCAAACCGACATCAGTGAGATGTCGTAACCAGCGGATCTACACAGGAACGATGTCATTCCTATGCCTCGGGTATAGAGCAAAATTCTAGTATCTCCAGGTTTATGAATAATGGGAGCTTACTCGGAAATACCACAATATTGCTGTCAGTGATCTCATTTTAAAGGGAGTATCAATACTGCTTCTCTGTAAATTGGAACTAGTTAAAGATAGCGGAATAACGAAAAAATTGCAAGAAGCAGTTTGTCATTATTACAGTATTGCCATTATGAACCCCAATTCATAAACCTGAAGACACAACAATTTTGCTCTATACCTGCGATGCGCAGACCTGACGAAAATTCTATATATTGGATTTCCGTAGGGTTGCTGGATGTGATAGTTCCCTACCTGAAGTCTGACAGCCAGAGGTTTTTACACGTGAGCATTGGATAGAACTGCTTTTGTACTTGAAAAAAAACCATCATACATAAAAACGTAGAGAAAAGCACGTCAGCATTTAATGTACTTCGAGCCTCGTACATTGATTTACTTGTCTTCATCCTGCGACATTCAACCCTGAGCTCGACATAATCGATTTACTGTTAAGATGGAGAAATTTCTGATAATTTATTGATTGGAGAAGACGTCTGATGTTTGGAAATGCGTGGAAACTAGTGGAATGGCGCTTAAGGGTTAAAAAAAAAAAAAACAAAAAAAAACAAGCAATTCCTCTGACCCGCTGGTCAATGTAAATTTTCACCGTTCACCTAGGCATTGTTCATCCACAGCAGGATGTAGCCCTGCGATAACGGGGTCCATTCTTCTCTGTCTGATGTTTTCCTCCTCCATGTTGCCCCCCCCCCCTCTCTGTTTTATGTCGTCTTGCCATCTTCATCCTGGTCGTCTTCTTGTTCTTCTGCCTGTCACTGGTTGTCATTCAGTGCAGCGTTTTGTCCACCTATTGTCATTCAGCCTTCCCACCACGTCCAGCCAAATTCCACTTTTGTTGTCGTATGAGCATGAATTTTACTATGTCCGGTAGTGCTGTTGGTTTGCATGTTTCAGCGTAGGGGATTTCATCTTGCGTACATTAATTTGAGGAGTGAAAATTCTGACCTTTTCGCTTCGTGCTCAGTACCAGCTGTTTGTGACTTGCTTGGACGTAGATCTAAGCCGTTAATTACGCACTATTCGCTGAGAACACAGTTTTCTCAGGTCCCGCTTATTGGCACATGTTCAGTGTTCTGATTTTTTTATTATTTTTTTTGTTGATTTTCTGTCTGTTTGTTTGAAGTGTGAGTCAGTCAGATACATGTTTACCTCTGTACGTCAAGCAAGCTGGAAAATATACATAAAATATTGTCCAGGTAAACGACAGAAAACAATAAAAGATTCTGGCCAGGTAATAAAAAAAAAAGGATTTTTATTTGCTTCTGGAAAGAAAACCATAAATTTGCATGGCATCTCACGTTGGGATAGACGTCGAATAAATAATAGAGTATAGGATCAGACCACTAGGCCGGTATGGTGACAAGTTACCTGACTGCATTACTTAACACAAGATTTATTGGTGGTGGTGGGCTGGGTGAAGGGAAGGGGGTGAAGTGAAGAGAGGTCTGGCTGAATGCACATCTCCACAGGAGTCTTCATGACATATTTATGAGCATGCATTAGGCCGCCTTTAGATAGGGCTTCAGTTTTCATTTTTCATTTTTCTCTCTTCAGTTTTCACTTTTCATTTTTCTCTCTTCAGTTTTCACTTTTCATTTTTCTCTCTTCAGTTTTCACTTTTCATTTTTCTCTCTTCAGTTTTCACTTTTCATTTTTCTCTCTTCAGTTTTCACTTTTCAGTGTTCACTTTTCATTTTTCTCTCTTCAGTTTTCACTTTTCATTTTTCTCTCTTCAGTTTTCACTTTTCAGTGTTCACTTTTCATTTTTCTCTCTTCAGTTTTCACTTTTCATTTTTCACTCTTCAGTTTTCACTTTTCATTTTTCTCTCTTCAGTTTTCACTTTTCAGTGTTCACTCTTCATTTTCTTGATCGTTTACATTGATGATTCACTTTTCATTTTTCACTCTTCATTTTCTTGATCGTTTACATTGATGATTCACTTTTCACTTTTCACTCTTCATTTTCTTGATCGTTTACATTGATGATTCACTTTTCACTTTCCACTCTTCATTTTCTTGATCGTTTACATTGATGATTCTTTTTTTTTTTTTTTTATACCCGCTCCTTTTGGATGGCGCCGCGAGGTTGATCAGTACTTTGCTGTTATCTGACAATCTATGGTAACTTAGTATTGTTAGAATAAATGAACTTACCTTTCCTTATCAGGGTTATCTTTGGTTACCGGTATGGTAAATGGGTTAGTTTTTCATAACCTTGAAACTGGGTAGACAGAAACTGGTAGAAGGAGGGTGAGGAGGGAACGATAAATGTTAAATCCACGCATACACAAGACTGATTAATATTAGTGTCCTATGCTATGTCCCCGGCTATACAGGTCACGGGGGCGGAGCAACCCACAAGCCCGCACCAGAATGGTGCCATCACTGTCAAATATTTTCTCGTCACCATCTTTTATCACTAGCCAAAACACCGAATACTGCAAGAGGGCCTTTACTACGGTGACTCTGTTACTGTTATACCTTACACCTATTCGGAGTTGTTAACTCAGTTAGTTGCTTGTATGTAGTAGGAGATGGGCTGGCCTTTAGCTTTCTTGTACTGATTTATGTTTTTATTGTCCCTCCCGAGTTATAGATGGTTCTCTGTCAGGGATCCCCCCCCCCCCGACGGTCAGACCTCACTCAACGGGGCTGCTCAGGGAAACCCCCCCCCCCCCAACTAGGTCTCCCGGGACACTCCCTGGAGCAAACGCTCTCCCCTCTCCAGGCCAGGCAACGACCACAAAGGTAGTGGCCTGCCCCGAAGGTGGGAAAGGCCATTGATGATTCACTTTTCATTTTTCACTCTTCATTTTCTTGATCGTTGGGTTTTCCCAACCCATATACACATGGTCTTTATACTTAAAAACTTAATAATCATATAGTATTTAGTATCAAATCACACTAGAATTTAATGAGAAATTCGATTCTGAACTCAGATTTTGACTTTGTGACAAAAAATGTGTTTGAAATGAAAGGAGCCACGCCCCCTCCTCTCTTCATTCCACACTAGAAATGAGCAAGTTCATTCTTGTTGCCAGGAGGGCTATTCACTTATTCATGGATGAAGAGTGAAGAGTGAAGAATAAATCTCTATCTAAAGGTCCCTCTCTTTTTCTATATTGCCATTTTCCTTTCCTTCGTGAAGAATGAATCTCTATCTAAAGGTCCCTCTCTTTTTCTATATTGCCATTTTCCTTTCCTTCGTGAAGAATGAATCTCTATCTAAAGGTCCCTCTCTTTTTCTATATTGCCATTTTGGTTTCCTTCGTGAAGAATGAAGAATAAATAATGAAAAGTGAAAAATGAAGCCCTATCTAAAGGCGACCTTAAGTGGATCATTCACAGGGTGGTGGTAGAGGAAAAATGTATTTATATTTTGGAAGTGGGGATTTTGTGATTGAAAGGGGGAGGGGGGGGGTGAGAGCAGAAAACACGTCGCAATGTAATTCTGAAATACGACTTTCTTCCCTGACAGTTGTGGATATGAAAACATGTAAAATCGCCTCTTAAATTTGCATGCATCTCTTCTACTCAGTAAGTGTCGCGATGTGGGTTACATGGGGATATTTCGACTGACACTCTTTCGAGGTCCGCTCCCACAATCGATGAACACACAAAAATAAATACTTGCACTCTAAAAACTAAATAAATCAATTGCTTTCAATTGATGCAGAACTGTAGGGCAGTTTAATTACAGGAATTAATGTAACAAATATAATTATAAATATAAATATCAATTCAAAGGCAACTGAATCTAACTAATGGAACTACAGCTTTTATAAAGACTAACGTATTCAATCTAACTACTTGCAGGTCATATGAGTTATATGGCAAATAGAATCCGCGCACGTGGCGACGGATATAACAGTTTAAATTCTATTAATTCAATGAGACATGTTATGATATGGACATTTCCTCTAGACACGCCATGGAGAATGCTTGTACAACCATGCGTTGTCTGGCGGTAGCTCTGAAACTGTCTTCAAAAGTAAGTAGAACGGTTCACTTTCATCATTACAAATTAGTATGGACTCTCACCATGCGGCCCTCAATGGGAGTGAGAGCGCTGGATGTAAACGCTGTGGGTTTATATCAAACCAAGTAGCTTAGGCTCTGGAGCTTTAAATCAGGCCCCTCACAATGGACTGCTCAACTGCGTCTCTATGTCTCTCATCTGGCTGAGGACTATCGCCGTCCACCTCGTAAATGGATTTTCTACATGTGGCCCAGAACTAAGTTCTGTATGGCCTTAAATACTGGACTGCATCTGCAGCTTACCGTCTAATTCCTGGATTGTGATTGGTGCAACCACTTCTAGCTCAGCTGCCGAACTGAGTTATTTTAAGTAACAGCCCTACGCAACGACCTTGGGTCGACATCAAAGGTCGAATTACTTCAATACAATATAATATAAATTTTATAGCAATAAATTCTTAACATGTTCAAAACCCCGAGCTTTTACTCTGGATCACGGTATTTTCTGTACGTCAACAGACGTCTCAATAACATTTAATTCCTACTCACCCCTTCCCTCTTTACTAAACCTAGTTCAAAACACGAGATACAACAAGTGCTCAGTCATGCACACCTACGCTGTCCGTCTATCCTTCCCCACATCTTCTGTCTATCTATTATAAAAAAAACTGTTCAAAACAAATTGTTTACGAGACCAAGTTATGCTGGCTCGCACAATAATTACGTTTGTAAAAATTACTCACTGCTCTCTCACAAAAATTTAGTCAGTGGAAACATTTATGAATTAAATCTGTTCTTGACAGTAAGTTCGATGAAAACCAATAAATCAACGTGTGTCTTCAGACATTAACCCTCTGGTCTCAGCATGAAATTATTGTCCTCTGCTCCTTGCTTTTGATCTACTCATGGTAATCTTTCATTTGGTATATTTTGTATTTTGTATTATTTTGTATACTTCTTTAATCCCACTTCGGAAGTTTGCCTGAGTGTCATGTGCAGCCCAGTTTCAACCGAAGCATCGCCACAGTGCAGCACCGGTCAGAGGTTGTGTTGTTTTTTTTCCAGAGGGGAGGGGGTGGTAGGGATTACCGTTGTTTTTGTTTTATATCTGCCCTGTCAGTGGCCTGTCCGGCCGTTTCTTGTCCGTTTTCGACTGCCAAGGTAACTTTAACGTGCGCAACGTGCACACAGGTCATCCGAATTTTTCGTCCTTATCTGAGAAGACTAGGCGCTTGATCCTAAATACTATTATTGTGTGGGACAGGAAAATATGAGAAAATCCCAAATTCCAACATTCCTGCACCCACGGAGAATCGAACCCGGTACATTCGGCATGAGAGTCGAGCACCTTGCTTCCAGACCACCGTGCCCCCATAGAGCTGTCATTGACCTAGAGACCCTAATAAAATAATTATACATTTCTGGAACGGCAATTTCATTCGTCGTCCCAGCACCGCATTGAAAGTTCGCCAATTCAATAGGCAAAAGGCTGTAGTAGGATTAAGAATGCCTAGGCCTTCACTTTCAAAGCTGTGATTCTTAAGATCTCGTGTAAGGGATTACGATCAAATATATTTCCATGCGTACTGATATCACCACCGACAGTGATATACAGCTTTGACATTTGCGTCGTCAGGGAGTCGGAATACAAGAATTCAACAAAAAAACAAAAACAACCAAATCTATTTTTGTCATGGTAATAAAAATAAAAGGTTTGACAAATCTTTCGTTCACAGACCTAAGAGTGAAGCTCTTACCATCAAATCAATGCAAACAAAGATAAACAGAAGCTGAGAGCAGACAAAACACTAAAAAATTTAATCAGAGAACAGATGAGACGTGTACACAATATTATGTATACCTAGTAAGTTCTCAGAGAAGCTGGGGGGATATAGAGAAGAAACGCCCATTAACTCGGGCAGGTTCGAAACAGCGATCTGTTACAATTCCAGATAGGCGCCATCTATTTTGTCAAAGAAAACTAAAACTGAGCGCTACTTTAAATCGTTTATTCCATCATCAACTAGGATGTTACAATAATGTCGTCATCTTGATCGTAATCTGTGCACATTTGAATTATGTCCTGCGTGTCAGGTCAATGTGTTTTAGTTAGGGAAGCATATTGTGTGCACTGTTAATTTTGTTAATTTAGTTAATTTATCAGTGTGTGTGTATATATGTGTGTGTGCGCGCTATGTATCATACTTTCTGCTCCTGTAACTGTATTGTTATGTATTCAATGATCAAAACAAATTTCCTTGTACAAGGACGAATAAAATTTATCTTATCTTATCTTATCTTATTAAAGGGTAGGCCCATATTCAATTTTGGTGACACTCTCCTCCTTTTTATCCTCCCTTGTGTCTTATTCATACGCTTGGCTTCACCCCCTCCCCCCTCATCCTCCCCTTCACCCCCCCCCCACACACACACACCTTTTGCGAGCATACAGCTATCAGGATGTTGACTGTTTCGATAGAAACACAGCCTAGCATTGACTCTCATAATTAGTATTCCATCTTACTTTGCTGGGGAAAAAAATGTAAATAAAGCTAGACTTTTTACGACATTACCTCAACTGAAAGTACGTGGGCTCTACAGATGCCCTCCTTCTCACCGTGCACGCTTTTTCACAAGTTGCCCCCCCCCTCCCATTTTCGAGAATTCTGTGCTCTGTGGAAGGCCCCATGTCACACACCAAAATGTGCGCACGAATGCATATAACTCTAATCATTTTTCTTCATTCTGAGTTCCAGAGTACTAGATCTTGACCATAAACAAAAAAAAACTATCTTGGGTCATTCGGAGCCCACATTTGAATATTATCTGACTCCAGAACAACAGCACTTATTCAAATTTAAACAACTACCTCGAAGGACGGACTGAGGATATTACAAGTACATAGATTTATCTTCAACTCGGGTCACTTGGAGGTTAAAGGCGTGATAATTCAGAACGGTTTAATTAAAAATAATGATACCAAAACTAAACATTCGTGTTTAATTATGAATTATCCTGAAACTGCATGGACATCAAGGTCAGCAGGAGTTTTGAATTCTTA
>OZ007577.1:50033882-50066382 GCA_963931925.1 Onchidella celtica | reverse complement strand
TATTGATGTTGTAATTGTTAGTATTGTTGTTGTTGTTTCTGGGAGGGGGGAGGACAGTCTCAAATGTGATGTGGTCTGTAGCCACTGTATCCACTGTGTATGACTCAGTGGCTGTTGAAGAAAATAAATATATGAATAAATAAATAGATACATAAAACATAAATATTAAACAGACTTTTGCTCATTGCTCCTGCTTTTGTGTTAGTATGCTGAGACTACCAAAGCATGCATGATGGTGCTCATGTTTTCAAAGAATGTCTGCAGCACTTAGAACTTGTATTTGATGGGAGGCAGCATTCTGTAAATGTTATTACTCGTATTATTAAAACATCCTCTCATCTCAAAACGACAGATTCACAGCTAAAAAACAAAACAAAACCAAAAAAAAACTACAATAACAAAAACAAAAAAAAACGATGACAACAAGGAGAAAGCAATATTTTTTTCCCAGCTTTACATAAAGAACGAGAGCGTGGACAATATCGATGAAGAAGACGATGAAGAATTGGATCTGTCCTGTGGCTTTGGCAAATTCAGGACGAACGTTTTTGGGAGAAAGTTCGCCAACTTGTACATCTTTGCCTTGTGTGCTGGTCTGTCCGCTTTGTTCACTACTATGATCCACCAGATTATGCACATACAGGTATGTATCCCAGGCTGACTGTCAGCTGGTGACCACTGGGTCAGGTCTGTTCAGACTTGATTCAGTCTTGGACTTCCTTCTGTTCAAGTTTCAAGTAGCGAGACAGACTTGTTTCAGTCTCACTAGTGCGCGAAGTCCCGTTCAGCACAACTGGTTTTGTTTCACTTACGGCACCGTGATGCTTTGTGCGGCATTTCCCACCTCTCCACCTCCCCCACCCCCTCCAATTTCGCCGGTTTGTTTGTGGGGTTGTTTTTTTTTTGGGGGGGGGGTGGGCGGGGGGGCACAGCGGCCGAGCGTGCGGTCTTGTAAAGATAATTGTGTTTTTGGCACGGCAGTTGAGCATGCACTCTAGTAAAGATGCGTTTTTGGCACGGCAGCTGAGCAAGCGCATTCCTAGTCAGGCCGTCTCAACATCATTATTGGCCCCTTGGCAAAAGGATTTGTAATGCTTGTGATTTTCTTCCCCCATTCCAAAAACCAATGCAAATGTACATGCATGGGGCCCCAAAAACCCCCTTGAGGTCCCTGGGCAACTCCCCCTCGTGCCCGTGCGTTAAGACGGCCCTGCTCTTGGTTCTCCCAAACATTTGAACGAAAGACGAGATAAAATGTTGAATTTCATTGGAGATGAATTCTGTGGCATCACTTGAAACAAACCAGTTGTCCACAAAGCGGAGGCAGAATTGTCTTGACTTAGTGCGACATGGGCGTTCATTAAATGTAGACCTATAGTTTTGACCAGATAAGAAGAAAGCCAAATTTAACCTTCTACTGTTCCGATGTGGATTATCTCAGCCAGAATTTCAGCCAACAAATAATTATTTGTCAAGAAAAATCTAATGATGGTGTGGGGGGTATCATATTAAGCCCAGTAAGACATAGCCAGTTGCTGTCAGCAAAATGTACACTCAAGAAATAATGGCAGAAGACGACTGTTTCTGGCCGGGCTTAGGATGATACCTCCATAAGTTGGAAAGCGGCCAAAAGATATAAACAAATAAATAAATAAATAAATGGATGTCAGGTGATTTATTTCAAACTGGAACACACGATCTCTAGAAGGTTAAGATACTTAGCTCATATGTTTCCTTATGTTATCCAAATTTTGCGTCAGTACTATGGGTGCTCTCTAAGATAAAACGGCAGTGCGAAAGTATAACAACGGATTAGGTCCAGTGCTAGGGATATATTATGTTATGAGTTTGGAACGTACATTGTTTGCATTACCTTTACACACAACCGGGTTCTGTAGTTATGTTCAGGGCAATTAAAAATTATACTCCAAGGACATTCGAGGATTCTTATCTGTCATCATGAATTACTTATCTGTGTATCAGTGTCCTTGTGTTTGAGTGCTCCCTATCATTATAAATCTCCTCGATTTGAAATAGTTTCGTGTTTTCAATGATTTTTTGGGATGGGGGGGTTGGGGGGGGGGTGCATTAAACTGTTTCATGTTATTATTAAATACAGAAAGTCTAACTTCTTCTTTCGTTTCCAGGGCATCTCATCGGCCCCCCCCCCTCACCACAACCCACCCATCCACACCCCTATTCTCACACTACCTACCCTTAAGTTCCTGGTAGGAATACGAGTTACTGCTTTATACAAACTTCCTCTTAAGTCGATAGTGTACAAAACTCTCATAAGTAGAAACACAACAAAATTTCGGACATCAATATTGTAAACAAATCGCGTTCAACGTGGTAATAGGAACTGTAAGCAGGGTACTCTCAATAACATGCGACCCCAGTTCTTGTTTATTCTGTTACCATTCTCTGAAAAACTGGAGATCTTTTAGTAAATAGTACAGGTGTGACAATTGCACACTTTGACTCATGTTTAAAGTGGTGCAGCACTTATCAAGCTGTTTCACGGTTCCGATTGATCATAACTCTGTATCATAATATTAAAGATGCAGACGTTTGACCGCGAATTTCTCAGTTGGGCTAAAAGTAGAGTTGGAACTAACAAGAACTGAAGTCGCATAATTATTGTCTTTGCACTCTGCTCTGCTTTTTAAACTACATGTTTTTTTCGCACTATTTTAACCATTTAACCCTCGTTCATAATTGGGTTCCGCACTAGTTCAAGATAAAGATAATACAATTATTAATTGTCCTTTGCCTCAAATGTTGGTTACATTGAGCCATCATAATATTATTCCCGTCTACCCGCCCGATTACAATCTTTGTCCTGTGTTAACGATTGCCATCTCTACTCGGTAGCTGACGTCTCTACAGCGGCAATTCAACATTGACAATGCCAAGGCGGGTCTGTTCGATACCTCGGGCAGAATCGGTTTTCTGGTGACCATTCTCTTCGCTGGACATTTCGCAAAGGTCAGTTTCACTACTTATTCGGCATCTTCTGACCACAGATGACAGGCACTAAGTTCTAAATGACCAATGGTCAAGCAGCTGTGAAACATTGATGAATTATGGTGGGTATTGAAATTCAAGTCTTAGTTAGGTAAAACAAAATATCAAAGTGTATCATTTTGTGGGTTATTTCTATCACTGCCCTTCCTTAAAGTTGAGGCACGTGGACGTTTTACAAACTTAGCCACAATCTATCAACTAACCCTCCATCCATCCATTTGTCCGTCTGTCCATCCATCCGTCTGCCGTGTGGCCATTCATCCATCCATCCGTCTATACCTCTTTCACTGTATCCATCTATCCATCCATCCTTTTGTCCCTCTGCTGCCCGTCGGTCCTTCCATCCATCCATCCGTCTGCCGTGTGGCCATTCATCCATCCATCCGTCTATACCTCTTTCACTGTATCCATCTATCCATCCATCCTTTTGTCCCTCTGCTGCCCGTCGGTCCTTCCATCCATCCATCCGTCTGTCGTGTGGCCATTCCTCCATCCATCCGTCTATACCTCTTTCACTGTATCCATCTATCCATCCATCCTTTTGTCCCTCTGCTGCCCGTCGGTCCTTCCATCCATCCATCCGTCTGCCGTGTGGCCATTCATCCATCCATCCGTCTATACCTCTTTCACTGTATCCATCTATCCATCCATCCTTTTGTCCCTCTGCTGCCCGTCGGTCCTTCCATCCATCCATCCTTTTGTCCCTCTGCTGCCCGTCGGTCCTTCCATCCATCCATCCGTCTGTCCCTCTGCTGCCCGTCGGTCCTTCCATCCATCCATCCGTCTGTCCCTCTTTCCGTCTTCCCATCCATTTATATGTCTGTCCCTCTGCGTCCGTGCGTCCATTTATCCATCCGTTTGTCCCTCTGTCTGCCAGTCCATCCATCTGTCCATCCACCCATCCATTCATCCCTCCATGCATCCACCCATTCATCCATCCACCTATTCATTCATCCATCCATCCACTCATCCATACAATTATCAATCATCCACTAACCCATCCATCCATCCATCCATTCTTCCATCCACCCATCCATCCATCCATACAACTAACCATCCATCCACTGACCCATCTATCCATCAGTCCATCCATCCATCCATTCACCCATCCATACAACTATCCATCAATCCACTAACCCATCCATCCATCATCTATCTAACTATCCATCCATTCTTCCATCCACCCATCCATCCACTTGTCCAACCATCATCCATCCATCGATCCATCCATCTGTCTATCTATCCATCCATCCACCTCGCCATCTGTACATTCATCCATCTTTCCATCCGTCCATCCATCCACCTATTCATTCATCCATCCGTCCACCCATCCATCCAACTATACATCCATCCATTAATCCATCCATCCATCCATCCATCCATCAACCCGTCCATCCATCCATCCATCCATCGATCCATCCATCCATCCATCCATACAGAAAGTCAACATACCAATGACAGTGGGTCTGGCCGGTGTACTTCAAGGATTAGTGCTGACCGTCCCTGGAATTTTACAGCTTATCGACCCGTATGAACTCAAGGTCATGTAAGTACATTCTAGCCAGCCTTCTCGCCAGTGTTGTTATTGTAGTGATAATTGTGGTTATTGAAGCCGTTATTATTTAGAAGGAACAATGTATTTTGTGATAATGGTGCCGTCGCTTTTAAATCTTGATAAGCCACATCGTCTCTTTGAATGTTGTAACAAATTCTCTAATCGTTCAATGTCAACATTCCTAATGACTTAGTATGTAGTAGTATCATGCCTATTCGTACTGTTAGTTTGAATATTACGGAATTGTATTGTGTCACCAAAAATATTTGGTAAAACGAATCTATCTATCTATCTATCTATCTATTTATCTATCTATCTATCTATCTATCTATCTATCTATCTATCTATCTATCTATCTATCTAGCTATCTATCCATCCATCCATCCATCCATCCATCCATCCATCCATCCATCCATCCATCCATCCATCTATCTATCTATCTATCTATCTATCTATCTATCTATCTATCTATCTATCTATCCATCTATCTATCTATCTATCTATCTATCTATCTATCTATCTATCATCTATCTATCTGTCTATCTATCTATCCGTCTGTCTGTCTGTCTATCTATCTATCTATCTATCTATCTATCTATCTATCTATCTATCTATCTATCTATCTATCTATCTGTCTGTCTGCCTGTCTGTCTATCTGTCTGTCTATTCATCTATCCATCTACCTATCTGTCTGTCTATCTATCTATCTATCTATCTATCTATCTATCTATCTATCTATCTATCTATCTATCTATCTATCTATCTATCTATCTATCTATCTATCTTTTTCACAAGTTTGTTTGCTCTGCAGAATATTCAATATGCTTGAACTGTCCTCTGGTAACTGGTGTAGATCTGTTAGGTCCACTACAACTACGTCTCTCTCTCTCTCTCTCTCTCTCTCTCTCTCTCTCTCTCTCTCTCTCTGTCTCCACGCCAGACCGCCAGCAAAACACACCAACTCCAGCAATGACAGCCTGGGTGAAAGTCAGCCTTACTTGTGTGATTCTCTCTTTTCAACCTCCGATGACCCCGACAATGGGACAGACACTGATAAAGACGAAAAGGTAGAGATAGTGGAGTTACACCCTTTAGCATGTGTTTAGATCTTTATTTTAGGAGGTTCTAGTGCCACAAGAATCCCGACCGGACATTCTTGATTCTCCAATACCCCTGTCCACTCTCTCCCTCGTGGTCAGTAAACATACTCACTAATAAAAAAAATATTGTACAATATCACAAAAACAGTGAACTCCGACAAAACACTGTTTATACATACTGTGATAAATCAACCCAAAGCCTAAACTGAGTGAGAGCTGAGTTCTGATCGCGACCTTATTTCTATTAGTTCTATCTCCACTGTCTGATAAAACTGGAGTTACTTCAGTGTGTAGAAGAGCTACAACAAATGCACACTTTGACAACTGTTGAAAAGGCGTTGTGGCACTCATCAAGCTGTCTCACAGTTCTGATTGATTCTAACTCCTTATCATAATACTAAAGCTGCAACAGTTTAACGTGGAAATTCTCAGTTTGCAAAAAGTGGAGCGGGAACACACAAGAGCTAAGGACACTATATGTATATCTACCATTGATGGTCAAATGATTATTTGTCTCAAACTTTCTCTAGCCCAACCAACTGGCGTTCATCGTCATCCTGCTGGTTCAGACAATCAAAGGAATTTCGGATGCTTTTCACTCCGGTTTTCTGACCACGCTCTATATTGATGACAACGTACTGGACAAGTCTAAGATGGGCATTTATATGGGTGAGATTTGTCTTACTGATATTTGATGTCTTTTGTCTGCTGTCTTTTGTCTTGGTGCTGTTGGTGTCTTTTGTCTTGGTGACGTCTGATGTCTTTTGTCTTGGTGATGTTTCATGTCTTTTGTTTTGGTGATGTTTGATGTCTTTTGTCTTAGTGATGTTTGGTGTCTGTTGTCTTGGTGATGTTTGGTGTCTTTTGTCTTGGTGATGTTTGGTGTCTTCTGTCTTGGTGATGTTTGGTGTCTTTTGTGTCGGTGATGTTTGGTGTCTTTTGTCTAAGTGATGTTTGGTGTCTTTTGTCTTAGTGATGTTTGGTGTCTTTAGTCTTGGTGATGTTTGATGTCTTTTGTCTTGGTGATATTTGATGTCTTTTGCCTTGGTGATGTTTGGTGTCTTTTGTCTTGGTGATGTTTGGTGTCTTTTGTCTTGGTGATGTTTGATGTCTTTTGTCTTGGTGATGTTTGGTGTCTTCTGTCTTGATAATGTTTGGTGTCTTTTGTCTTAGTGATGTTTGGTGTCTTTCGTCTTGGTGATGTTTGATGTCTTTTGTCTTAGTGATGTTTGGTGTCTTTTGTCTTGGTGATGTTTGGTGTCTTTTGTCTTGGTGATGTTTGATGTCTTTTGTCTTGGTGATGTTTGGTGTCTTTTGTGTTGGTGATGTTTGATGTCTTTTGTTTTGGTGATGTTTGGTGTCTTTTGTCTTGTTGATGTTTGGTGTCTTTTGTCTTGGTGATGTTTGGTGTCTTTTGTCTTGGTGATGTTTGGTGTCTGTAGCATCTGCAAGCTATCCCTTGCCCTCCCCCGTTTTCTTGTTACACTGGTGAGCATGTGTTCATTTCTTCTTTCATTTTATTGTTGTACTCCGTGACCTGACCTTCTTTTCTAGTGAGTAGTTTTTTTCCTCGCTCGCTTGTTGTCAGGTGTTTTGACTCGTTCAGTAAATATTAGTATGTTCCCGAATATTCGATAACGTTGTGGAAACGAATGTTTACGCCAGACTTGGCCTTGAGTGATGTAACCTGATGACGTATTGATGCGTGATTGGTTAGTTTGTGCGAGGGCAAAGGTAACGTTTATTTCGGGAACTTTCTGTAGGAATGTTTATATATATAGACCTGTGTGAGTGGTTGTGGGGTGAGTAAGTGAGTTTCCTTTTGTGTGGCGTAGATATTTAGTTTCGCTGGTGTCTTCCTAGTAATTTATTGTTCACTATACAGTTATTAAACTTTAGTATTATTTAATCTATCGTCGGATCTCGTGTTTATTTATTTTACAGCTGTAATAGTTTCGTTTTCTAAAGGGTTGTAGTTAGATCAACTAATTCCCCCCTACTATAACGTGCTAGAACAACCTCAGCTGTTACATATTGGGGGCTCGTCCGGGATCCGACCATATTCGAGCGGACCAGATCAAAATTACTAGATTTATTTACATAGTTTATTGTAGAATATCATCGACAAGCTATCTACAACATGTCGGAGGTTATTGGAAGGCTTAGCCAGGAAGCGGACGCTATGGAGCTCACTGGGCAGGAGAGACGGGACTACCTCCGTGAAGGCCTAGAAAGAGAAAGACAGCTGGAGGCTGAACGACAGGCTCGGGAGAAGGAGGCTGAACGACAGGAGAAGGAGGCTGAACGACAGGAGAAGGAGGCTGAACGACAGGAGAAGGAGGCTGAACGACAGCTGGAAAGGGAAAAGATGAACCACGAGTTGGAGATAGAGAGGATGCGCCAGCAACGTGGAGGCAACGACTCAGCGCAGAAGACCGACGACCACGCCAGTTCTAAGAGACCCAAGCTACCTGCATTTCAGGACAAGAAGGACGATCTGGATAGCTGGTTGCTGCGGTTTGAGAGGTTTGCTGAGACAGCTGAATGGCCCAGATCCACCTGGACGACATCACTGTCTGCCCTGCTGACCGGGAGAGCTTTGGAGTGCTTCTGCAGACTACCGATCGACGAAGCCAAGGACTACGACAAGGTCAAGGAAGCGTTGCAGAAGAGGTACAACCTGTCAGAGGACGGATACAGACTCATGTTCAGACAAGGTAAGCCTGAAGATGGAGAAGATGTTGGAATGTTTTTGACCAGGATCAAGACCTATCTAGAGAGGTGGATAAAGCTGTCGAAGACGGAGGAGACCTACGAAGGAGTGAGAGATCTATTCGTCAGAGAGCAATTCATGGATGCCTGCCCACCAGACCTTGCAACCCATGTGAGGGAGAGGAAACCAAAGACGCTACAGGACATCGCAGATTCAGCGGAGGCGTACCTGGTAGCGAGGAACCGGACGCCCAGCGGGAGCGCCAGACTGCAGAGCCGGCCAGTGCGACAGAGGCCCAACGGAGACAGAAGCCCACAGGTCTGCCATAGGTGCCAGAGGCCGGGACACAAGGCGACGGAGTGTCGTGCAAAGTTAAAAGACAAAGGTGAGTTCAGATGTTACCTTTGTGGAAAGCCAGGCCACGTTCGGAGGATGTGTCCAGCCCAGAAGGATATGGGACGAGGCAAGCCGAACAAGGCGGCGGCGGCCGTAGTTATAGCGGCGGACGAGTCGTCAAGACAAGATGTGACGACGGCTGACACCAGCATCAACGTTCAAGCGGTAATGAAGGACGGGAAGCTACAGTTAGCGGTGCCTGTTACGTGCGGAGGATGCATTGACGGAAGGACCGTGGAGAAACTGAAGTTACCAGTGATGAAGGGCTTGATTGGAAATCGAGCGGTAGATGTCCTAAGAGATACCGGCTGTGAAGGTGTAGTGGTGCGGCGAGCACTGGTGGACGACGGACAGCTCACCGGTGGGAAGAAACTTATCGCGAGGATCGATAACTCCTTGCTAGCGGCGGAGGAAGCCGTTATCGACGTGAAGACGCCTTACCTGACGGGCAAAGTGACGGCGCTGTGTCTCCCGGAGACCATCTGCGACCTAGTAGTCGGGAACGTGGACGGAGCGAAGGATCCGTACGACCCTGATACTGAGGTGATGGTAGGAGCGGTGACCACGAGGGCCCAGGAGAAGAGGAAGGACCGGTCTACGTCGCTGAAGGTGCCGAGGGCAGAACGGCACGCGGGAGTGGATAGAGAGGAACTTATCCGACTCCAAGAAGAAGACGAAGTCATAAGGAAGTTAGAGCAGAAGAAGATCCCAACTAATAGAGGCAATAAATCTGTTCATTTTGAGAAACATGGAGGAGTACTGTACCGGATCTACAAGGACCTGAGACAGGCGACGGTTATAAGGCAAGTGGTACTACCCGAGAAACTGAGAGAGTATGTACTGAGTGTAGCCCACGACTCGATCGTCGGAGGACACCTCGGCGTGAAGAAAACCAAAGACAGAGTTATGAGCAATTTTTATTGGCCTGGAATTGAAGGTGACGTCGCGAGATACTGCCGCTCATGCGACATATGCCAGAGGACAGTGAACAAAGGAGCGACACCAAAGGTGCACCTGCAGAGTATGCCAGTAGTGGACGTACCATTTAGGCGAGTGGCCGTGGACTTAGTAGGACCTATCGACCCCCCAAGTGAAGGTGGACATCGGTATATCCTGGTGTACATAGACTACGCTACTCGTTACCCCGAAGCCACACCCTTGAAGAAGATCGACGCAGAAACGGTAGCAGAAGCCTTAGTGAACATCTACAGCCGTTTGGGTGTGCCCGAAGAGATCTTGTCGGACCAAGGGACCCAGTTTATGTCAGATGTCATGAAGGAAACGAATAGACTACTGGGAATTCGACAGTCGACCACTACAGTCTACCACCCTATGTGCAACGGGTTGGTGGATCGATTCAACGGCACACTGAAGAAAACATTGAGACGACTGTGCGCAGAGCAACCCAAGCAGTGGCACAGATACATCAACCCGCTGCTCTTCGCATATCGTGAAGTTCCCCAAGAGTCGACCAAGTTTGCCCCATTCGAGTTGCTGTATGGGAGAACTGTGAGAGGACCAATGCACATCTTACGACAACTATGGACCAAGGACGTAGAGGAGCCGGAAACGAAGACCAGTTACCAGTACGTCATGGAACTACGTGAGAGGCTGGAGGACACATGGAAGTTAGCGACGGAAGAACTCTCCAAGGCTCAAGGTAGACAGAAGACCTACTACGACCGGAAGGCGCGAGAGAGGAAGTTCCGCCCCGGAGATGAAGTGTTGGTGCTACTGCCGACGAACACTAACAAGCTCCTAGTCCAATGGAAGGGACCATATAAGGTAGTCTCAGTTGTCGGTGTTAACGACTATAGAGTCAAGATGGGTGCAAAAGAAAAGACCTTGCACGCCAACCTCCTCAAGAGATACATTCCAAGGACGTCAAAAGCAGCAGCAGTGGCAATGGAACCGAGACCTATTGTGACCGAGATGTGTGGGATGGACAACAGTAGGAGAGATACCACGCCTGAACATGTCAACGCCATAAAGGACGGCGGCGGTGATAGTGCTGAGAGTGGACTGGCAGAGGACGACATGATGGACAAGAGTCAACCCGTGGAGTCAGCTGGCATGACAGTCATCGAGGACTGCGACCTGGAAGGCGACAACGGTGGAACGACGGAGGACCTTGCCGACCTAGGAAGCTGGGACCAGAATGAAGGCTACAGAGATGTCCAGTATGGAACGCAACTGACATCGGAACAACGTCAAGAACTCTGCGATGTGGTGAAGAATTACCAGCACGTCTTCACCAATCTCCCTGGATGCTGCCAGTTGGGTGAACATCGCATCGACCTGACGACAGAAGTACCAGTTCGTCAACGACCATACCCGGTGCCCTACGCTATGCGCGACTCATTGAAGGAGGAGCTTAGCACCATGGAACGGCTGGGCATCATTCGAAGGAGCTCATCAGCTTATGCTTCACCTATTGTTGTCGTCAAGAAGAAGGACGGATCCAACCGAGTCTGCATCGACTACAGGAGGTTAAACCAGATCACAGTATTCGACCCTCATCCGACAGCAGCGCCATCAGAAGTGTTTCAGAGTCTCTCGAGAGGAAAATTATTCTCTCGGATTGACCTGAGCAAGGGATACTGGCAAGTGAAAGTTCGAGAGCAAGACATTCCCAAGGCGGCGTTCGTCACCATGGGCGAACACTATGAATTCATTCGGATGCCTTTTGGGATGATGAACTCAGGAGCCACACTGAACAGGATCGTAAAGCCATTGATCCGTGGAATGAACAATGTGACAGCATATGTGGACGACCTGCTGATTCATACAGAGACATTCGACGAGCATGTGAAGACTCTCAAGGACTTACTGCAGAGGATGGACCAAGCTGGATTAACTGCAAGACCATCGAAGTGTCTGATTGGAACGTCTGAAGTAGACTTTGTTGGACACTTAGTGGGAGAAGGTATGATTGGCCTGTTAGAAGAGAATGTATGTAAGGTACGGGACGCACCCAGACCCACCACTAAGAAGGAAGTGAAAGCATTCTTAGGATTAGTGGGATATTACCATGAATTTATTCCTAACTTTTCAGCGATTGCATCACCATTGTCTGATTTACTTAGAAAGGGTCAGCCCAATATAGTTCAGTGGGACGAAACGCAGGAGAAAGCGTACACCTCTTTGAAGAATGTCATTATCTCCAAACCCGTGTTATGTTTGCCAGATTTTTCCAAAGAGTTTGTCTTAGCAACTGATGCATCAGATCGCGGATTAGGCGCTAGTCTTATGCAGGAACACGAGGGAAAGTTGTACCCCGTGGCATATGCTAGTCGTAAGCTATTGCCTCGTGAGACAAAATATTCGGTCTCAGAGCGCGAATGTTTAGCTATTGTTTGGGCTGTAAAAAAGTTTACTTTGTATTTGTATGGAAAGGAGTTTGTGCTCCAAACTGACCATCGGTCATTAGAGTTTTTGAACTCTGCCAAGTTTGACAGTCCAAAGTTATTACGATGGAGTTTATTTTTACAGTCTTATCGATTCAGGATTCACTACGTAAAAGGCAGAGAAAATGTCTGTGCCGATTTCCTGAGCAGGGTATTTTAAAGTAGTACACTATCAGTGAAATGCATTGTAACCCATACTTTTGCCTACTAGATGAATTGCTAGGACGGCAGTATTGTACTGTAATTGGGGACATAGTTCATCTGTGACTGAATATTGAATTGGTAGCTGATAGATAGTCATGATGTGTTAGTCACATTTTGATTTTATGCTATGTCATATTAGTTACCAATGGAACTTGGTGTAATTTTTGGAAAATGTAACCCAAATGGGGACTGCGAGCAAGCAGTGTTTGTGTTATATTGCAATGTTGTAACTTGTTTTGACCTAATATGATGAAGAAAGACCCTAATCAGTGGTCAGTATGTATTGATATTTTTGCCATTGTACGTATGAGTTATACATTTTGGAGATAACCATGTTATGTACAACAAGTCATATGCTATGATTCGTGCACGAAGCATTATGTAAACGATGGGCCATCGTTTCACCTTATATGATTTGTAATAATATCATTGACCATTGTTTCACCACAGTGGTGGCGTTGTGTTATTTTGACTAGTAGGCCTACTGTTTACTATTGAGAAGCAATGACGGTATTGTATTAGTTATGGTATTATTGATGCAAAGTACACTGCATTGTATTATATTTGTGATGACATTCGGGAAGACACTGAAATTGTTATTAATTGTAATAGAATTAGCAACTACCTTTGTGAGATTGGGAGTGCTATAAGATTATTTCAAGATATTGCAGACGCTGAATAATGTTTTGGAGTTGAAAGATATTCAACTTAAATTGGGGAGTTGTCCTCTCTATCTCCAACTCGGTGATGTTTGATGTCTTTTGTCTTGGTGATGTTTGGTGTCTTTTATCTTAGTGGTGTTTGGTGTCTTTTGTCTTAGTGATGTTTGGTCTCTTTTGTCTTAGTGATGTTTGGTCTCTTTTGTCTTAGAGATTTTTGATGTCTTTTAGTCTTAGTGATGTTTGATGTCTTTGTCTTGTGTCTTGTGTTTTGATGATGTTTGATATCTTTTTCACTGGTGATGTTTGGTACTATTTGTTTCGGTGACGTTTGTTTGTCATTTATTTGAGATGACGTTTGGTGTCGGTGTCGTTTGGTGTCGTTTGTGAGGGTGAAGAGTTCTGGTGATGTTTGGTGCCTTTTGTCCTGGTGATCTTTGAAGTGTGTCTGAAGTATTTTGCTTTGGCAGTGGTATCCATTGTCTTTTGTCTTATGGGTTATATATTCAGTGTAATTTTTCTTGAAAGTGGCCTTCTGTGTTTTATATCCTGCTTAGGATGTTCAGTGTTTATTGCCTTGTGACGATGCTAAGTTTCTTCCATGATTTTCGGTGTCTTTTATAAGGTGCCATCTATTTTATTTTCTAGAAGAACTTAACGACTTAATTCTGAGCTAATTTGAATTTGAATCAGAGAGACAGGAGTCATTTTGTACTATAGCCACGACTTAATTCTGAGCTAATTTGAATTTGAATCAGAGAGACAGGAGTCATTTTGTACTATAGCCACTTTGGTAGATCCTGGCAATAATGGTTCCGTGGCATGAATCTAAATCAGTAGAGTCTTTCCGTAATTCAAAAATAAAGAATCATCTCATTTTTACAAGCATTTCACAAACATATTTTCATTGTGCTGTCCTGGCTTTTAACCCATCTCCAATGTGCTTTATAAAGTTCGATTCCGCTCCTCCATAATTTATCAGTTTAGTTTTATCTTATTAGGACCTAAACTAAAATCCAGTAGAGAATGCTGATCAAATGACCAAAAATCAGTATAGTTTATACAGTTATTTGAAGCTCAACGTTCACTGACCCTATTATGAAACCGTGTAACTCTACATGAGAAAGCTTCTATCCAAGTATTCTATGAACTACTTTTCTTTTTTTAACGAGAGTACAACAGGCCTATTTCAAGTGTTTATAGTGAAAGATGTCTTTAAAGTATGAACAAAACATTTCAGTTTGTTTTTATTTGTTTTACGTCTCCTCTTCTATAGAATTAGACCTTTTGCGCCTGTGGTGTTCCATGATGTCAGCGAGAGATTGACTGAAGTTTTGGCCGTTACCAGTCTAGTTTTCTCAGGAAGACTCAGCTTAGTCGATAATATAATCATGTAGATATTTCAGTGATACGGTATTTTTAGAGACCAAACTATGTTATGAATGATTAAATCTAGCTCTCTATGTCTATGATAATATAGTTATCATGTTCTGTTGTATCTCAGGGATCAAGTATGTCATGCACGATATAGCTAGCCCAGTCGGCAAAGAGATCAATGGCTTTTTATCAGAGGTACCGGTGGATTTGAAAGGTAAGATAAGAGGCGTCCCCTGAATGTTAAGCACTGTCTGTCTATCTGTCTGTCTATCTGTCTGTCTGTCTGTCTGTCTGTCTGTCTGTCTGTCTGTCTCTCTCTCTCTCTCTCTCTCTCTCTCTCTCCCTCTCTCCTCCACTTTCTCTCTCTCTCTCACTCTGCCCCCTCTCTCTCTCACACACACTCTCTTTCTTTTTCTTTGTCTCTCTTTCTCTGCCTCTGTTTGTCTGTCTGTCTCTCTATCTCTCTCTCCTCTCTCTCTCCACTCCTCCTCTCCCCCCCTCTCTCTCTCTCTCTCTTCTCTCTCTCTCTCTCTCTCTCTCTGTCTCTCTCTCTCTCTCTCTCTCTCTCTCTCTCTCTCTCATCTGTCTCCCAACTGAGCTAATGAAACCATGGTAGTTTAATGTGTTGATCAGACATGGTCATGCCATTTTGTTTATATCACGAATCTCCCTCATAGTTTGATTTCTATTCAACTGTCTGCCCAGTAATCTTCGTACCCACCCCTCCCTCTAGCAAATGTACCCACTCACCTCAGGCTACCCTAGCACATGCCACTTGCTGTCTTCTTGTAGCGCTGTCCAAGTTTCATATTCCTGACGACTCCACAATGTACCCGTGTCTCGCATGCCTCTATTCATTTGTCTAGACTTTTTTAAAAATGCGACGCAAGTGCAAAGCAACAAAGTGGCATTTGCTCGTTTAGCCTTCCTACCCAACAACAAAATGATCTATTACTTTTTGGCTAGCGTTACGGGACTGTAGCATTTTACATAGTAAGCTATACATGAGCAGTGCACACAACCCAATATTTTCTCTATTTAGCTTTCTAATTAGGCTACGGTCCCCTACCAACAAACTTCAGTACTCCACCGCACACCCAAACCCTTGTACCGACCTTCCAGACCCACATTCTCCAATATCTCCACCTTCCAAACCCACGCTCTATAACCGCCGTTTTCATTGGACAGAGACCGAGATGGACTCCAAAGATCGGCGGTTTATTTCGGCCTGGTGGCTGGGATTTCTCATCTTTGGCCTGGGGACAGCTGTCTTCTCTCTGCCAGTGCTCATGTTCCCCAAAAAACTTGTCACGACCAAACAGAAGATGAAAGCATTAGAGCGTGCACAGCTCACTTTCGCTGGGGGTCATGTGGACGATGACAGTGTGTCCAGCTCAGAGGAACTGGAACCTGAAAATGAGACCAGGTTTGGAAAATATCAAATTTACTAAAATGTCACCATGATAAGTGTTTAGTTTGTTAAAGTATCTTGAGAAAAATATTTCCTTTGTAAAAATGTCTACAGGAAAATGTTTAGTTTGCAAAAGTGTCTTGAGAAAAGGAATGGTTGGGGTAACAAGTTCAGCTGAAGTCACTGCCTTCGCGCTTTCAAACTGTTTCTTTGTCTTTTGTTTATCATGATAAAACTATCGATAGCCAAGGATATTCTCTGTCGTGGACCCGCAGATAACGAAAAAACCGGTGAGAAGCGCAAAGTGACCGTTACCGTGCCGACGGGCCATTAACCCCAAACTCAAACAAACAGACTAATGCTATGGGAGCACTGCCTAGATTATTGTGGGGCTGGTCCTGTTATTGTCGTCCTTAATGCACGCAACATGACAAAATACTCAACTTTACTGTAACTTTGCGACCCACAGAAAGCCCAGCATCGCTGTTAGCAACACTGACTTTGGACAAATGTCAAAGAAAAACAGTCTCACGTCTCCAGTGACGGATGAAAATGGCAGACGGAGGTTTGTTTGTTTCTTTCTTTCTTTTGTGTATAATGTACGAGGGGAAAATCAATAGTTCTCCACCTGAATATGAATGAATAGAGTCTTGAAACTTACTATGGATACACCAGCTTCTTACTAGAGTGCATGCACATTTTCGGAAATTTCCGTTCACTAATTAATCTTGAGGATAGAACACTCCAAGTGAAAGGGGGTGCTGATCTTCTGAAAAAGTGTGTTAGATCTACGGATTCAATACAACGCGCCAGCGCACAATTCAAGGAAAGCCGCAGAAAATGCTTGAGATCGTGGCTTTGAAATTTTACCACATCCACCTTATGCACCAATTCTGGCTCCATCAGACTTATTTGTTCCCAGAATTGAAAAAAGCACCTGAAAGGAAGACATTTTGAAAGCGATGATGTAGTGAAAGCAGCGGTACAAGACTGGTTTCCTAACAGAGAGAGGTCTTCTATTCTCAAGGTCTTCTCAAGGCCAATCACCAGAGGCAAAAGTGTGTAGCTATGCAGGGCGACTATATAGAAAAAGACATATGAGTGCAAAATTTCAACCCTCAATCTCTCTTCTTTCATATATCATCCAGGTGGAAAACTTTTTGTTACCCTCTCGTATAGAACTCCAGCACCAACCGTTCACTGTGCACTTAAAACGGTGCACCAACTGAATCTCCTTACTTTTTTTTCTTCCGAAAATTCAAGCCATACTGGCCAGGATGTGACGTCTCGTCGAGTCGACCTGTCCAGGTTTTTTGGGAGCGTGTATGGCTATGCCGTGGTGAGGAGCAGTTGACCGTCAGTGGTGCTGATACCCAACATGGAGTGTTATAACAACATTGAAGGACGTGCAAAAGGCTTGGGGTGTGATCGTCTCTACATAAGCATTGTTTTTTCAAAGCGTTTCCTTACTTTCCAGTGAAGGGCCGCCAAGTGTCATAAATTTTACCGCCGTATAAAGTTAGGTGTTTTCATCTCATGTTGAAACGGCCTGTGTTCAGAGACGCCATGCTTGAATTTGAAGACTGCATAGCCTGCATATCCATCATCTAAAGGGCCGTGTCTGTGTTCCACCCACATAACACATTTTAACTGGACGAGAGTCATGTATTTACCAAGAGCAAACTGTTTTCTGATTGGGAATTCTGTTTTATTTAATTTAAATTTATTTCGTGTGAATGTAACAGATCGACGGTCACTTTCATTTACAATTGACGATATGCCGGCCGTTTTCAGAGAAGCTGCAGAAATTACTGTGATGCTGAGTCAAAGGAAAGGAAGAAATTTATGTGTTATTTTCCTATGGAGCACGTAACGCTTACAATAATCTCAGTGGGTGTGAGAGGTCCATTCACCGCTTGAAGGGAGACCTGTGAACACTTAGGTAGATCATAGGAATGTTAAGCTGCTCTTCATTATCTCTCTGCAAAACAATCTCGTACTCCCCTAACACCCCAGCCGTAGGTTGCGGTTTGTGGTAAAAAGGTCAAAACTTGGTGAATATTGTTCGCATATTATGCGAAGTCACCCAGTCCGAAATTCTTTGACAACACATTTTATTCTGGTCAGTGGGCATTCTATCTCTTTGCATTTTGTATTTCAGAGTGACCATTTGCATCATGTGGCCAAGGACAGTTTAGTTTCCACAGAAACTTGGGGGGGGGGGTGCAGGTTTAGGGTTAGGATTAAATTTGTTTCGCCGGCCACCTGCGTTTTGCGTTGGCGAAATCGCGACCTTAGTTCTTCCTTGTTCTATCTCCATTTTCTGAGAAAGTGGAGATCTTTTCGTATGTAGAAGAAGAGGTATAGGCCTAACAAATGCATACATATTGACACTTGTTTCAAATGCGTTGTGGCACTTATCAGTTTGTTTCACAGTTCTGATTTATTCTCTTTGCCATAAAACTAAAGCCTCAACCGTTTAACATCGAATTTCTCAGATGTGCCAGAAGTGGAGTTGTCACAAACGCAAACTGAGGTATCGACATGGCTACAGCAAGGGTTTTAGGAAGTTGGTCACAAAACAAAACAAAAAATCCTATTGTGAGTCTCTTGGATACATGGAATTAAATCACTTCTGTTTTTTTTCTAATTAAATTCTCCTTTTGCACACCTGCCCAGATCCAGTCTGTCTCCGCCCGTGGCCACACAGAGAAAGGTCAGTCTAGATGGTGAGATAGCATTTAACCAACCGGTCAGACAGAAAGAGAAACCCCGTGGAAGAGGGGTCGGCCTGGACATCGTCAAACTTTTGAAAGGTGGGAAATAGAATAAAACAACATAGTTTCTTTCTTCAGATAGAAGCAAACCTAGTAAGATATTATATCAGTTCAGACTGTGTGCTTGATTTCGTTAAATGTAATTTTACTATCTTCGTCTGGGTGACATTTGACAGCGTTCTTCTTACAAAGTGTGTGTGTGGAGGGGGTGGGTAGGGGTGTCCTTTGCTTCTTTTCTTACAATGCCTTGGTGTTTGGTTTGTTGTTGTTTTTTTACTTTGCACTCGTTTTGGTGCATGCGTTGCATTTAGAACAACAAACAAACAAAATTCTGATGGTCAATAAAAAACAATCATTCCAGAACGAACGGGAAAATAAAAGAATAAAAAGAAAGAAAAAAGGAATGAAAAACTGGGCAAGAAATGCCTAACAAATGAAACTTTTTACCGTTAGTTTCTACATCATTTCGTGTCAGAGCATCCGATACTTAAACTTCACAACGATTCTCTCTCACAAACGGATTGTCCATTCTCCTGACAGATTTTCCCAGGGCATTTTTACGTGTGGTCAAACACCCCGTCTTTATCCTGATCTTGATCGATATCGCCATTGTATCGATACCACGTTCTGGCACGTCCATGTTCAAGTCTGTGTACATGAACCATGAGTACAACGTACCTATGTCAGAAGTTGCAATGATTGAAGGTGAGTTGATAATCTTTGACTTGCAGAGCACAAGCGTGAAATAAAGTCCAGGCATCGAGGATTTGGCAAGTTTGGCGGGTGGTTAGTAGGTGCTTCTGGTCCAGTCTCCTTCTGTCCTATCCATCTGTTCTATTCTGTCTATCCTCTTGTTTTTTTCCTAGCACATTGTGGCCGTTGTCGTGTCCACGTACTTTCTCCAAACTGAGTTGGGCTTCTAGGGGTCACCTGATGACGGCGACCATCAGGAGAATTAAGTTAAAGATAGTTTCATCTGATTAACCTCCCATTTCATCTGAAAAGCACTGAGGAAATACAGCCGAAGTCAGAAAATGTGAAACTCAGAAAATGGATGTTTGAACTTTGAAAGCACACAACTTCCCCACTGCAACCAGTGACTTGCTATTTATTGTTATAAATATTTTGTTGATAATTTTCATCTTTCACTTAGGCATTGTCCATCCCCTGCAGGGTGTAGCCCCTCCGACAACGACTTCCTTTCTGATGTCTTCCCCATCCATGTTGTTCCTCCCTCTCTTTTTAATATCATCCTGCCAGCTTCTTCCTGGTCGTCCTCGTGTTCTTTTTCCTGTCTATGGTTGCCATTCAGTGCAGCGTTTTGTCCATCTATTATCACTCATCCTTCCCACATGTCCGGCCAAATTCCGTCTATGTTGTAGCACGGATTTTTACTACGTCCGCTAGTGTTGTCTATTACCTTGCCTCTACCCAGCACAATGTGACAATTATCGCGTTGATGTGTTTTCTACAAATGCCAACTCAAACTCAAACAATGCCCAACACTCACCGGTCAATTTTGATCATTCAACTAGTTGAATGGAGATATCATAATGAATAGTTCCAGTGAGACCTCGTGCACATGCCAACTTTTATTTTTTCATCAAAATTCAATGGTCTGATGTCACTACCCAACGAGCCGACATATGAAAATGGGATGGTGCACACACTCCCGGGCTGAGTTTCCACGAGTTTCTCAATTAGTTTGGCTATTCCCTGAGGTCTCATTGAAACTCAGTGCCATGACGTCACTATCCAATTAGTTGGCTGATCAAAATCGGCGCCCCGGGGCTTAAATCTGGGCTTTCCTTACATGTGAAATATTCTCGGAACGATAAGATCAATGGCAATTCTACAAGGTAACTAATCAAGCGTTAAGCTTCAGGGCCCCTAGTCCCGGGGGGAGGGGGGGGGGGCATGTGGAAACTTTCTTCAATGAGTGAATTTTGGATTTTGCCCTGTTGTTGCTAGTTGGTTAGGGGCACCCAAACAGTTCAAGCTGCAGGATCCCAAAAATGTGGTCCGCCATGGTACTGCGAGATTGACGACGTCAAATCCCAACATGAACTTTGAACTCAACAGCTTCGGTAGCGTTCTCAAAATGCTTCTAGTTCAGAGACAGCCCCGTGTAGCCAGTAGTCGAACCTATTCTCTGTTTCTCATTATCGGTATCTAGGCTCTAGTTCAGAGACAACCCCTTGTAGTTGAACCCGCTCTGTGTTTCTCTTTGTCCTTGTCCAGGCATCACCTCTGCCGTTGGTCACATAGGCGGCACCCTCATCAGTAGCTGGTTATCGACCAAAGCCCGCACCAAGCTTGGCTTCATGGCCATCATCTTTACAACCTATTTCATCACCATGGGAGCATCGCCCCTGTACATCATTTTTGGCTGTGACAATGTACCCGTGTATGGAGCCAAGGGTGCTTTGTAAGTCTCAGGCTCAGAACACATTTAAAGTCCATACTCTTATATTAGCAGTACTGCGACAAGTCCGTCTTGTCTAGGTTTTGTGGGCTATGGAACTAAAGGGAATGTCGCGCACAGTGGGCATGAAACAATTGTCTCTCGCTAGTCAAAGGATATTCTATTTTCAGTCAAAATCGTCGCAAAACAGATTTTACTCAGTGTACTGCTAACATAACAGGAGAAATAATAGATAGATAGATAGATAGATAGATAGATAGATAGATAGATAGATAGATAGATAGATAGATAGATAGATAGGTAGATAGATAGATAGATAGATAGATAGATAGATAGATAGATAGACAGATAGATAGACTAGATAGATAGATAGATAGATAGTTAGATAGATAGATAGATAGATAGATAGATAGATAGATAGATAGATAGATAGATAGATAGATAGATAGATAGATAGATAGATAGATAGATAGATAGATAGATAGATAGATAGATAGATAGATAGATAGATAGATAGATAGATAGATAGCCACACTAATGCCCTCCCCCCACCCCCACCCAGTGGTATCCCAGTAAACAGCACCGACAGCTGTGACTGCACCTTGAGCAAACAGCTGATCTCCTGTGGAGACGACGGCAACAACTACCTGTCACCGTGCTATGCTGGATGTACTGACGTGGACGGCAAGGTTAGTAGACCCTGGACATGACCATCGGGTCACAGTACTGTAGAACTAAAGTGAACCATTCCAGATTGGTCATAATTTAACTAAAATCAGGGTTGAATTTTCATTAAAATTTTCCTGTGCAGGATTTATAGGCCCATTGCGAATGACGTCACAAAGTGTTTTTGCTTTGTACTTCCGACACCTAAAATGGCGGGTGGATCAGCTGACGAGTGTAACTTCGAGATATGTCGAAGCGTTTAAAATGCCTGCTAGTTGCATTACAGTTGACTGTTATGTCAGGGGTGGAAAGATACCATCCCTGTAAACAAGGGAAAGGAAGTGAAAGAATTGACCGTACGTCTCCCATGTGCGTGTACACATGTGTCATTGTTTACTGTAGTGAACTTTTTTTAGCTCTCCACCGATTGGTTCGCGACGCCTGAAGTGCTCACAGTGTAAATCAGCTAATGAATCAAAATCAACACTACCATCGCCATGGTTAAGCGTCGGTCCTGACAGCTAAAATGACCAATATCCGCAATGGGCCTATACTTGGTAGGGCATCGAGCCATATAAATTTTTAATGCCCTTTTTATAAAATTTGCTTTAAGGGCGCAACTGTTAATTTAGTAGTGAAACCATAGGAAATTTAGTAGTGGGAACAAATGAAATACGTCTCTGCATAAAGAATGAGCTCAAAATATTACTTGAATAAATTAAATGGTAAAAAAAAAAAATCTGAAAGGTGTAAAGCCCCTGAACATAGTGAGGTCCTAATTGATAATAATATCACTGCTCTACACATAATGACACATATCAGACTTATGCCAAAGGCAAGTGACCGTTCATTGTGAGAGGGCTATCATATAATATTATAGAATTAAAAAATGCGCCAACAGGAAAATATAATACCCCAACAGAATCATAATGGCATACGTTTTTTCTTAATATCTAAACTGTGTCAGAAATGACTTATAACATTAGCATAGAGTCGTGAAGAAAATTTCATATTTTTTTACAAATAGATTTTTACATAAACCTGGAGATTTACAATTCTTCCTCAGCTGTTTACAGCTTGCACAGGTTTAGCCAATGGCACTGTGGGAGACACGGTAACCCCGGGTTTGTGTGCTACGTCATGCCATGGGAACTTCCTGATATACGTCATCGTTCACGGTGTTGCTGCATTGGTGAACTCTTTAGCCATGATTCCTAGACGTTTGTTGATACTGAGGTAATGGGTGGTGGTAGTTGGTGGGTGGGTGGGTGGGGTGGATGGGTGAGTAGTTGGTTGGGGGTAGGGCTGGTTGATTAGTTGGTTGGTTGGCTGGTTGGTTGGTTGGCTAGTTGGTTGACTGGCTTGGTGGTTGGTTGGTTGGCTGGCTGGTTGGTTGGTTGGCTGGCTGGTTGGTTGGTTGGCTGGCTGGTTGGTTGGTTGGTTGGCTGGCCGGTTGGTTGGTTGGCTGGCTGGTTGGTTGGTTGGCTGGCTGGTTGGTTGGTTGGTTGGTTGGTTGGTTGATTGGTTGGTTGGTTGGTTGGTTGGTTAGTTGGTTGTCTGGCTAGCTGGTTGGTTGGTTGGCTGACTGGTTGGTTGGTTGGCTGGCTGGTTGGTTGAACAATGGTCGTCGGTTGATCTGATGGATGGACGAATGGATGGCCGGCTGGATGGTTGAGAAAAGTACAAAAGAATATATTATTACAGTTACGCTCGTCCAGGTGTTCCTCCACTACCCTTCCTCACAGAGGACAGGACTTGTGCAGCTCCCTTCCATCATGACAGTCCAATCATTATTCTCTCACATACTTGTGTTCCAGGATCGTAGACCCTCAAGACCGAGGTTTTGCTACAAGTCTCTTCATGTTCAGCCATTCCGTGTGTGAGTACCAGCCAAACCTTGTTTTAACTGTTGGAGATGTAAACATTTCATTTGAAATAGTCTTTATGCATTGATTAAACTACATCACTTTTTGTATTTCATTAGAAAGAAATACTCACCCTTTGACATCGTTCAACCCATTTATTGGCAAAGACCTGTTTGATATTTAAAAAATTCTGCTTAAGATCTGCTTGAAATAAACCGTTGTAGTGGTCCAGATGTAGTGGTCCAGATGCCCACTGATTTTCACTTACCCTGTAACTGCTGGTCGTATGGAGTGATTTGGATTCTGTCGAGAATTTAGCTAACAGATGTATCTCGATAGAAAGAGAATGTCACATCATTATGGGCCTCTGGGCGAAGCATTAGGCTACGTCTCCCTGTTTCAAAAACCAGCGTAAATTTGTCTGCATATTGCCCCCCCCCTCCCCTCAACCCATAAAGAAACTGTCAAGACTGTGCCCATAAGTTAAGTCGGCTCTGTTGCTAGAGGTAGACACTCGGCATTCTTTTTCCTGAGACGAGTTAGCCAACACTTGAGCTGGAATGTGTGGAATGAAGTCACCTTGGCTGTTTCTTGTCTGAGGTTGATAATACTAACGGCAGTTGTGATATTTATCCTAGTGGCCATTCCTGCCCCCAATCTGTTCGGTAGTTTGATAGATGACACATGCCTCATCTGGGATGGAGATTACTGTTCTCTATATGACAGGGATAAGATTAGGTAAGTCCACTCACTCGCTCGGTACTCATTTATTCTTTCATTCTATCAGTCATTAATTTACTTAATTCATGAATTCACTCATTCACACACACGCTCATCTGTTTGTTCTTTCTTTCACATTCACTCACTCAGTCATACATTCATTCATTCATTCATTCATTCATTCATTCAGTCAGTCAGTCAGTCAGTCAGTCAGTCAGTCAGTCAGTCAGTCAGACAGACAGACACACAGACAGGCAGTCAGTCAAACAGTCAGTCAGTAAGTCAGTAAGACAGTTAGTCGATCAGTCAGACAGTCAGTCAGATAGTCAGTAGGTCAGTCAGTCAGTCAGTCAGTCAGTCAGTCTAATCAGTCAGTCAGTCAGACAGACAATCATTCAGTCAGTCAGCCAGTCAGCCATTCAGTCAGCCATTTGCCCAATACTTCAAACGTTAAAGATGCAGTCTCCCACCAGTTGATAAAGAATCCATAGAGCACAGTTCAGAAGATCTGTCTCAGTTTTTCTTTGTTAAGCTGGTGTAAGTGCTGTCTCTCGGTGCCGTGCAACAGTTTGCAAGCACTGCAGTTTTCCATGCCTTTTGTATAATAATTATCTCCAACGATAATATTCTGAATGGCTTCAAGATAATCAAGCTTATATAAAACATTTCCAGGGTTATCAGCCAGAATAAGTTATGTCCAAATTATTTCACTGCTTTTAAATATGCGTCTGGATAGTGTGTGACTTTATTTCCTAACTAAATAAAACGATCCATATGACCATGTGGAAGTTAGGCCTATTGCAATTGTTTGAATTGTCATTAAGGTCACAAATTTCAAATTCATTTTTCTCAGTTTCTCTTTTTTAGACAGTTGGCAGTCTGGGTGACAACCTCCGATATAATTATGTTTGTTTTGTCTGGTTTGGAATTTAATCATTTCTCGTTCCCCTCCCCCGACCCCCACCCCCCCCCCCATACACCAACCCCATTTGCACCCCAACTGACCAGATATCTAATTTCGGGTATTGACATCGGTGTACACGGCTGTGTCCTAATCACCTACCTCCTCATGATCGTCATTTTCACCTGGGAAACCAAGAAACTTAAGAAAGGGTCCAAGAAACCTCCAGGAGACGAGGAAATCGACGTGGAGGTGGACGAGAAGCCTCAAGTTACCAGGTTTTAGCGCTTCACCTACATCACGTGACCGGCTGTGGACCTTTGCAAAATTGCCATACCTAAGCGTCCAAACACAGTCGGTTCCTTTTCGTTTCGGCATTATTTTCTTTCCTGTCTGACAGCGAAACGAAAAAGAAACAAAAGCGTGCATTATTATTATATTTCAATGCTTTCATTTTCGTTTCGTTATGAGTATTTTCCTGTGTCTATGACAGCTTTTTTCAAAGCTCTGGACAGGGAAGGGAATGCATTCAAGGCGAAACTGTAAGAGTTATACTTAACAGTTTTTACCATACAGTATTAATCTCGGGTATTTTTTCTTTAATCATGTCAATGTGATATCTCTTCGTATTTACCATATGTTTTATTATATCATAAATCATACGCAGAAGGTGTCAAATAAAGTGGTTTTATTTTCAGGCTTCTTGGTCAGTTGTTGTTTTTTTTTCGTCGATTCATCTACTTGTGAATCTGCTTGTTTTCCTGTGTACCCTCCCCCCCCCCCCCCCCCAACCACCTTTTCGTCAACAAAAAAAAAATAGAAGTCATTATTATAAATTATTATTTTGTTAACAATTATATTATAACTAAAAGATGGTAATATTTCAGTTTGCCGATTCATTTGAATTTTAATTTTCTTTTTAAGTTTGATTTCAGCATAATAATTATTGTTTCATTTTTCTCCAGATGATGGGAACATAACCTTTGGTTCACCCTGTCTTTCAGCTTAAGTAGATTTAATGATAATTCTGTCATGACTTACAGTGTGTCTGAATAAACGGCAGAAGCATGATAAAGTGACGTGACTTAATGTAATACAAATGAATAATAATCAGCCATTTTGTATAGCTTTTGTATAATCCTCCTCCGTGGAAGTGGCACGGGCATTTATAACACTGTGGGCTCTGACATGTTCTAATTTCATGTCATTGGTTGGATTTGCTTGAATATGATAATAACGAAATTCATACTGCTCTATAAATGTTTACCATAAAATGATTTTGCTTGTACGGCTTCCATATTCACGATGTGAAATGTAAATGTCTGACTTCAGCATTATGGAATATTAAAAGTGTTCTTGAAAAAAATGTGTATGTAGTAGACAAAGACAAGACCGTGTTTGTCTCTCAGTTTGTTAAATAACCTTTATATGTCATAATTTTATTGTTTGTGCATACTGTTAGTGAGTGAGTGAGTGCACTTGAGAATGAAACAGCCAGAGAGTTTTTTAACTCTAACCTATCCTAAAGATAGAATGTGTGAAAGTGACAATTCAGTTTAGCTTTTGTATGCGTCCATGGGCAAAAGTGACTGATATTCAGATTCAGAGTTCTTAAGGAGGACAGTGGCAGAAGAAAACTGCTGGTAAGAGATGGCGCCGCTGGTAACAACGAAATCGTTAGGAGAAGGAAATAAATCTCTCTCTCTCTCTCTCTCTCTCTCTCTCTCTCTCTCTCTCTCTCTCTCTCTCTCTCTCTCTCTCTCTCTTTGTCTGTCTCTCTCTCTCTGTCTCTCTGTCTGTCTCTCACGCTCTCTCTGTTTCTCTCTCTCTCTTTACCTCTTACTTTCTCTTTGTCCACTCTGTCTCTGTCTTTCCCTCTCTGAACTCTCTCTCTATTTCTCTCTCTACTTCCCCATCTTGCTTTCTCTCTCTTCTTTCTCTCTCTCTCTCTGTCTCTCTCTCTCTTCCCCTCTCTGTCTCTCATATCTCTCTCTCGCTCTCCATCCATCTCTGCATATGTGTGTGTGTGTGTGTGTGTGTATGTGTTTGTTTAAGTTCACAAAAAATGATCCGGTACAACCACGATCTCACCTTTTACAGCTGTTCAGCCAAACGGCCCAAAAGATAAAAAAAACAAATACTTGTTCTCCAGTATTGAGACAACAACCCAGCCACCACCAAACCTACATCTGTCCTGCCTTCATAAACACTGCCAAAATGCCACTCAAATCTCCACCGCACCACTTGCTGAATTAATTAATAATTGCCACTAAGTAGTTCAAACACCACTTAAACATAAACCAAATAAAACCAAAGAACACGCTCTGTCACTACTACACAATGTGTATGAAGCCAAGATTTTCGCTGTTAAGTGTTACAGCCACTTCCAGATACCCGTCGATTGTTTTTCCACGGTGACATAGAATAGAGGAGTTTGAGCATAAACATGTAAGCTCTAAAACTTGGTGATAACGTGACCAAGAATGATCGAATTTATTTACTGCCTCTCAATTTTGGACGAGAAATGACGTGGACACCTCCAGCTTGAACAAAACTCGGCCTTCAATAATTATTATGCATTTACCAAAAAATTTTTTAGCCGCAAACAAAGAGACGAATTTCTGTTGAGTAAAATGGAAAAGTATGACGGGAAATTTCGTTCTTCGTCTCTCTTCACACTCTTCGACACAAGTCGAAAATAAACTTCATGACATCTATGTATTCTGCAAGGAAAATGTGGTGTAACAAAAAGTAAGCTTTATTAGTCTTTGCATCGAATCCAAGTGCCATCATTCAAGAGACTTAGATCTAAATGTATGCCTGTGTTTGATACAAAGAATTTGGAAGATTTATCTTGCTTGGGTCGGCTAGCTATCTTAAGGAGGTACCTGGAAGTAGCTTCATTTTTTGTTATTTTGGCTGTAAAAGATAAAATAACTAGATCAACTTACGTCTTATATGGTAGGAATTGAATATTACATGTTACCAATACATTTTTGTACGTTATTGCTATGAATACGTAACAATGTTTATCGGCCATTTTGGAATTTTCAACAAAGGATATCCCAAACATCTACTTTCACTTTCACATAGTTTCACGAAGCGGTTGGCTGATAATATCAAACTACGGTTCTTTCCTTTCTCGTCAAAAAGTATGCAAGAATAACTTTATTCATTATCGAAAACCACTCTGCCAAAAAAGAGGTGACAAGAGAATTTACTATCTCCCTCCTTATTTCTGTTACCAATTTTTGTGATCAAGAAATTCCCTGCCTGAGAAAAGCACTACAAAAACCAATATGGAAGTCTTTCTCGTCTACAATTAATCTATCATTGAGTCCCCCATCATCATCACAATGAGCCCCCCATCATCACAATGAACCCCCCATCATCACAATGAGCCCCCCATCATCACAATGAGTCCCCCATCATCACTATGAGCCCCCATCATCACAATGAGCTCCCCATCATCACAATGAGCCCCCCATCATCACAATGAGCCCCCCATCATTAAATGAGCCCCCCATCATCATCACAATGAGCCCCCCATAATCATCACAATGAGCCCCTCATCATCATCACAATGAGTCCCCCATCATCATCAAAATGAGTCCCCCATCATCATCACAATGAGTCCCCCATCATCACAATGAGCCCCCCATCATCATCACAACGAGTCCCCCATCATGACAATGAGTCCCCCATCATCATCACAATGAGTCCCCCATCATCACAATGAGTCCCCCATCATCGTCACAATGAGTCCCCCATCATCACAATGAGTCCCCCATCATCATCACAATGAGTCCCCCATCATCATCACAATGAGCCCCCCATCATCACCACAATGAGCCCCCATCATCATCACAATGAGCCCCCCATCATCATCACAATGAGTCCCCCATCATCATCACAATGAGTCCCAAATCATCATAACAATGAGTCCCCCATCATCATCACGATGAGCCCCCCATCATCATCACAATGAGTCCCCCATCATCATCACAATGAGTCCCCCATAATCATCACAATGAGTCCCCCATTATCATCACAATGAGTCCCCCATCATCATCACAATGAGTCCCCCATCATCATCACAATGAGTCCCCCATCATCATCACAATGAGTCCCCCATCATCATCACAATGAGCCCCCCATCATCATCACAATGAGCCCCTCATCATCATCACAATGAGTCCCCCATCATCATCACAATGAGTCCCCCATCATCATCACAATGAGTCCCCCATCATCATCACAATGAGTCCCCCATTATCATCACAATGAGTCCCCCATCATCATCACAATGAGTCCCCCATCATCATCACAATGAGTCCCCCATCATCATCACAATGAGTCCCCCATCATCACAATGAGCCCCCCATCATCATCACAATGAGTCCCCCACCATGACAATGAGTCCCCCATCATCATCACAATGAGTCCCCCATCATCACAATGAGTCCCCCATCATCGTCACAATGAGTCCCCCATCATCACAATGAGTCCCCCATCATCATCACAATGAGCCCCCCATCATCATCATAATGAGTCCCCCATCATCATCACAATGAGTCCCCCATCATCATCACAATGAGTCCCCCATCATCATAACAATGAGTCCCCCATCATCATTACGATGAGCCCCCCCCCCCATCATCATCACAATGAGTCCCCCATCATCATCACAATGAGTCCCCCATAATCATCACAATGAGTCCCCCATTATCATCACAATGAGTCCCCCATCATCATCACAATGAGTCCCCCATCATCATCACAATGAGTCCCCCATCATCATCACAATGAGTCCCCCATCATCATAACAATGAGCCCCCCATCATCATCACAATGAGCCCCTCATCATCATCACAATGAGTCCCCCATCATCATCACAATGAGTCCCCCATCATCATCACAATGAGTCCCCCATCATCATCACAATGAGTCCCCCGTCATCATCACAATGAGTCCCCCATCATCATCACAATGAGTCCCCCATCATCATCACAATGAGTCCCCCATCATCATCACAATGAGTCCCCCATCATCATCACAATGAGTCCCCCGTCATCACAATGAGTCCCCCATCATCATCACAATGAGTCCCCCATCATCATCACAATGAGTCCCCCATCATCATCACAATGAGTCCCCCATCATCATCACAATGAGTCCCCCATCATCACCACAATGAGCCCCCATCATCATCACAGTGAGCCCCCCATCATCACCACAATGAGCCCCCATGATCATCACAATGAGCCCCCATCATCATCACAATGAGCCCCCATCATCATCACAATGAGTCCCCCATCATCATCACAACGAGTCCCCCATCATCACCACAATGAGCCCCCATCACAATCACAATGAGCCCCCATCACCATCACAATGAGCCCCCATCATCATCACAATGAGTCCCCCATCATCATCACAATGAGCCCCCCATCATCATCACAATGAGTCCCCCATCATCACCACAATGAGCCATTCATCATCACCACAATGAGCCCCCATCATCACCACAATGAGCCCCCCATCATCACCACAAACTGGCATCACTTCTGTCAGGGACAACGTGTCACTGCTCTACACTAGTGGCATGAGTCATTTTTGACACTTTTTGAGATAGTCAGAAAAAGCAGTTTCTGTTCCGGTCAATTGGTGACTCAACGCCATTATGATTCTGTTGGGATTGTTGTAGTTTCCGATTGGTACATTTCTTTTACTACAATGTTATCTGATAGCTCTCATGCTCGGGAAGGCAAAGGGCCGCCAGTTGCCTTTCGGCGTAAGTCTGACATGTGCTATTGTGGTAGAGTAGTGACCAAGTTTCTGCCATCAATTGTAAACAGTTTCTATAGACCAAAAACGTGCGTCCTCCCCAGGCATTCGTGGGCTTATTTCAACTTTACCTACCATTTTTTTTGTTGTTTTTCTTTTTTGGACTCGCTCACTTTCGTACAGCTCTACACGTACCTTTTTATACCCCTGTGTCATCGTGTACCGAGCCTTTCTGCAATCCACCACTTACAGACGCCCATTTTGAGCTTTTATATTGGTATCTAAACCAAAATGTTACTTCTAGCCACCCATCACACGTTGACAGACGCGCTGTGATCCGAAAACCAAAGTCTGGAACTCGCAGCTGAGTGCCCATGTTGATTTAGTCAAAATTGGGCAAAAAGAAAAAGTTGTGTGTTGCGATGCCCTGCGTGAAAAATAAAACCCAAACGATACAAAACAAACTAAAGAGAAGACAGAAAATACACAAATTTTCGGATTTCGCCTTTTTCAAGTGAAAATTAATCGTACAATAAAAGATCTCAACAGGAAATGTATAGAACCGAAGCGAAACAGGTTACTTAGCTGCGAGTTCTTGCTTCGTTAGCAGTACCAAAGCACGTCCGTCTGCCAAATGCATGGAAGCTCAAAGTGACGCATTCGGTTACTACAAGGTTTTCATTTGTTCAGTTTTGTTATTTGCTCGATTTTTTTGTTTTGTAACATTTTTTTTCCCGGTGGCGATCAACTGGTCGAAAGCTAGATTTGTCTACCCTTTTTCTTTTGCGTTGTATTTAATTGTTTCTGGATTATAGATACGCGAGGCTTTGCCACGTACAACTTTTTCGTGTTCTTGTTTTTTTTTTGCCATATTTTGACTTTTCTTCAAGCCTTACTGCTATCCCACAGATTTTGTGTGTTGTTTTTTTTTGTTTATAATACAGACGTCCATTCACTCGCACCACCAAGTAATACCTACCATTACAACTGCGTAAATCCATCATAGCAATCATTGGTACAATCATGCAAAGCCACTACTACAATCATGCAAAACTATCGGGACAATCTTATATCCTCAACAATACAATCGCGTGAACCACTGCTATATACATGCAAAGGTGTTTGTACAATCATGCTTCCTCAATAATACAATCCCATAAAGCCAGCACTACAATCATGCAATACCACCAGTACAATCATGTAAAGTCAACAATACAACCACACAAAACCACCACAATAATCATAAACAAACCATCATTATTACGCACAGAACCACAAGTCAAAACAAAACACCATGCTATACTTCCACAACTGCATTATTTCTAAATGGTGGATGGATAAATCCGCATTAGGTAATATTCATGAACAGTGCAATCGAATAATGAGAAATTTCACACAAAACGCATATTCGGCTCAACAGTAATGATAGTTTAATACTGTTTGCATTTGTGGAAAAGAAGTGACATAAATTTTCGGATAACACGACGGCTAAACAAATAGTAACTTCATA
>OZ007577.1:50001382-50026382 GCA_963931925.1 Onchidella celtica | reverse complement strand
AGCATCTCTACGTCAATCTGATGTAAATTTATATTGATTTTATAAGGTTGGTAGGATTATCGTAGGTAAGCGTTCCCTACATCAAACCCACGTCGGCACGATGTCAGAACCAGCGGATCTATGTACTAACTATGTTATTCCTATGTGCAAACTTGACATCTGATTAGTGTACGAGTACTGGCCAGGGAGGTTCTATCTGTCATTTGAAATGCCTGGCCTGGAAGAATCTTATTACTTCCGACTAAGATGTCATTTCATCCAGAGAGAGGTGGTATCCAGCAAGGGAAAATTCTTACATTGGCCTAGCATTCCGTGATCTTGGTTCTTCTTTGTTCTATTTCCATTTTCTGAAAAACCTGGAGATCTTTTGGTATGTAGAAGCAGCTTTACAAATGCACAATTTGACACTTGTTTAAAATACGTTGTAGCACTTATCAAGTTGTTTCACAGTTCTGATTTATTCTAACTACTTACCACGATACTAATGCCGCAAACGCTTAACGTCGAATTTGTCAGTTGCGCAAAAAGTGGAATTGGAACAAACGAGAACTGAGGTCGCGAACTCTGAAAGAAGCAAGACAGAGAAGAAGAAGAAGAAAAAAAATGATTGCTGCTGTTCTGAATTTCCTTTATGGGCAATTTTTATTTCTCCTATATTGTGTTCTTTGGGGTCTAAACTCATGAAACATTTCTTGAAATTCAAACGTTGACCTCTCCCGTACCTTTCCATCCAGACCAGAGCATCCAGCGTGGCAAGGGGAGTAATAGTTATTGCCGTCGTCACCACATGAAATGAGTTGACGTTCTGCAGTACATCCACAGTGAGACTGAATACTTGCATTGATGGGCCGGCCGCTGGAATTGGTTTGAAAAAATAATTTTACAAAATTGAGGCTGGTAAAGATGGTGGTGATGGTAAGGCTTCAGGAAAACTAACTAGTGTCTTTCTTGTGTGGTGTAAAGTTCCAATCTCTTCATACATTTCTTTCCGAAGTTATTTGAATAAATCAGATAGGCTGCATATTTCCATCTATTCAGATAGTCACCTCTGCGCTATGCCTTGGGGCGGAAAGAGGTTCATTCCAGGGAACAGCGGGTGCCTCAACTTGTGCATGCGCATATTATTTGAAAAGTTACCCAAGGAACATCCCAGTAGCATTTTATTATCTCAGCACAGGATATCTGCTCAGTAAATTCATCCGGTAAAGCATGTCAAAGGGATTGGTCTGGGACTGCGGATATCATTCTGAGATCGACAGTTTACGGAAACATTAACAAAAAAGCAAAGCTACATAAACACAACAGAGGGAATCAGTCTATCAACTTACATACTATTGCCCGTAGCACCATACACGGGCTCATTACCACAGCCAAAGATCATGTAGAAAGGGATAACTGCAGTCATAAAAGCGTAGGTGCCCATGATTACATAGGCGTATCCCACTTTGGTGGAGATCCTCACGGAGATGATGGAGCTCAGCAAGGTGCCGCCTGCGCCAGCAATGGCCGTGGTCAGCCCTAAATGAAAGTGAAACAGGCAGAAATGGATACAATCGGGGTAGATGGGGTATTCGAAAGGAATTTCTTCCCAAAAATGGGTAAGATGAAGAACAATGAGGAAGATTACTATGTTTAATTACGTGAATATGGTTTTCATTTAACTTAGAATGTCGAATATGTTCAGAATATCGATTAGTTGGTGTCATATGTTTTTAAACTGTTGACTGGTTACCTACTTAGTTTCTTTGTTCCTTCGACGGTTTCGGTGGACGCTTCAGTGTATCATCCTCATTCTGTTATATTCTGTCTGTCGACTTGTTTCTTTCAAGCGCATCATGGTCAAACTCGTTTCGGCCTGCTCTCTCCAAACTCAAACTCGTTGATCCTTCATTTCGTATTTTGTTAATATCTCATTTTTTGTCATTTTATTACGCAAGTTTTCTCTAGTTTAATAATAATAATAATAATGGATGGCATTTATATAGCGCATATCCATTAAAAAATGCTCTATGCGCTTTGCAGAAGCGACATATCAAAATACATGGGTAAAACAATTACAAACAATCAAACATGGTACTCTAAATTAAAATAAAAGGAGCATACAGAAACATCCTTATAAAAGCTCACACACACAACCACAATTAATACACACATACAACGCCCACACACCCACATGCGCGCGCACACACGCACAGATGCCAGGCTTGGATTTTACTCATTGCTCAAAGTAGGATGAAAATAAAATTGTTTTGAGCTGTTTCTTGAAAGCTTTCAAACTCTCGGCTTCTCTAGTGGACTTCGGAAGCTTATTCCACATGAGTGGGGCAAAATATGAGAAAGAGCGCTGGCCGTACGCCTTATAATTTACTTTAGGTTTAAGAAGGATGGTTATATCACTCGATGATCTGAGTGCTCTTGAAGGTACATAAGGTGTTAAAAACTGGTGTAGATAATCTGGGGACAAGTTGTTTAAGCACTTGTAGCATGTTAGGCAAATTTTATATGTGATGCATTCTTTCACTGGGAGCCAATGTAGTTCCTTCAAAATAGGAGTCACGTGATCATGTTTTTGTTTCTTAGTCATTATTTTAGCAGCAGCATTTTGTACCCTTTGAAGTTCCTGTATGTTTTCTTCTGTTATGCCGGCTAATAATGAATTGCAGTAATCAAGCCGTGACAGTACAAGTGATGTTATCAAAGTTTTGGTGATATCAGAAGTCAGGTATTTACGAAGGCTCCCTATTTTTCTTAACTGAAAATACAGGTTTTTACAAAGAACATTTATGTGGGATCTCATTGACATATCTTGATCTAAAATTACTCCTAAATTTTTCACTTTCGTCTAGGCTGAAATTTCATGGCCATTGATGTTTAAGCTGACATTATCAATTTCATTATATAAGTTGCTACGAAAAAATATGACTTCAGTCTTGTCTTCGTTTAGTTTCAATTTGTTATTGAGCATCCATTTTCTTATATCATCAATACAACTGGTGATTCTATCTATAAGACTTTGTACATTGTCAATGGTGGTAAATCCATACAGCTGAGTATCGTCAGCATAAAGGTGATAATTGAGGGCATATAAAGAAATTATTGTAGAGAGACTTTGAGTGTACTTGTAAAAAGAACAGGACCAAGAACTGAACCTTGAGGAACCCCGTACTTTAGAGGTAACATACCTGACACATCATTACCAATTTTTACCGATGTAAACCTATTTTCCAGGTAAGATCTAAACCACATAAGAACAGTGCCTGACAATAAAAATGACTTTTCCAATCTTTCTAGTAAAATTTCATGGTCAATTGTGTCGAAAGCCGCTGATAAATCTAGTAAAACCAAAACACATACTCTTTTATTATCAATTTCATTGAGAATATCTGATGTTACTTTTAAAAGGGCAGTCTCTGTACTGTGGTGAGTTTTATAAGCGGATTGAAAAGGTTCTTCCATGTCATTGACTTTTAAATGGTGTTTGATTTGTTGCAAGACCGTTTTTTCGAGAATTTTGGATAAAAAGTTGAGATTTGAAACGGGCCTAAAATTTTTCATATCGTTTTCATCAAGTCCTTGTTTTTTAAGTAATAGTTTAATAATTGCTTGTTTATAAAGGTCAGGTACTATTCCAGTGGTAAGTGACTTATTAATAAAATGAGTAATATAAGGTGCAAGATCTTCTATGCACATTACTAACAATGAGGTGGGGATTGGGTCTAAGTCACATGTTTTAGCAGGGGATTCTTTAATCAGGGGATTCTTTAATATATTTAATAACATCTTTTTCAGATACTTCCTCAAATTCACACATAGTTTTCTTATTTGTAAGAATCGTAGGATTTTCACAAGCAGCTATGTCTGTATTCATCATTTCTGAGTCTAAACCAGTTCTTATGGTTTCTATTTTGTCGTCGAAAAATACAAAAAATGATGAGAGAGTTCTTTATCTGTTCCAGGTGGTAGCCTCGTACATTTCTCCCGTCCCAGTAGTTGGCCGGATAGTTGAAAAAGTTCTCTACACGATTGTACATTTTCAAATTTATTAGCATAGAACGGTCTTTTGTTATTTTCTATGAGAATGTTGACGTTGTTTCTTTGGGTTGTTAAAATCTGTTTGTGTACGTGCAGGCCCGTCTTTCTCCACTTTCTCTCTGCTTTCCTTCGTTGTTGTTTGGCCTCTTTAATCTGTAGAGTAAACCACGGTGATGCTGGTTTTGGCGAGATGTTACGGGTGACTACAGGACGAGGCCTACCATAGTACAGGCCTGATAACAGCCCGTGACCTACATTTGCGTGGAGTCCGGCGCGGACTGGCTACCTATTGCGCTGTCTGCTGGGCTCATGCAGGGCTAGGCCTAGATCTACTACCAAGCCGTGTTGGCTACGGAGATTCTCGGGCAGTCTCTCTCTCTCTTCTTACTCTTACTCCACCCTCTCTCTCTCTCTCTCTCTAACCATCCTCTATCTCTCTCTCTCTCTCCCCAATCATCCTCTATCTCTCTCTCTCTCTCTCTCCCCAATCATCCTCTCTCTCTCTCTCTCTCCCCAATCATCCTCTCTCTCTCTCTTTCTCTCTCCCCAATCATCCTCTCTCTCTCTCTCTCTCTCTCCCCAATCATCCTCTCTCTCTCTCTCTCCCCCCAATCATCCTCTCTCTCTCTCTCTCTCCCCAATCATCCTCTCTCTCTCTCTCCCCAATCATCCTCTTCTCTATCTCTCTCTCTCTCTCTCTCTCTCTCCCCAATCACCCTCTCTCTCTCTCTCTCCCCAATCATCCTCTATCTCTCTCTCTCTCTCCCCAATCATCCTCTATCTCTCTCTCTCTCTCCCCAATCATCCTCTATCTCTCTCTCTCTCTCTCCCCAATCATCCTCTCTCTCTCTCTCCCCAATCATCCTCTCTCTCTCTCTATCTCTCTCTCCCTTCTTACTCTCCCCCTCCTCACTGTCCACCAATTAATCAGTGTGTCATTGGTACATAGAAAGATACATGTAGTAGAAGTAGTAGTAGTAGTAATAGTAGTTAGTATAAGTAGTAGTAGTAGTAGTAGTAGTAGTTAGTATAAGTAGTAGTAGTCGTAGTAGTAGTAGTAGTAATAGTATTAATAGTATAACAGTAGTAGTAGTAGTAGTACCGGTATGTGGTGGGGGAGGGAGGGGGGGGGGGGAGGAGACAATAATATGAGTATCAAGTAGTAATGTTATAATGTGATGCAAGATGCTGGTGGTAGCAGAAGTAAAGTGATAAAATAATTATTTTTTTTTAATGCACAAAATTAAAAACAAACACATGAGAGACTACAAACACCTAGTAGTAAGATCTACATTGACGAATGAGTCACAAATATGTAATCCTACCTTGATTTGGGCTGGTGGTGCCAATTTTCTGGAACTGACTGCCTTAACATTTGTTACTTGCAGAGCACAACTTGGCAATTTTCCTCTTATCCTGTCCATTGTTGCAATCTACTTACTAGAATTAGATCTAGATCTAGAATTCTAAAAAAAACTACTTTTCTAACTTACTAGACTAGGTCTAGATCTACATCTAAATTTTTGAAACACTCTGAACGCTGGTGACTAACACTAGATCTATATAGATCTAGATCTATATTTTAGATCTATTTGATTATAACTAGATCTATAAGCATCACATAAGATCTACTTCCAAATTTCCTCCAGTGTGAAAATGAAAACAATCGAATTAGATCTAGATCTAGATCTAGATCTACAAGTGATGTGACTAGATTTAGATTTCTAATATGGAATCTAGGCACAGATCAAGCGTAGAAAGCACTAGATCTAGATAGCAAGCTATCATGAACAGCACTAAACTTAAGTATTCAGTAAATAAGTAAAAGAAATCAATGTTGATCAGGTAAATCCAGAAAATGACGATGAAATCATTGTTGAAACGAGAAGGACATGCACACAGGGGGCCGCCATTTTTGTTTGTAAGTTGTATGTGGACGTCTTCGATACGTGATGATCGATACATAAAAGTGTCTATATCGCATCTCAAACGAATACAACTAATTCAACTGCCCCATGAAATAAAATTCTTGATACAATTCCACAGCCTATTTAAATTTTGTTGTTTACTTAATTAAAAGCAATAAAAAAACTTTTTTGAGCATTTTTCTGATAGCAACATCATATATTCTGAAACACATTTGGATCTGATAGCGTGTTCGATACACAAATACCGATCCATATTCGATCATTGCCATAGCTAATTCGACTGAGGCGAGACGTGGGAGAGACGAACTAGGAGTCCGGACTCCACGCAAAAGTAGGTCAAGAGCGGCTGGCATGCCTTTACTCTGACTGCCTAGCTACAGGAGCATGTTTGTCCAATACATCACGTAGGACTGAAGAAAATTGTTCTACAGTGGTGTCAGGCGTGGAGCTGAGGGCGGTATTTACATCCGCTTTAAAAGTTGAAATATCGAGTTCTTTGATGTTGCGAGACTGAACACACTTTATCAATTTCTTTGGCTTGGAAAGGTTCAAATCAGCAGTAAGCAGTAGGTGGTCGGAGATACCTCTGTCTGTCACCTCTATGTTAGTGAAAAGAAGTGTGTTATTTGGTGTGATAATTAAATCAAGCGTATGTCCATGCTTATGGGTTGGCAGAGAAATGTGTTGAATAAGGTCGTGTTGTTCAAAAATAGAAAGTTTTTTGTATTAGCACATGTTGGGTTGTCGAAGTGTATGTTGAGATCACCACAGATGATAAAAGTTTGACCTTTCTGCCTCAAATAACGTATAAGTTGATTAAGGTTAGGTTAAACTGGCAAATAGAATTCTTGGCATAAATGAACTGAAAATACCACAGTGTGTTAGATACAGGTTAGAAACATACAGAAAACACCATTTCATGCCCAATTTCTCCTTAATAAAGGATGGGGGCACAAAATAAACATCTTTGGGGGGGGAGGGGGGTGCCGAACCCCAAATATGCCACACAGTTGTGACAAGATATCTCAAAGAGTTACATAGGTATCATTTTGAAACTTAGCATCAGTGTAGAAAGTAATGCTACACAGACTTTAGACTATTTTCGTGTAGATACTGTCGCTACTTTTTTTTCTATGATTTTTCAAAATCATGGAGGAAAATTTTTCCGAAATTTATGGGGATCAGGATACCAAAAGTTAGCTTTACTCCAAAAGTTATGGGTCAATAACTTTAGGAATAGTCTATTGTCACCTGCATACCATCAAGAACTACTAGGCAAAGTTTCAAGCCAGTAGTTTAGGTAGTTTTTGAGATATCCTGTCATGACTGCAGTCGCTGTCCTGAAAATGGCAAAACTGAGAAATCTTCAAAAAAACAGAAAATCTATGCGAAAATATACATTTGCACTCACCCTAAAAATCAAAATAAAATACTTCTTGAAGTACTAGAACATTGCAAAAACACACAGAAATGTGCAGAATTGAATAAATTTCATATTAGTGAAAAAACGAAAAAGGCTTGGAGAACGACTTTTTCATGCTACGGGGCCAGTTTAACCTAACCTTAAGCTCGATATAAAAATTAATGTTTCTAACTTTACAACATTCTTTTTGCTCCTTGGAGGGCGATAGTGACACAAAATTGTCAGGTTGTGTTTATTGTCTGTAACAATGTTTATTGAAGCAGCTTCAAATGAAGTGCATGGTGTTGCTAGCCATTCCTTGGTTTTAGGCGGTGATGCCATGGAAGGGAATATGAAGGCTATTCCGCCTCCCCCCCCCCTCCCCCCCCCCCCGGCCCTTGCGTGGAAAAGGCTTTATTTCCTATCCTGCTGGACAAATTGCTGCCAACAGATGTTCATCGCCTTCTTTCCGCAGCCAAGATTCAGTTCTGCACAAAAGGTCTATATTTAGTTCTGTAATGGTGTCGTTGATTATTGTAGTCTTATTTCTACAAGATTGTGCGTTGATACAACATGCGCGGTGTAGAACGGAACTCTTTCTTGTACAATGTTGTTACAGTCGACTGAAACAAGATTATTTTTGTTGACATAAGATAGATCTTGTGTGTTCAGTCTAGTGTCAATAGTAATCAAGTTGTTAGGTGTAATTGTAGCCTTCCGTTTTTGTTTTTTCTCCGCTCCACGGTTAGTCATTACAACTTGGATCCGCCGCTGCTTTCTACGGCCACCTCGTTTCCCTCTCTTACCCTTCTTTGCTCCACGTGAACACGGCTGTCTTTTAATACCTAAAATAGACAGTTTATTTAATAGGGTTGATGGCACAGAGTGTGTGCGTTGACTATTTACACTCCTCAACTGATCTTTGGTGTACACAATATGCACAGATGTTAACTCCTTCTGCACAGGGTATAATTTAGTTTCCCCGCTGTCCTGTAACCAGATAGTCCTTTCATTCTCCGACTCTGCCCGTCGCTGGCCGAAAGGTGACAAGGTAATAAATCTTGACTGGGGATTTCCCCTGTTACCTGTGTGGTCTGTGTGTGGGATAGGCGCGTGAGTGAACACAAATCTCGAAACGAAGCGTGAAAGGTTGAAAATAGCTATGGCCAATATAAAAAACTCCATCGTGTTAGAAATACTCTTGAAAATCCAGCTAGTTTTCACACCAAATCTCATAATTTTTATGCCAAAATGATCACAGCCACTTGAACTAACAATCCACAAAGTTTCAGCAATGAAATCCAGTGACGAAATACTAAAAATACACAGAAACTACAGAGCAAATTGTAACACAGCCTGCCAGGCGCAGTTCACAATCCACATAGTTTAGTCAGTTTGTGTGTTCCCTTGACCATTATCTTTGATTTTTAGATGGTCTGAAACTGTGGCTGAAACAGTAATCGTGTAACTCTGATATTACATGACTTGTATTTTCCATGTTCTGAACGTCTGAAACATTGTCACATTTTTACAATTGGCGGCGTAATAAAAATAAAATATGTGGTTTGTATCCCAGTAACTTAAATAACCCTTATTTATACGTCTCTTTGTTTGCACCGTACAGACGTTTGGCTTTCTGATGGCTGTCACGTGACCAAGGCCGGATTTGGGTCATTCATTAAATGGATGGGCCTGAGATGGTCAACACTTGCCAGACAAAACCGTTACTTTCTCATAACTGAATACTTTACTGTATCCAGCCTGGTCCTGCATTCTAATGGACTGCATTATGGAGCCAAGTGGTTTTGTTGTTGTTGTTTTTTTAATTCAGATGTTTTCAAATGTTTCAAATTTTGTTTTGTTATTTTTTCAGCTCATTAGAATCCTGGGGACTGAAAACTTGTATATTGTTGCAACATTTTATTTCACTTGTTTCATTTTTAATAAACTGGTGTTGGAATTAATTGAGTTATTTGTTTACTTTTTATTGGGTTTTTTGCTGATGCAAGGCTTGGCAAAATTGTAACATTTTCTCTCTTTTTTTTTTGTTGTTGCCACATTTCAACCCTGTTCAGTCGTGATTTTTGCCCTACCTGAGAAATAAGCCACTTCCGACATAGGAACGTTGTACTCATTGGCCATGTACATACTTTTGAACATCTGCGTGCCGGACATGGGGATAGCAATGATGGCCACGTCTACCAGGATCAGTAAGAACACGGGGTTGGTGAAGGCTCTCTTCAGGGCTTGAGGGAAATCTGAACGGGTAAAGGGAAATCAAAAGTGGTCCAAACAAACAAAGACAGAAAGTAAAACCAAATATCCGTCGATGAGAGAAGGTGAAGGTCAAGGGTCAATTTATAAGAAGACGGGATTGGTGAATGCTCTCTCCATAGCTTGAGGGCAATCTGAACGATAGAGGAAACTCAAGAATGGTTCAAATGTGTTGCCGCCCCACAGAATGAGGCACTTCCTGCATTTTGGTGGTATGGAGTCATTGGTATCACCAAATGGGTTATTCAGTCCTTTCATTTGGTAAACAAAATGCTGTATTATTTAATTAGCAGAGAAGATATGGCTTCTCATAGACAGGAAGTGACAGAAACACAGTTTTGAGAAACACGCTTTTAAAGTTTCAGCTTTTAGTCAAAATTATTGATGTGACTCGATTCAAAGTCAGTTTTGAGGCATTTACCCTTCTCAAACCGGATTATCATTTGGAAAAGGAATAATAAAGAGGTGAAACCTTTCAAAAAATACTGAAAACGCAAAATCGATCAAATTGACTCTGCGATTTTCTCGAATCAGGTAGTGCCGAAATGTGCCTCGTGTTGTCGGGAAGCTACACATATAAAGAACGAAAGAAAAACCAAACAACTGTCAAAGAGAGAAGACGTTGGTCTTCTTCTTCTTCTTCGTTCTTCGTGTCAGACTGTTTATATCAGGAGGCCGGTAGCCTTTATGAAGGATGCTGTGCTCCTGAGTTCCTCTGCTGTCCCATATAGCTTAGTGTGTAGTGCCGCACCTCGGGGCCATCTGTTTTCCCTCTGTTATCTGTATAGGGGGCATTGTTGGCGGACATGTTCTGCATTCTCTGGGCAATTTCCACATGGGCATGTCTCAGTTTCTCCAACCCTGAATTTTTTGTAAAGATGCTGCCGGAGTCTGTTATGTCCAGTTCTCAGCCTAAAAATGATAGTTTGCCCCTTTCTGCTGAGCAAGTGTATCGCATCGTCTGTTACATGGCTTGGATGACTTTGTTTCCACTTGGATTTCAAGGCTGCCTTAATGTGAGTTTTGGCTCCTGAGAATGTTATTTTTTCTCTGACTTGAGGGAAGTTTGCGCCATTTTTTGCCAGAGTGTCTGCCTTATCGTTTCCGATGATGTTACAGTGGCCAGGGATCCACTGGAGAACCACGTTGCTTGCTGTGTGGCACAACTGCACTAAGGCAGAGGTGAGTTTGTTTTGATGATAATCATGTGAACTTTGAAGGGCCTGCAGGACTGGCCTAGCATCTGTGAGAATAACTATTTTGTTGTTGTAGATGTCTCGGTTTTGTAAGTTTAGCGCAGCTTCTAGTATGGCTTGTGTTTCTGCTCTGTAGTTGGTAGAATATTTCCCTGTGGGTACTGATAGTTCTGATTCTTCCCCATTAGTCCATTGGATATATACACCACCTCCTCCATCTCTTACGGCTTCTTGTGCTGACCCGTCCGTGAATACCCGGATCCAGCTGTTTTGTGGATAGGAGCTGTCCAGCATTTCCTGTGTGGGTGATTGCAGCTCTGCAGTGGACTGATTGGTCTTGGAGGTGATGCCATGAATCGTGTCTTTGATTAGGGGAAAGTATTGTCTTTCCCATGGAGGGCAGCAGTCAACCTCTGTAAGGGCCTCGTCTTCATCTATGGGTGGGATTTTAAGGTTGATTAACTGTTGTCTAGCTGAGTTTATAAAGCTGGTTCTTTTTAGTCTGCTTTTTGTTGGTTTCTTTACTCTATCATTCATAGGGTGATTTCGAAGGTTTTGAAACTTTGTTAGCTGTGAGGTTAGTTTTCCATTTTTCCTGTCCTCCAGTGGTTGTAAACCAGTGATGCTCTCCATCTCTACAATAGGTGTGGATTTCATTCCCCCAGTGATGATTCGAAGGCTCTGATTTTGGATGCGTTCCACTCTCTGGAAATTGCTCTTTGCCGCTGCTCCCCATGCCGAGATACCATACCCCAGAACCGGACGTATGTATCCCGTGTAGGTTTTCTTGAGTATGTTTTGTGTTGCACCCCAGTCTGTGCCTGCTAACTTTTTTAGGAGAGCAATCCGCTGCATTGCTTTAGTTTGGGTCTTTTCCAGATGGGCTTTCCATGTCAGTCATTGGTCAAATGTAACTCCGAGGTATGAGGGTGAGCCATCTTTGATGAGAAGTTCGTTGTTGATTTTGAGTTTATGTGACTGCATTCTGGTGGAGAGACAAAAAGACTGTGTAAGTTGTTTTCTTGGCATTTAGCTTGATGTTCCATGTTGATGTCCACTGTTGTAGGTTGTTTAGGGTAGACTGAAGACGCATCTGAGCTGTGCCAATTCTTGTCTCCGAACAGAGTAGTGCCAGATCATCAGCATACATTACCGCTTTCACTCTTGGAGTTAGAATTTCTTTTATGTCATTCATGAAGAGGGTGAAGAGTGTGGGGGATATCACTGCTCCCCGAGGGACTCCATGTTTCAGTTGTGCAGTACTACTATGTTTCCCTTGTAGACTTACTTTTGCTCTCCTATCGGTGATGTATTGTTTTATCCACTGGTACATCCGGTTGGACACTTTCGCTTTCAGGAGTTTAAAAAGGAGACCATTCTTCCATACGCGGTCGAAGGCTTTCTCCATGTCTACCCATACTGCGATGGTCACTTTCTTTTCCTGGAAACCGTCTTCTACGACTTGTGATATGTAGGTTATCTGGTCCTCTGTTGATCTACATTTTCTGAAACCGGCTTGTTCGTCCATGATGAGTCTTTCGTTCTCAATGAACCAGGTTAGTCTGCTGTTTATGATCCTCTCCACTAACTTACACAAGCAGCTTGTAAGGCTGATTGGGCGGTAGCTATCCATTCTATTTCTTGGCTTGCCTGGCTTGTGAATTGGGATGAGTGTGGCTTTTTTTCAGGTTCCAGGAATCCTGCCATATTTCCAACTGGAGTTGAAGAGGGCCAGCAGTTTCTTCTTAGCATTCTGTCCAAGGTGAATTAACATATCATTTGTTAATTCGTCTGGTCCGGGGGCTTGTTTTGGTTTCAGTTTCTGGAGGGCAGTGTTCAGTTCCTCCATGGTGAGTGGGCTGGTCATTGTGTTCTCCTTTGGCTGTTCTGGTTGGCTGTTTTCCAAGTCCTTTATGTTTGCTTGTACTTCGTGTTCTTTATCATCGTCTACATCTGCGTTACCAACAGACTGGAACTGTTTCAAGAGTTCTTGTGCAGCTGCCTTTCCAGATAGGAGGTTGCCTTCTTTTTCAATGGTTATCGGGGCATATCTGTTGGGTTCTTTGTTGAGGGACTTGGTTAGCTTCCATAGTTTGGACCCATCCTTCTAAAAGTTCAGACTCTCTGTTTTTTCGTGCCAACTGTTTCTTATTTCAGCCAGCGTGTTCCTTCTTAGTTTTGCTGTGAGTGCTTTGAATTTGATGTTGTTCTCTATTGAAGGATCATTTCTGCTGCATCTCTTGATTGGTTGATTTGGTGTGCAGATCCTCTAGTTCTTCTGACCAGTATGGAATGTATTCTTTCCTTGCGCCTCTTGGTATTGTTTCCTTTGCTGCTCTGTAGATGGCTTCTGTGAGTAGCTGACTTGATGTTTTGATCTTGCTTGACTTGCAGTTGATGGTTGTGGTGTACTGGTTTGTTAAGCTGGCAAATTTCTCCCAATCTGCCCGTTTGTAGTTCCATCTCGGGGCTGTATTACTGTCTCCTGGAGGGAAGCTGTCATTTACAGAGATCAAGATTGGTCTATGATCACTTCCCGCCAGTTGATTTTGGGCTTCTTTTGTTGTGCATGGGTGCAAATCACTGGTCGTAAAGGCTAGGTCAGGGGTTGTGGTGGTAAGCCATCTTCTTGAATAGAAGGAGTCAGGATCCTCCGCGGCATTTAGGAGTTGAAGGTTGCAATCAGCCTGCCAGTCCTCAACGTATTCACCTCTGGGATCTAGGTGATTGTAGCCCCAACTCTGAGAATGGCTATTGAAGTCTCCGACTACAACACAGTTGAGTTCTGGCACCTGAATGTTATAAAGGGAAAGATCTCTATCTGGAGGGCAGTAGACATTATACATGAGGATTTCTTGATTGGACGTACTGATCTTAGCTCCGATGATTTCTGTTCCTTGTTGAGTGTCCAGCTTTATTTCACTGGCTGCAATGCTGTTGTGGACCAGAATGATGATGCCACCTTTGGGTCTGGTTTCTCGGTCTTGTCTGAAGCACTGATATCCTCTGGTGTTAAATCTGCTGTTGCTCGTGAGATGAGTTTCTTGTAGACATGCAATCTGTATTTTTTCGTTGTGAAGTTTCTATGTGAGTGCCGTCTTTTTATTGTATATTCCATCAGCATTCCATTGAAGTATTTTCAAAACGTTGCCTTGTTTTCTTTCCTGTTCTGCTATGGGTGTACCTTTGTGACCAGTTGCTTTCTTTTTCCTCTTTGCTCGACTCCCGGTTCCCCAAGTTGAGGTCGAGGGACCACCAGTAGTTGGGGGGTGGGGCTCCTTCGAGGCATAGAACCCGGCACTTCACCTGCCTGGCGGGACTTCACAGGCAAAGCACCACATCTATCATTCTGATACTCCTTGTCTGACATATCGAAGTGAATTGCGTGATGTTGTGTTTTTGGGTTCGGTTGTGACGCCTTTCCAAACTATTTGCACCTTTCGGTCCAACATCTCCATCTTCTGCGTGCTTTCTTTCTGGATCTACTTCCATAGCCTTTGGTCGTCCGTGACCTGTTCCGCAAGGCAGTGGAGGTTTGGAGTCAGAGTTTTCCTTCTCCTAGACGGGCTGCTTTCCCAAGTTATGAGCCTCATTTCCCCAGGGAAGAGGTTAAAGCGCCTCGATTCGCTTGATGGTTCTGTCACCGAGCATCTGAGGTATTTTTTAGGGAGTCACTTTTCCCAGGTAGTGATCCTGCCTCGCCCTCTGGAACTACCGCCAGTTGGTCCGCGACTGCTTATTGGCTATTCGCAGCTGGCCCCTATATCTAGAGGTCGTTCCACTATCCGCCACCTGTGGACGCGCTGGGTTGAGGATGGTCGCCCCGAGTGCCCAGGAAGACGTTGGTGAAGACCCTGGGCAGTGCTTTGAGGAAATCTGACAAATCAGTGAAATCAGCGATGTGATGGTGGTCTCTCGTGTAAGAAGAGGTCGTATCTGCAAAGTCATTTGTTATAGATGCCTCCATAGTCCAAGCTGGGACTTGCAGAGTAGCGAGCACACGGGACAGTGGATGACTGATGTTGTCCCGGGGATGGACTAGGCTCGGTGGCGACGTTCTCCAGCAGGCTGGGCCTTGATGTGTCGAACCTCCTCAAAAGTCCATGAATCCTGTCTAACAGTGTCACGCTATTGTGGTCTGTCTGTTGGCTGCCTGGGCAAGGTGAGAAGAGGTGTCCCACCACTAAAGACTGTCTTTCAGACTATCTTTGTAGCCTTTACGTGGGCAGCCTCTCTTTCCGTTTCATGGCATTAGATCTCCAAGCAGCAGCTGTTTAGTCATCAGCAATATATCAAACACAATATAAACAAACGAACAATAATCCTTGGTCTTCAAAGTTATACAAGATCTTTCATGCGAATAGCGGCTGCTGTCGGTGGTACCTTATAAAGTCATTGGAAAAGGATGCATAGAACATCCGTTTAACTAGTTCTCATGGAGTGGTAAAAATTTGAATTCTGTAGAAGAAAATCATCCTGGTGTCAAATTCGTTAACCATCTGTGGATCAAATTTCAGCCTCCTCAGCTCAGCTGTCTGAATGTCAATGAGCAACAGCTTAAAAGAACAGGAAAGAAATCAGACACATTTCTAAGCACCCCCCCCCCCACCCCCAATGCACTGTATTAGTTAAAATGAGATATAGATGAGGAAAGACAAAAGGGAACCCAATATTTTATCATTAACTCAACGTTAATAGCCAGAGTGACCTCCCCCCCCCCCCCCCCCCAACAGAGCCTCACCCCGCATGAGATCACGAAAACTATCCTCATGGCCGCCATCTCCCGTAACCGGCTGTTCAAACACAATATCTCCGGTCAGGCTGACTTTTCTCTCCATCTTTGTATCCGGAGGAAATAAACTGACCCTGAAATATGAAAAACATTGCTTGTTTTAGTATTATCAAGACAATTTATTAAATCGATATTGTTCATCAATCGATGTTTGGTTCTTTTATAACATTAAATTCTTATTTTTTAGCGAACAAGTTTTAACTATTTATAATTACACTGAGCCTTATCATTTCATCTAGATTTAGTCCTTTACAGCTCTCAGTCAATGCTTGGCCACTTTAGTTCTAGTTTGTTCCAGTTCCACTCCCTGCACAACTGAGAAATTCGACGTTAAACGTTTTGCGGGTTTTGTATTATGATAAGGAGACAGAATAAATCGGAACTGTGAAACAACTTGACAGTAGCATTATGCATTTGAAACAAGTGTCAAAGTGTGCATACAATTTTGTTATATCTCTTCTACATACTAAAAGATCTCCTGTTTTTCAGAAAATGGAAATAGTGCAAACACGAAGTAAAGTCGCGACTTTGCAGACAACTGAGTCGATACACGTTTGTCTAGTCCGGGGGTCACCAAACTACGGCCCGGGGACCGGATCCGGCCCGCGACGTCAGTTCATCCGGCCCGTCTTGGTACTTGATTTTGTTTGATAAAACCAGTCTAGAGTTTTTCTTCTGGTTTGCAAGTATTGAACAGATTGCTTATGCGGCCCGCGCTTGTAAGTCTGTCAGTTGGTGACCCCTAGTCTAGTCCATTCTAATAAAGAAAGAATTCTCTGCTTGATAACAGTTTCGTCTGCATTTTTTTTGTTGTAATGTTTCACTTCAAAAGAGGTGATGAAGAAAAAAAAAATCATAGAGAAGGCAGAGACACTCGGGCATATAAAAAGGGGATAGGATTTAGAGTGGTTCACTACTCTCTAAAGAAAAGGGCATACGGATCTATTTCATCAAGGATCTAGGTGCCTGAATAAATGAATAGATCAACCGTTTCATAAATCTATGTATATTTACCTCTCAGAATATTCACAAGGGAGCATTTTTTTCCTTGGAAGTATCCAGATCTTCCCATTCAAATACTAAAAATTGAAAATTTTGGTCTATATGTAAAAGGCTCATTTTTACCTTTATTTTAATTATGTTATACAAACATTTTTCATACCACGTACCTCCTGGTTGATGACTTGCGCCGACCATTAGAGTACAGGCTGGACTTTCGTTCTTCATCAGGTCTGGATAGTTCTCGAGATTTGTCTGCGTCAGAGACGTCCGGAGTGGGCGGAATCACAGATATACTGGGCGATCTGGTAAAGGTAGAACAGCATGACCCTTTTGTACAATGATTGACACACAAACAGATGAACATGCAATTAATTGACTGATGTGCGGAAGAATGTTGAAATAATACGAACAAGCAGTGAATGCTGCAGACTTCTCTCTGCAGCCGAAGCCAATAGGCTTTCGATGACCATCTTTGCTGCAGCCAACACTGTCTTTTCAAACAGGCCGAATCTCTCCTGAAGGTTGAAACGAGTGCCCTCCCTCGAGCAAATGTGACAAACGCTATGACAAGCGGGGCCGGATTTAGAGGCCCTGAGCAATAAAGATTTTGGTGCCCCCATATACTGTATATGTCATACAAACTATAAACTACAATAAAAAATAAAATAAAAGTTTATGAATATTTAATTTTTTCCATTTATTGTGTGGGCCAGTTTTTGTGGACCGTGGTCCAGCTGCACCATTTACCATTTTGCACCATATGGTCCATGGTAAATCCGGCAACGGAAAAAAAAATCTTTGGTGCCCCCCCCCCCTCTCCCCCCCCCCCCCCGTATCCTAAGCACGTGCTTATTTTGCTTAATGATGAATCCAGCCCTGGTGACAAGCCTCAGACACCGGGCTCATTTGTGCTGCGCTATCAACTCCCACGTTTATACGACCAGTAGGCCACAGAGCCCAGACACAGTGAATTCAATTTCGTTTTGCTTTCGGCAGCTTTGCCAATAGACGTCAAGCTCGACTTGTCTAAAAGCCCAGGAAATGCCAATAACCGCCATGCGCCTTTCAGAGCGTTTACTATAGTCAGTGACGGATCTACAGTTTTGGGACTCTGAAGCTTGAACTGTGATGGGGTGCCGTCCCAACCAGTATCGATAGGGCAACATCCAAATTTCACTCATTAATTGTTTCACTCCCAGCTAGTTTGTTTCAGAGAACAAGAGTTCTCCTACCGCAATCTTTGAAAGGCGGCGATCAGTGATATGGACACTAGTGATGCCAGAGTATAGTATTATAGGGATTTTAAAATTTTGGTTAACTGCCATTGAATTTGTGATTTGAAATGGGTATTTTTCGGATGAACCGCTCAGTGCGGCTTATGGCAGTTGATCGGTTAAAAAAAAAGTTTCTTCAAGGCCCCCACGGGACTTGTAGTTTCATGGTAGATCCGTCACTGACTAAAGTGCTTCTGCTTTCGTCTCACTTTATTTTCATTGAGACCCACGTCTTTCTGCAAAACATGGAAACTCAGCTCAAGGCATCGGCTCAGCCAGGGGAAGGAAGAAAAGGCACTGTCAGACAAACTTTCTCTCACGTCTTACCTCCCGGCTTTCCCATCTTCCTCTACCTCCATGACGTCATCTTGGATGATGTCATCTTTCTTCTGACCTCCGGCGAAGGTGATCACTGCCTTGGCCAATGCCTCCCTCTGTTTCTTTCTGCTGACCAGTTTACGTGGGAACAACAGAACGGGGAAGGAGAATACGGCTGTCCCAATGCCCAGGACCAGGAAGGCCAACCACCAGGCAGCAACAAAACGCTTGTCCTTGGGGTCAATGTCCGTGGCTAAAGACCGGTGAGCAGGATATTTATAACAGACACTCAAACAAAACTAGCATTTGTATTGAAAGACAGTTAACTTGAAATTATATTTCCATGACGCACTGACAGATAGACAGAGAAAGAGAGAGAGAGAGGCAAATAGACAGGCATACAATGAGGTAGAGAGATGACAGACACCTAGACAGGAAAGTAGAAAGGTCTTGAGATAGATATGGGTGGATAGGTAAATAGGTTTGACGGGTAGGTGAGTAGGTAGGTAAATAGATAGGTTATGTAGGCAGGTTAGAAAGGGTACGTAGGTAGGTCGGCAGGTAGGTAGGTAGATAGGTAGTTAGGTAGACAGGCAGGTAGATAAGTAAGCAGGTAGGTAGGTAGGTAGATAGGTAGGCAAGTAGGAAGGTAGGCAGGTGGGTAACCAGATAGATAAGTGGGCAAGTACGTAGTAGGCAGGTATGTAAATAGGCAGGTCAATAGATCGGTCGAACGATAGGACGGTGAGACGTACAGAGACAACCAGAGTGACTGATTCAAGTGATAGACGGATAGAGAGATAGATAGACAGATAAACAGATGGATAGTCAGAGAGACAGGATAAACCAGCAGTGACGTACGTTTCAAATCGACCGGAATCTCTGAGAGTATCCCATTCACTTCTTTACCCACGGGCGTGGACAAATCTTGGAAGACACTGGTGATTCCTGATTGGACAGGACACACAAAAGTTACAAGACAAAAGACTGGCCTACGCAGTTTGACAATTATGACGGTGCTAAAACTGTGTTCATTCTAATACAACGTAGGACTGAGAAGAGCGATAGAATGACAACGAGATGAAATTTTTAATCTTGTATATTGATGCAAATGCACTTAGTAAGAATTGAGGTGAATAAAAAACAAGGGTAAATGATGACAGATAGGAAGAAAGGACAAAGTGGCTGAGAAATAGAATTCTTGACCAGAAGGTATCAATAGAACTGGTTAAACTAATAAATGAGTAAATTTACTTCAGCTCGGCTTTTGCCAAGTGGTTTATGGATTTCACTCGTTGTGCACTGCAAAAACGAGCATACAGGCAAATAGACGGGTAGATAGATAGATAGATAGATAGATAGATAGATAGATAGATAGATAGATAGATAGATAGATAGATAGATAGATAGATAGATAGAAAGATAGATAGATAGCCACACAGATAGATAGATAGATAGATAGATAGATAGATAGATAGATAGATAGATAGATAGATAGATAGATAGATAGATAGATAGATAGATAGATAGATAGATAGATAGCCACACAGATAGATAGATAGATAGATAGATAGATAGATAGATAGATAGATAGATAGATAGATAGATAGATAGATAGATAGATAGATAGATAGATAGATAGATAGATAGATAGGGCAAGCAGGTGGGCAAATTGAGAGGCAGTAAAATAGGGAGACAAAAAATTGAGACCGGCAAACAAAAAGGCAAACAAAAAGGCAAACAAAAAGGCAGGTCGACAGACAGACAGACAGGCAGACAGACAGACAGACAGGCAGACAGACAGACAGACAGTCAGACAGACAGACAGACAGGCAATAAGCACATGTAGTACTAGTAGTACCCAGAAAAATGCTCATCCGTTTCTTATTAATCAAGTTATCATCGATGTAAAGATTTGGCAAGAAGCCAGAATGGAAGCTCTCGGCGATGCCCTTCAGACACTGAACCACCAGGATGATGATGTACACCAGTCGATTAGCTTCCTTTTCCTGAAACAACACCAGTTTAGGTGATCAAAAAATAAAAACATCACTACATTTGTTGGGTGTTAAAACCGAATAAAAACTTAAAGTATTCCTGTTCAGTGCAGTAGGACCGTGAAAATCTTCCGACTTTGCACAAAATGAAAATGCGTCACTTACTGGAGAAGGTAGTATGTTTTAAATGAAATGTGACGGGTTAAAAAAAAATAATTTGATGCAACACCTTAAGGGTCTTTCACTTCAGCAACAGATAACGAATGAAGAAAAAAAAACCCACGATCTATTCCAAAATTTATGTTCATAATTACCATACGTGGGTAAAAACCAAAATCCTGTTGTGGGTGTGAGTAGTTTGGCTATTATGATAGATGGATTAACTACTCTTGAGAATATCTAACAAATGAAAATGATTAATAGCATTTTTGTTCGTCTATCAATACATGGACATTATTCAAAGTTTTTGTAATTATTTCATACAGTAGGGGGTTCCTTGGTGGTGTTGGTAGAGTTGTTCGACACCACATCAACTCCGCACAAATAGTTAGCGTTGTCACCCGTTGTAGAATTAGTGGAGTTGTCACCATTTCCAGAGTTTCTGTGGAAAAAAAAAACCCAGACGGCGAGGCAGTGAGCGAGGGAGGAATAGATTGTTACTGTACAGCGTGGATTAGGCTGGAGACACATTGAGTCCGTCTCTTTTGCGTCTGCTTTGACTCCGTGTGCGAGATCTCTCTACCCGGCAACTGACCCGAGACAGTCCTGGGCCCCCCAGGGGCGCCGGAACTAATGAGACACACTACTTTCGGTCTTACCGTTGTGCGAGGTTTCATTTAGCTCCATAACTTTAGTTTTCAGTCAATATCTCACATTGAGGGGAGGAATGGGTAAAAATTCCTTGGTTGTAAATAAATTTCCATAAAATTTGGGGTAGTGAATCAGAATGAAAATGTAATTTGGAAAAATTCTTCCCGTGGACAAAAAATTAGGCTACTTCTATATTGAAGTAAAGAGTTTTTGCCACTGTCACACGTTTAAAGTTTATACCTAGTGACGCACTAAGTCAAGTCTGTATTGTCTCGTTTAGATTATTTTGTATACTTCTTTATTTTCTATACTTCTTTAATCCCATTTGGGAAATTTGCCTCAGTGTCATTGCAGCCGAGTCACAACCGGAGCAAACACGTTGTCGTCACAGTGTAGCGGCTGGTGGCGTTTTGTTTTTGTTGTTGTTGTTGTTGCTGTTGTTGTTTATTGGGGGGGGGGGGAGGTCGAGACAAATCTTTTTTAATTTTCCCAGAGCAGCGGCTTTGTACGGCTGCTCTTCTGGATTTCCCCAACTCCTAAGATAACGTCCACAGGAGCTCTTCGAGTATTTGTGGGTATCCGAAAAGACTACGTGCTCGATTCTACCTACCATAGGATCAGGGACAGGAAACTGAAAAAAATCCCAAAATTCCAACATGCCAGCATCGACCGAGATTCGAACCCGGTACCTTCGGCATGAGAGGCGAGCACCTTGCCTCTAGACCATTGTGTCCCCTGTAGTGTGAGATAAAGACTATGAAGTAAACAGGGCTTCGCTCACAGGCAAGACCAAACAAGCCTGTCTCATTAGTTGGGACGTGTCAAAGCTGTCTGGAGTGGCTGAAATAGAGATTTCGCTGAGTCTGGGTCAAGACAGACGCGAAATAGATTTGACTGAGTTTGCCGTCAGCTCAAAGTTTATGGCATGTAGCTTTAATTGCATCAAGAAAGTTTGACCACCCTATGCATATACTACAGTATACAGTGTTCTCTAAATGATGTCCAATGAGTTTACATAGCTCAGTGCTGTGTGACATGGTGTCGGCATAGAAAAACAGACGTGCAGATCAGACTACTCACATGATAAGTAACTCATAGGGATCGATGAATTGAAGAATAGCCGGAATTGTGAGTAATGCCCCTTGTGCAAGTCCTGATAAGGCGATGACCACTGGAATGTGGACTTTCTGTGATAGATAGATAAATTATGGTTACATAGACAGTCAGGGATAATAATAATAATAATAATAATAGTTCGTCCATCAGGTATGATGATGACCTTAACAACACCAGAGGAATAAAGAACAGAAATTGTTGAGAATTTCAACACATGGACAATAAAGAGAACTAAAGGACACAGAGGACAGAATGGAAAGACTGTTCTTTCATGACTTATGGCTTCTCATGTGACTGATAAGTCCTATTTTTGCCCTGCAGACCCTTCCGCATAAATGACAAGAGTGCTCCGTTGGTTCAGTACCACTGGGCCTTTTCTTGCGCGGTTTTCTTTTTTTGATAGCCTGCTGGACTCTGTCAGCTTCCCATGCTTTGCTGCCTCTGGTAAGGGCCGCCTTCCAATTTGCACGATCAAGCGAGAGCTTTTCCCACTCACTCACATCAATGGCAAAGGCCTTCAGTGATTGCTTGAGAGTGTCTTTGTAACGTCTCTTTGGGGCCCCAACATTCCTCGTTCCATTGGAGAGCTCAGAGAAGAAGATTTGCTTAGGGAGTCTGGAGTCGGGCATTCTGACAACATGTCCTGCCCAACGTAGCTGAATTTTTTTCAGGTGGCAGAAAATGCTCAATTCCTTGGCACGATTGAGGACCTCAGTGTCTGGAATTTTATGCTGCCATTTGATCCTTAGGATCTTTCTAAGGCAGGCCAGATGAAAGTGATTTAGCTTTCTGGCATGCGATTGGTACACTGTCCAGGTTTCAGCCCCATAGAGTAGGGTGGGAAGGACCACAGCATTGTACACTTTCAGCTTAGTGTCTGTGCGAATGCCGGCGACATCCCATACTCTCTTTCGAAGCCTGCCAAATGCAGAGCTGGCTTTGCCGATTCTTGAGAGAATTTCAGTATCAACACGAGCCGCGGAAGACAGTGTACTGCCAAGATAGGTGAAGTTCTCCGACACCTTCAGAAGACTGTCATGGACTATGATATTTGGGGTCACAGGATACTTGTCGTCTGGAGTAGGCTGATGGAGCACTTCCGTCTTTTTTGTGCTTATTGTGAGGCCAAAGTTGTCACAGGCACTAGAGAACTTATCAACACAGTTTTGCATGCTATCCTCATCGTGTGCCAGAAGTGCACAATCATCAGCAAATAGTAGGTCACAGACTTGAATACTTTTGGTTTTGGTTTTTGCCTGAAGTCTCCTGAGGTTGAATAGACTGCCATCAGTTCGGTACTTGATGCTTACCCCTTGAGGAGGAGAGCTAAAGGCTTCTTGTAGCATTGCAGAGAACATGATGCTGAACAGAGTTGGGGCTAAGACACAACCCTGTTTTACCCCATTTGTGACAGCAAAGGGCTCTGAAACACTGCCGTTGCTTTTGACTGCAGCTTGCATGCCATCATGAAACTGGCGCACTATTGTGATGAATTCGGCTGGACACCCAAACTTCGCAAAGATTTTCCAGAGGCCTTCACGACACACTGTGTCAAATGCTTTTGTGAGATCAACAAATGTGATATACAGCGCTTTATTTTGTTCCATGCATTTTTCCTGAATCTGTCTGGCAGCAAAAATCATATCCGCCGTTCCCCTCTCTTTACGAAAGCCACATTGGCTCTCGGGAAGCAAGTCATTTGACGAGAGGTGATCAAGAAGGCGATTCAGAAGCATTCTTGCCAATATTTTGCCAGCAATTGAAAGTAGAGAGATTCCCCGATGGTTGTCACAGACTTGGCTGTTCCCTTTGTTTTTGTACAGATGGATGATTGAAGCATCTTTGAAGTCCTGTGGCAGCTTCCCTGCTTTCAATATATGATTGAACAACTCGGTCAACCTTTCAATAAGCTTTTCTCCACCGAAGGCATACACCTCAGCAGGAATTGAATCCACGCCTGGTGATTTGTTAAAGGACATCTGATTTGTGGCAGTTCGGGTCTCATTTGCTGTGAATGGCTTGGCAAGAGCTGCATTAATAGGAGTCTAAGGGAGGCGGTCAATGGACTCAGTATTTATATTTGATGGCCGATTTAGCACACCTCCGAAATGTTCTGCCCAACGCTGAATTATGGCATTCAATTCAACAATGCGTGTTGAACCATCTGACGCAAGAAGTGGGGTAGTGCCAGAGCGGGATGGTCCAAACACAGCTCGGAGGCTCTCAAAGAACTTTCTAGTGTTGTTTGTGTCGGCATATTTCTGAGTTTCTCTTACTCGCTCTTCAAGCCAGTCATTTTTCATTTTCCTCAGCTTCTTCTGGAGTACACCCTTACATGCACGCAGTGCATCAGCTTTTGCTGTGGAAGAGGGGTCACTGCAGTGAGCTTGGATGAGACTATTTTTTTCTTTGATGAGCACTTTGATTTCATTATCATTATCATTGAACCAGTCCTGGTGCTTGCGGACAGGAAAACCAACTGTGCTGCTGGCGCAAGAGTGTACAGTCGTATTTAGGTCAGTCCAGCTCTGTTCAATGTTCTCAGGGTCAAAAGTCACGCAATCCAATTTTGAGGAGAGTTCTGATGAGAGCTCGCTCTGTTTCTGAGATGAGCAGAGTTTTGAAACATTTAGGCGTTTAGGTGGCGCTTTCCCTTGAGGGCGTCTGTTGCGCCTCAATGTTAGTCTGAGCTTGCAAACAATGAGTCTGTGGTCAGTTCCACACTCGGCACCACACATCGCCTTTGTTACAAGGACATCCTTTCTGTCAGTCTTCCTCACAATGACATAGTCTATGAGATGCCAATGCTTTGAGCGGGGATGCATCCATGACGTTCTGTTTCTCACGGGGAGACTAAAA
>OZ007577.1:49668882-49996382 GCA_963931925.1 Onchidella celtica | reverse complement strand
CTATACAAGTGGTGTGCAGCACTCATTGAAACGGGATGTCTCTGGATCCAGAGTTCAAACATAGTAAATTCACTCTGAAAAGTTACTTATTTCAAAGTACCAATTATCCAGTGTGCCATTGGAAGATTTGAATCTCAAATGTTTCAATTGAAACACAAATTTTAAGGACTTTTTAAGGACATCATTTTCAGAATTTAAGGACTTTTTGGGTACTTATTTTTTCTTTTTATGAAAATTAAGGACTTCAAGGGCTTTTAAGGACCTTTGTGAACCCTGGAGACTATCTTGCCTAGGCTTTTGTGTCAGATGTGAACTTTGGGGTTGAACAGGACCACGCGCATTGGCCAGACTGAAATAAGTTTGTCTCACCAACTCAGGCGCGCAAAACCATCTTGAGTCAGCTGATGGAAAGAGAGAACTGGGTCACTGAGTAAAAATAGATGCCAAACAAGGCGCCAGCAGATCCAGCCTGACAGTAGAAGACTGCTTGAGGACACTAAAATAGGTATAGCAGTGAGCTATAGGATGCGCTAGAGGGGACTGAAAGGTGTGCAAGTCGTGCAAGGGCGTGTCCAATCCCCTATGACACCATTTGCCAGTTTCACATTAGACTCAATCTCTTGGTAACTTTAGAGATAGAAATCTTTGGACGCATGGATGGATGGATGGATCAATGGGTGGATGGGTGGATGGATGGATGGATGGATGGATGGATAAATGGATGGATGGATGAACTGCCTTTTGGACTAATGGGTGGCTACTTTAGCGAATTAAAACCTAACAACGATTATGACTTCAAACATTCACGTCATAAACCTTTTCATGGTCCATCGAGAAAGCCGGATTGTCATGTCCTGGATTCTCTCCCCTCCTCTCCCTTGATTTTGTGGAGTCCATTTCACTGCCAGGAATTACTTTATCCCTCTGCTCCCCTCCGTGTAGACGATTCTTGTGACTTCAGGTTTTCCTGCCTCTTCAGATTAGTGGTCACTCTTTATTACAAAAGAAAAAAAAAGTTTCCAAAGGCGTAGAAATTGTAATTCACAAATTAGTGTAAATCGGAAAATAATTAAGCCCATTGCTGCCAGGAAGGGGTCCCTATGTCTCACCAAGAGTGTTAGAACTGCAAGTCCTCGCCTCACAAATTTAAAATCAAAAACTGGCAAAAAGAAAAAATTCTTAATAGCGAAGCCTTGCGTATTTGCGCTTTTTTTGTTAGGCGCCGGCCTGGCGCTTTTGGCGTGTTTTTGATTTGGCGTGTTTTTGATTTGGCTTAAGCGTTGCTGCGACTTCACAGTTTTTCTGTGGTTTGTATAATGGTTGTCAATTTTTTTTTTACAAATCTTGCATTTGAGACTGTCTGTGATTTAGAAACCCCAACAAAGTATTCATTTCCGAAAACTGATTTAACTGGCTCCGACAGTCCAAGAATGAGTGAAATGCCGAGAAAAATGGTGGCCCAAACACACCGACCTAAATTAATGTCAAACTCCATGGTGCTCTGCCAGAACTGCAGAAAACCGTAGATTTTAATAAAAGAACAAAATTTATGTGCAGATTTAGACTGGTGAACGGAAGAAGAAAAAGAAGAAGTAAAATTTGCCAATTTAATTTTTTTTATTATGATTGTAGTAGGGTTAATTAGGGTTTTCTGTGGTCCTATGCTGATGTACGATTCCTTCCAGGTTATGCTTCAAAAGCTACAAAAAATCGATAGGATCGCAGAAAGGCTTGGAACAAAGTTGAAATGCGCAAATACAGAGAAAAAATTGTATGCAAGAAACAAAACCAGGGAACCAGTGCATTAAATCACACAAGAATTAGAATTTGAAATAAGAGAGGAAGACAGGGGGAAATTGAATAGCTGGCTATGAGAAAAGACGAAATAATTAGTTTCGTGTCGTGGGAATTTGACTAAACTGAAATATTGGGTAGCACCGTACCCTGCTCATTAGGTGATCTTATTTTCCAACAATAGTGGAATTGGATTACTCCCTTATTAATGGGCACAATCGTTGGCACAGTGTTTCCCTGAAATAATCCTTTTCTAGAAAGCCGTGCACGGCCTCAGAATGCAGTATTTGAACTACATCTGATCTCCTACTGTATAACTGGTCTTCCCCAGCATCCGCTGTTTTACGGAAAAATGACATAATTATGACGAAGTAAAACACTCTTTGCCTCTGTACACTTGTCCGCAGTATCCGTTTCGCTCCGCTCCTCGGCGCTGTAGAGGCAAAGAGTATTTTACTTTGCAATTGCATATTATGTCATTTTCTGTAAAATAGAGTAACGAAGCAGATACTGTGGACAAGGCCACTAGTTTGCGCCAATATCCATGGATTTAAAAGTAATATGCACAGTCTTGGTACGCATTCAGAAAGCAAGTCCAGGAATTAGATTATTGAACAAATTACTTTACCTTTTGTTTTGAAGGTTCCAAAGTTTGACGCAGTTTTCTGGACCTTGTTTGGCTGTGATTGCCTGACTACAGGAAGATTAGATCTACTTGTGGAGAGTGACACTCACACAGCTGAAGATCTCTATCTGGGTGAACAAAGGCCAATCTAAGACGCTGGTCACGCTTGTTCTGGAAATAGTTGTCCATGTTCATAAAAGAAACATTATTTGCAAATTCCTTAAAATGTAAACATTTGATGTTATTAAATAATATATTAACGGTGAATGAATCAGTTGCCAAATACACCAGCAATGACATGTAAGGTAGTTATTGAGTGTACAGAAAGCCTTGCGCATATGCAGTTTAAAATACTAAAAATTTCTTTACACATAAGGTAAACACAGTTTGTATGTCCTTGATATATACAATTTATTCAAGCTATCATATAGAGAATCTTATTGTGATCAATAGCATCAATGTATCCTCTTTCAATGCTTATTCTATGTGTACTATAATTCTGAAGTTCACGAATACTTCTTCAGTGGTACCTATAAATAATATCATCGTTACAAATCATCCCAGATGTCTGGGTAGTTAAAGAAATAAGCAAATGATAATTATGTTGTTGTTGTTGTTGTTGTTGTTTATTTTTTGTTTTGTTTCAGATTCTCTCTTGACCGCACCATTGTCATCAACAAGAACAGAATTATGTGCAATAATTATGGTAAGCAAAAAAAAAGAACACTGATTTATTTTACACAATATCTTCAATTAATAATATTATTGGTCTCATCGTTATACCTGACTGAAAGAAGGAAAGAAACTCCAACCAGTTGAATAAAGAGTGGAATTCACGTGGCACTCTGGTCACTGACAAACTGAAATTAATGAGGATGACAGCACCGAGACTGATCGCTTAAAAGCTAGAATTAATGAAGATATCAGTACCGCGACTGATTGCTTAAAAGTTAGAATTAATGAAGATGTCAGCACCGCGGCTGATTCCTTAAAAGCTAGAATTAATGAAGATGTCAGTACCGCGGCTGATCGCTTAAAAGCTAGAATTAATGAAGATGTCAGTACCGCGGCTGATCGCTCAAAAGCTAGAATTAATGAAGATGTCAGTACCGCGACTGATTGCTTAAAAGTTAGAATTAATGAAGATGTCAGCAACGCGGCTGATCGCTTAAAAGCTAGAATTAAAGAAAATGTCAGTACCGCGGCTGATCGCTTAAAAGCTAGAATTAATGAAAATGTCAGTACCGCGGCTGATCGCTTAAAAGCTAGAATTAATGAAGATGTCAGTAACGCGGCTGATTGCTTAAAAGTTAGAATTAATGAAGATGTCAGTACCGCGACTGATCGCTTAAAAGCTAGAATTAATGAAGATGTCAGTACCGCGACTGATCGCTTAAAAGCTAGAATTAATGAAGATGTCAGCATCGCGACTGATCGCTTAAAAGCTAGAATTAGCACTTTGAACGGTTGATATTTTTAAAGGAAAGTTTCAGTTTTGCTGGGCCTTTACACACAGACACACACACACACACACACACACACAAACAGACCTGTCCAGACATCGACCGTCTTAAAGTTGTCAACCTTCCACAAGGACCAGCCACCGAGACTGATGGTCCTGCCTGGCATAGACTGGGTGAATAAACATAAAATCTCAACCTTTATGTTGATATTGTTTGTGTGTTCTGTGGCCCCGAAGGCGTGCTTGACAATTATAAATCTAATGAGTAAGGAAAGAATCTTAATGTATATTGGGGGTAAAAATATACAGTTCTGTCATTATCTCATTAACCTAGATGTGGGAGATGTTTTTACATCTTGAACCCAGCTGCGGCTCCAAGTTAAACTAATACACCTTGAGACAAGAAAACCCAGAAGCAATAAATTTGATATTTCCGAAGTTCATACCATACCAATGCAGGGGTAGCCAAATTTGCTTACTGTAAGAGCCACATACGATAAAGTTCAGATGTTTAGGAACCACAAGATGTGAACACACACACGTTATTATTGTAACAGACACATTTTGTAACACAAATAATTATTATATAAATATTGAAAAATACATTACGCAACAATATTTACTCATGTATGCAGTTCTTTTAAACTATTGTATTAGTTTCAGTAATCATACGTTGCACAAATATACCAAATTTGTTTTCAAAATCTTGACTGATGATTATTTTGACCATACTGAACGTATTAACTGCGGTAATGAGCTACGGGAGCATCAAAGAAAAACGTGCGAATCTGCATTTCAGTAAATAAATGAGACTGCCAAAAAATAAAGCTGCGACCCCGCGTATTGAAGATCAAAGAGCCACATGTGGTTGCCAGCCAGCCCCCCCCCCCCCTCCTCGAAATATTCTTCATTCCTATCTTGGTTTCCTTGAAAGTTAGTAGCCCTACTAAGGGGGGAAATGAAATCTGAGCTAGTCACAGAGCTTTGAAAATATTGATAAAGGGGGCAATATGTAGGCTGACGTCAGCCTCTCTATTGAAAAGGTTTAGGAGATCGGGGAGAGAGAGATAACTATAAAGAGGCTGACACCGAGGCAGCCCATAAAATCACTTCCTTTAATGAATAAAAATGTGTAAAATAATCAAATTTTACATGCAGAGCTCAAACATCGTGTACCAGCTACCCAGCCAACTCCCAATCCAACGTAGATCTGTGTAGGATTTTCACAGGGTTGATAGGATTACCGTAGGGATTTCCCTACATCTAACCGACGTCGGCGCGATGTCGTAACCCGCGTATCTACATAAGAACGATGTCACTCCTATGTGCAAATTTGACGTCAATCCTTGGTGCCTTATTTCTGTAGGGTCTCTGCTATGTAAATTTCAAGATGGTTATGTCGAACTCCAAGTAATTTGAAATGTGCAATGCCAATTTGAAGTTTCAAAGCTTTCACAGCAAATCTTGTTAATTGTTTAGCCAAGTCCTCAGATACATAATAGATTAATTATGACTGATTGCCAAAGAGTTGGGTCGTGATGAGGGTGACACTTCCATGCACAGTTTCTGTACTTCAAAAGAAAAAGTTCAGCTGTCGTGTCATTTTCCATGGACATTCCTCCAAATTGGTTGCTGAATCCACTTGAGCGATAGGCCTACGGTTCTTCGTATTAGCCAAAACTATGGACAACATGGATTGCGCAAAACGAAATTAGGGCAAATAGGATTTTTTTTAAAAAACACCAACGAAGACAGACAACAGATTAAAGATTCTGTTCACTCTCAAAGAAATTGACACAAAAAAAACGGAATATTATTATATCACTAATAAAAAAAAAAAAATCATATCATTAGTATGAAGTTCACAGCTTAGTGAGAACTCTGTTGGCCAGAACTCGTTTTAAATCTGAACTAAGAACCTACTCTGCCATAATCCCTATGTCAATCTGACGTAGATTCATATAGGATTTCGGTAAGGTTGGTAGGATTACTGTAGGGGCGGATTCCCAATATCAAACCCACGTCGGCGGGACGTTGTAACCAGCAGGTTTACGGAGGAATGATGTCAGACCTATGTGTAAACTTTACGTCAATCCTACGTATGGGATTTCCCTAGGATGGCTGGCTGGGTATGGTTTCAATTGGCATTTTACTTTAAATCTGTTCTATGCAATTGTATGTTTGTGGTATGTCTTTTTGCGATGTTTTGTTTTTTTAGTTCTAGAGTGCCCAGGGCCGGTTTCTTAAAAATGTTGTTGCGTGCGTCCCCCAAGTTTTTTTGCGCTAGGGGTACGTATTTGTAAAGCCTTTTGTGACTCCAAAGCTAGAAAGAGCTCCCCCCCCCCCCCCCCCAATTACTCCTAACAACAGACTTAATTAATTATTCTTTCATATTGCCTTTTTGTTTTCGTCCTGTTTTTTGTGTGTTTTTTGCTCGAAAGGGTAGGGGGCCAGGGTTAGGGATTCGATAAGCTTTGGGACTGATGATAGTCACAGTGTTAGGGAGAGGTACGTACACCTACGCATCTCTAGGCAAAACGCTTTGGGTGCGTACGCATTTACAACAACAGCCTTTTTTAAATGGCAGATGTGTGCTGTATGAGTGTATATTTTTATTATTCCATATAAAGAGTGATTAAAATTTTTACAGCCAAAATAATAATAATGATTATAAATCCGAAATTTTGTGTGGCCCCGGAGGATTGTGAGACTCGGAAGTTGTCGTTCCTCGGCTTATGCCTAAATCCATCTCCGGTTAGTTTCGTATTATTCTATTAATCTAGTTTTTTCTTTTACTCTGATTTATTGACATTTTGATAAGGCAGCAGCACCAACGACGGTAAATATGGCTGACATAACCTATCATTGTCTACAGTTAATTCAATTTGGACGATAACACAATTGTGTAGAATTTAATGGGACAGGTTTATTTGTAGGAGACAAATGCGAAGCAATATAGAGTCAGCCAGTCCGTCAGTCTAATCAGTCAGTCAGCAAGTCGGTCAGTCAGACAACCAGTCAGTCAGTCAGTCAGTCAGTCAGTCAGTCTGTCAGTCAGTCAGTCAGTCAGTCAGTCTAATCAGTCAGTCAGTCAGTCGGTCAGTCAGACAACCAGTCAGTCAGACAGTCAGTCAGTCAGTCAGTCAGTCAGTCTAATCAGTCAGTCAGTCGGTCAGTCAGACAGCCAGTCAGTCAGACAGTCAGTCAGTCTAATCAGTCAGTCAGTCAGTCAGTCAGTCTAATCATTCAGTCAGTCAGTCAGTCTAATCAGTCAGTCAGTCAATCAGTCAGTCTAATCAGTCAGTCAGTCAGTCTAATCAGTCAGTCAGTCAGTCTAGTCAGTCAGTCAGTCAGTCAGGTTAGTTAGTTAGTTAACTGGTTAGTTAGTTAGTTAGTTAGGTAGGTAGGTAGGTAGTTAATTAGTTAGTGAATTGGTTAGACAGTTTACTTATTTGTATTTAGTTCTAAAGGAACTGAAATTAATGTCATTGGGACGGGACACTCAAAACAAAGCCTACTTTGCTCCTGTCCCTTTAAAGTTAGACCGTCATACTCGTGTCACGCCACTGATAATTTAAACATCAGTTTTTACAGTACATTTTAAACTGCCATAATATTAGACCTTCGTATAGGACCGATTTACCAGGGCAGCCAAAGAATCAGCTGGACGTATCTAGATGGAACGAGGACAAATTATGGTTGATGCCTCTCGAACCACAAAATTAAAACAAAACAAACAGAAACAATTGCAAACAAATGGCAGTAGTGCAGTAATACTCGTACATAGCATTCATTTCATGATTGTATCTATTTGACATACGGCCTTCTTTGACCAAATACAGTGCAGATACATACGATTATAATGATAATAGTGGTAATAATAAATGATAATAAATTCATTAAGATTAATTAAGATGATAATTAATTAATTAATTAATTTAACAATGTATAAAGACCTAAAGAGAGAACGAAAGAAAGAGGAAAAGAAATGCTTAACTAAGTTATGGCATGTGTCACAAATCCCAGACTGGGAGATGTAATAAGTTATGACAGGACAACAATCACGAACGAACAAGTTTAACACTTAACAGAACAACCCATCAGACTCACACATTTATTAAACATAATTATACAGATAATAGCGCAATTACATACATTATATTATTGCAATTAACTGCCGTACAGCGGCCTTATTCTCACACACACTCTCCCTCGGATCCACAACCCGGTAGTTACTCCTAAAGGCACTTCGGCCTCAGCCTCTCCCCTCAGGGTCTTAATAGCACATTAATAATTCGCTGGCACCGCAGTCTCTCAATATCACCTTCCTATTGTCATACACCTTAGCACTCCCCTAGCACCTCAGCAGGGCAATAACACATTATCACATTCAATAGACATTATCATTTCAATAGTACATTATTAGTTCACTAGCCCCTCAACATGGCAATAGTACATTATCACATTCACGCTCATATCTACGTCCCTGTCCGTGGCCTGACTGCCACGACTTTATGTGCCTCTACTGTCCTGCACTGACAGCCTCACTTCTGGCCTATGTGTGGCCTCCGGCCCTATGCTGGCCCATCACCGTAGGCGGCGCTCTTTGGCCCGACCTCGGCACCTACAAGAATAACATTACATTGGTATAATGCCATACCATTTCTATTCACTCCACCTCTCCTTACAACCCATGAAGCGTACACACACTAGTTCACCTTTCACTCACCACACATCTTACGGTAACACACCTCCATCGGAGTACACACTACTCACTCGCGCTACAAATCCATGAACTCACTTTCATCTATCGCTCATGGCGCACATTGCTATATCCAATATCAAGGACTTCCACATTCCTCACATATACTTATTTACATCATGGTAATAGACGAATATAATATAATACATCAATCATAATTATCAATCAACGTTCTACCCACCAGTCATCACTGGAAAAACTCTCTCACTGGTCTCTCGACTGCTCCCCTTATGTCCGCCCGCTGGGCTCTTACTAGCGTCCGTTCCGTAGGACCTTCTAACTTGCAGTGATAGTAATACAGCGCTTTCGCCTCATTCAGACCCCCCCCCCCTACTCACAACATGCACGCTTAACTTACTTGTCTACGTGCGTTAATTTTACTCTCCTCCTTTCCCGTCTTTCCCTACTTGTCTGCCGTGAGCCCTTCTTACTCTACACCCGCTCTGTAGCAATCCCCTTAATTGCACTCACTCCACTCGTGACAGCATGCAGTCCTTAAAATCAATATTGTTAGTGCTTTACTTGTCTTACAGTTCCAGTTCCAATCTTTTTATAACTTTTGGTTGTTGTTGTTGCTGTTGCTGCTGCTGTTATCGTAAATAAATGGAATACAAAACTCACAGGGTTGAAATGAAGATTGTTTCTTAATCTTGCTTAATGATACAGTGTAGGCTCAGAAAAGATTCGTTGCCTCAAGTCTAGTTCATTCAGTCACTAATCTAAACAGCTGTATGGAATGTCATGTTGTGCCTTTAGTCCCTGGCCAGGTCAAGTTTGAGATTGTTGTTACTTGTACGTACGCCCCCCAAATGTTTTTTTGCGTTAGGTGTACGTATTTTGTAGCCTTTTGTGACTCCAGAGCTTGAGAGCTCCTCCGAAATACTTCTAACAACAGCCTGAATTGATTAATCTTTCAGATTTCCTGTTTTGTTTTCCTCCTGTTTTTTTTGTGGAAAGGGTGGGGGGGGGGGGGGGAGGGTTGGAGATTCGATCAGATTTAGGGTTGAGGATTAGGGATAGGTATGTATACGTACGTGTCTCTAGCGCAAAAAGCTTGGAGTGCATACGTACTTCTAACAATAGCCTAAGTTTGAAGATCTGTGCTGTGGGAAGATCGCTGCCCTGGGCATTTGTTTTTGAATCTCGTCCTCCTTCTTTGAAAATTCCTTGTCTCTTCAGATTTGCTGTCTTTGTCTTATCTTTACTTGTGTCCCTGTCATCCTATTTCGTCTCCGTCTCAAAGCTCGGTGCGCACATGCTGCTAGCTGTCGTGTTGCACTCGTGTCTTAGCTGCATATTCCTGTTGACCCTGTGACGTGCCGGTGTCTCGCACGTGCGTTCATCCTCATTCATTCACCTAGATTTTTAAAAATGCGATGCGTCTGCGACGTGAATGCAACACAACCAAGCTGCACGTGAGGACCTTGCTTAAGCCTTCAGAAGGGCTCTTTGTTAGCCCTGAAAAGTGCTCTTTATTGAGTCCTGCACAGGGCTGTTTTGGCCTGCGCATAAAGCGATAGATAGAGAGAAATGGAGGCAAGGACAAAAGATATCTATAATGTGTTGGTTGGGAGAGTCTGAATACACCCACTCCCCCCAAACACACACCCAGTCAATTGGCCAAGTTGAAATATCTTTTTTTAACTGCTACGACTGTTATCTCAAAGGTATGACTGGAGCGCTGCACGGTTCCGTCCCTGATGATCCATAAAAAAAATTAAAATTAATTAATCCCATGGTTTGATGAGTGTCTCTCTGTCGAACCATCGCCATCTTCTGGGTGGTTTACGTTCAAGTCCTCCACTTGATGAGTGCAAAATTTAGAGGGAGAGTTATTACTTTAGTGTCTGTGGTTTCTGACATGTTGGAATTCCTCCAGTTTATCAACAAAAGTCCTTAGATTTAACTAGAGAGGTGGAAAGAGAGAGAAAAAGAGAGGTTTTGTGCATGAGAGAGAGAGAGAGAGAGAGAGAGAAAGTTGTTTGCATGTGTGGGCGAGTTAGGGAGGAAGACAGAGAGGTCGTGCATAAGAGAGGAGGAAGAGAGAGAGAGAGAGGGGGGGAAAGACTGTGACTATCTGAGAGAGCTGAGAGGAGACAGATTGTGTGTGTGAGTGAGGGAGAGAGAGAGGTAGAGAGATCACAGAGAGAGAGAGAGAGATCACAGAGAGACACACAGAGAGAGAGAGAGAGAGAGAGAGATCAGAGAGAGAGAGAGAGGGGGGAGAGAGAGAGGGAGAGAGATCACAGAGAGACACAGAGAGAGAGAGAGGGGGAGATCACAGAGAGAGAGAGAGAGAGGGAGAGAGAGGGAGAGAGAGAGGGAGAGAGATCACACAGAGAGAGAAGAGAGAGAGAGAGAGAGAGAATTCTGATGTCACAGTGATACCTTTGAAGCTCCCACCCGCACCCCACCCCTTTTTTAGCTTCTTTTAATATTTTTTTCTGTGCTGACGTGTTACAAATGTGTGGGCAGTTGGTGAACTTCTCAACAGTCAAAGGATGTACTTGTACTGTAAGGGCCTAATTCAGCCTAAAGTATTTAGTCCAAGCTCTCAGCGATGTAACTAAATAGTGACCCTCTTTATGGAAGGAGAGAAACTTCAGATATGAATCAACAAACTAAAAATAACATATGAGTAAATCAGTACTTTCTGACCTCAGACCACTAGATTTACAAAGAAATTCTGTATTGCTTAGAGTGCCTTAGAGCACGCATAATAGTACATCTCTTCTCACATTGACCAGAATTAACAAGGACTTTGTCAGAAAGTGTCTATTAATTTTTGTTTATATTTTTGGAATTTTGCAAAAGCTCAAATTTCACACTAAAACTACTAATATAATAGACCAGTTTATTTATTTTGTACACAGCACGAAACTGCGAAACACTGTTGTGTATTAAACTTCAGTGGGAAAAACAGTCTTTGAATGAGTTTAATAGTCGAAGTTTTATGGTTTACAAAGGGCAAAGTAAACAAACTCAAAATCAGGCTGCGGTGTAACAGTAAAAAATCGGTTCCATATGAGCCCCTTTAAAATTTCGAACAAATTTATTGGTCAGTTTCAGAGGAAATACGTGTCAATTTCGCTTGTCGTTAAAAAGATGCACTATACATTATGTATATTTTTGTTTTTTGTATTTTGTATACTTCTTTAATCCATTTGGGAAATTTGCCTCAGTTACAACTTGAGCAGAAACGTCGTCGCCGTAATGCAGCGCCAGTTGGCGGGTTTTTTGGTTGTTGTTTTCTTTTTCGGGGGGGGGGGGGGGGGGGGTAGATAAATTTTTTTTAATTTTGCCCGAGCAGTCGTCTATTCGGCCTGCTCTTCTCGATTTCCAACTGCCATTATTAACGTGCGCAAACGCCTGTACGCGGGCCCTCCGAATTTTTCGTTCTTATCCGAGAAGACTATTTGCTCGATCCTACCCAGCACAGGATCAGGGACAAGGAAATATGAGAAAAATCTCAAAATTCCAACATGCCTCCACCGACCGGCATTTGAATCAGGTACCTTCGGCATGAGAGGCGAGCACCTTGCCTCTAGACCACCGTGGTAAGACCAGGCCCACGCGAGTGACTTTTTAGTGGTCCTGTCCGGGAAACTATTCAGTTACCGAAATAGAACAAACGGTCCTTCTGTTCGAAGCACACACACGTGGATGATTTTTTAATCTGTATAATGAAAAGTAACATTTTATTACCGGTAACTAAATAGTTTCCATGACTGGTAACTAAAAAATCACTCGTGAGCGCCTGCCCTAATAAAGACAGAAGCGTTTCGTGTGAGTATTTTGGAAGAAAATGTAAAACTATGCCCCAACACGAAATCTCATCTTCGAAATGATGAACTATGAAAACAAATATGAAAGATTTTTTTTTGATTGACTGACTTGGCAGTCCATCGAATGATTGCGCAAAATTAATGATTATGATTATGATTATTCCATGAGTTTATTTGATTGAAAGATAATAGTGATCGGTTCATTATGTCACTGACAGAGAGCCCAAGCACAACGGCTTCGATTTCCTTTCACTTTCGGGAGACAAAATAAAACAATAGTGGGATGAGGTTTAGTTGTTATGATTGTCTGGCATAAACGGACTATGATGTACAAGAAACGTTGCTAAGACTGCTAGGTTGCTAACACTTCTACCCTGATACACAGTTGGTGGTTCATGAGGCTTAGCAAAGCTTTATAAACAACCCGTGAGTCCTTGAGATGAAACAGATCAATGTCTCTCAGGCTTTCCTTGCAGTTTCCCCTTTCTTATTAAGAGAGCAGAATACCAGCCCAGCAACCCTATGGAAAATGCGACACACGAAAGACGGATGTCAAATCTGCACATAGTGATGACATCGCTCCTACGTAGACCCGCTGGTTACGATATCCCACAGACATCGATCTGATGTCGCTACACACTACAAATCTACGTCGGATTGAGGTAAGGATACTGGCTTGGGGTCTAGCCCTTCCCCTTTCATTTCCAACTTGTCAAGAACAATGGCAAAGAATAGTTAACGTCACTGTCATTCATATGACTACAAATTTTGTGTGTGTGTGTGTGTTTGCGTGTGTGTGTGTGAGAGTGTACTTGCTTCAGAACAATTGAAAATGACGCTAGGACTAAGGCGGCTACCAACGGAACAAGCAATAGCTGTGACAAATAATTATAATGACTGTCAGCGTCCTCTTGCCTTTTACCGTTTCGTTGACTTGCAACGTCCTCCCTTCCCCCCTCCTCTTCCCCCCCCCCCCCCCTCAACCCACCAGGAAGAGATAATTACCCTCAACAGTAGTCCACTCTGATTTGAAATCTGGGTACTGAGTATTAACTTTGCCAATCTGAATGTGGTTTCTGAGGTCATATTTCTTCCGCTGATTAGTGGAGACAAAACTGCACTGACGCAGAGCTGCATCCAGGATTTTTGTCGTCAGTTTGTTACCAGACAAGTCTAAAGTCTTTAACGACGTCAATCACTGGAAAGCGTGCAAAAAGACATTCTCAAACATCGTCAGTTCCGATACTTGATCTCATGTCACAGAACAGGAAAACTGTACCTGGCAGGTGAAAATCAGTACTTTTCAGGACGAACTTAAAATTATTTTATTCCTTTTGTATACATGTTACACAGAAGAATTATTTATTCCAAACTGATTTCTACGAAAAGAAAACAGTTATTGTCTTGTAACCCAGCGAATTAGATCGACGAGGTCAAGGATTGTAACAACAACATATCAGATTTTCAATTTTTGAGAAAACTGATATGATTTTAACAATTTGCCTGGACAGCTGTGGTATGGTCACTGTGGTAACGCAATATCCTGGAGTTGTACTTGGGCCAAAATTACATTCTTTTATGTTCTTCTTGGGATCAACATCAGCACCATCATGTCAATAAAAAAAACTGTGACCATTTCTCTAGCAATTATAGGCTAATGATTGATTGTTCTGCCTGTGTGGCTTTGTAATTTGTGGGCTTATAACTTATAGTCATTAGGGCAGTTAGTAGGTTAGTGGACTATCTTGAAGGACTCTCTCACAGGGAGATAAGCTTGTTAGTCTTGTTGACAAGAGCTCTTTACTGACTGCAAGATGACCCAGCTTCAAGACAGTTTTGTTTTGTTGTTGTTGTTTTTTCTCTGCGTTCAACAATTATTATTTAGGTTCGAAATGTTGATGTATTTGGAAGGAGTCATCGTATGTCCAGAAAAATGAAAAGTTTGATTAAATCTTTAATCACTGATGGCCTGGTGGCTATTGATCCTAGGTGACATAATTCCCAGTGGAAAAATAAAAAAAAACCTGTGGGGTCGCAGCCGAGTTTAGAACAAAGGTAAAATGTAGCAGAGAGAGAGATAGATTACATCATATATATATATAGAGAGAGAGAAACACACAGAGAGAGAAAGAGAGAGAGGGAGAGAGAGAGAGAGAGAGAGAGAGAGAGAGAGAGAGAGAGAGAGAGAGAAAGAGAGAAAGAAAGAGAGAGAGAGAGAGAGAGAGAGAGAGAGAGGTGTAAATTGATAGGACACAGACTTGCGCAGTTACTTAATAGAGCCAGTGACTTACAATAATGGATTACAATATGGCTGGGCACAAATGGGGCAGAAAAAAAAAAAAAAAACACTTGTTCTGAGTTTGCCCGCGTCCTTCATACAATTGGCAACTTTCTGGTACCAGTTCCATAATGGTCTGCAAATGCACTTTTTTTTTTGGCGGGAGGGGGGTGTGCGATGGCCCTCACCCCCGCCCCTTTTCACTATAACCATGGTTAAATGAAGACCACGTGGAAAATACAAACAGACGTAGTCTTTAATTGCAAAAGTATTATATCAAACTGTTAACAACGATGTTTTAATTTTGAAAGTCCTCAACTGAAAAGATGGTTTTCTGATATTTCATGAGTGCAGTATTGGTGTTTTGTTTTTTTTTATGCATATTAAAAAAGAAACAACGGTAACAGCGGCAGCCACAAAAGGAAAGAAACAACAAAGATTTCTCAGAGACCTGGCCAATCATGATAGAGGGATGTGCCGATATTGGTAGTGCGGGGCGCTTGGTTCAGGAACCATAACTTTAATAAAAGTGAAATCAAAAATCTAAGTGAGAAAAGATCTCTCTCTCTCTCTCTCTCTCTCTCTCTCTCTCTCTCTCTCTCTCTCTCTCTCTCTCTCTCTCTCTCTCTCTCTCTCTCTCTCTCTCTCTCTCTCTCTCTCTGTCTTTCTCTCTCTCTCTCTCTCTGTCTTTCTCTCTCTCTCGCTCTCATGTTGGTGGATGCCTCAGGAAAACCACTCTCACTAAGGCTTGAGGCTTTTTGGACACCCCTTTTTTACTTTTACTTCATTAAAAAGGAAAAACGAAATAAAAACCCCAAAAACCAATACAAAAACCAAAACTAATAGTGAAAGAACAACAACAAACAATAACCAGTCGGCCATATCTCAAAGCCCAGGAAAGGACTTTCTATATGATTTCTGGTGGTAAGTAGCAAGGTTTTGTCTTGGGCTTGATTGTATCCAGGATTGCCGTGAAGATCTCTGTGGTGGGGTGGGGGGGGGGTGGAGGGGAGGGAGAGCGATGATAGCCTGAAGCTTTCGACCACCTATAATTCTTAGTCGTGGGTCAGTTGCCATAATTTCTTTGTTGACATTCCCAGTTGCTAGGTGGTCTTTCTTTTTTCTCTTAATTTCTTTTGTTCTAGTTTTCTTCCTGACTTGTGTATCTTACCTTTACTTTCTTGTTGGTGGTAGGCACCCTACATAATGGGGGACAGAAAGGCAGTAGAGAGAGAGAAAGAATGAGGCAAACGAAAAGAAAAAAAACAGATACGCTTGCTTTTACAGAGGAAGACCACCAAGAACTACAAGTCAGTGCTTCCCATTCATAGGACTGGGAACCTTTCAGGGATTATTTCCCTTCGATTAAAAAAAAAAAGCAGCCTACTATAAGACATTGAAGATTTGATATCTCTAGCATGCTTAACCTTTTACGTACGCCCTTATTTTACCCCCGATCCGAACGTCCTGGGTACTTGTAGACATAGTGCTGTATAAAAGAAAATACCCGTGTTTGTTGATCTGTATGCCCTGGATAGTTTTGTAGACATGCATTCCTTACAGTCAGGAGATCCATCCTCACTAATCATAATGGAGGCATTTAAGGTGGCTTTTTCCTTTTATGGGAATTACACATCTGTGTTCAACTGATCTTGTCACATGCCCATACCATCCGAGCTTCCTTTTCTTGACTGCGGTCAGCAGGGGGTGGGTGGGTATAAATGTTTTATTTCTCTGTACAGTTCTTATCAAGGTCATGCTGCTTTTCGAAGGCAGTTACATAATTCTAGATCTGTAGAGTTGCCACAGGTGACACGTCTTTCGCTCCTTATAAAGTCTGAGGTCAATCTAAGAACTATGCTCCTGGCTAAAGTCACCTCCTCCCGTCTCCCAACGTCACGGCCTTTCCCAAGATAAGATTATATTCCACGAAATGGGTAGTTTGTTTCTGGATCACAGGCTCAACAGGCTTTTAGATCATTATTTCCCTGGTTTTGAAGGTAAATAGTGAAAAAAAAAACGATCTTCACCTGAATGGTTGTTTTTCAATAGTGAGACATGTTCCCGGCGCATAATGCACCGCCAAATTCTTCACAAACACGTCACAGATATCTCTGAAAGTGCAGGATGCTTCAGATTTCAACATGTTCCCCAGTGTGCAAAATCTTCGTTTTGAAAAATTAACTCTCACGAGTCTCAGCAAACTTTTTCCTTGAAAGACACCCTATTTATTAGAGTAGTGTTATGATGCCCACCAATCATTATTTCCCCCACGTCGTGAAATAAAGCCCCCGACCCCTCCGCAAAAATCCCTCCAGGTGAGTCTTGCCCACCAAAGACTTTCGACTTGCCCAATTTTTGTCATTTCAAATAGCCCATGCGTTTAACTCTCTGGCCTTCCCCCTCTCTTTCTCTCTCTCCCTCTATTTGTATATCTCTCTCATGTGTGTGTATGTGTGTATATGTAAAGCATTTTAACAAAAACTACGTGGTAACACAAAAGTAAAATGCCAGCATCTGCCTTTTTTAATTACCATGTCAATGTATGTTGTTGGAATGACGGATGCACAAGTAAAGTCTTGTCTTGAACATTATAAATGAAACAAAAAAAATTTAAACAAAAAATTATCGACCATCTCTATCTTTTAACCGTCCACACACACAAACATGTTCTTCAGATGCAAAGGTACCATCACAAAAATTTTGGAATAGTTAGATGTTTAGGGGTTTCCGCTAAATTTCGAGAGCTGTTTTATTTGTTGGTCTATTTTTTTTTTTTCATGCATGTACATAATTGTATAATTAATCTCACTTTATGCAGTCATCAGAATTTCAATTTCCTTAACACATGACTTGATCTTAATATAACAATATATCAGCATGGGGATAAATGCCACGGATAACACTGTCTCCATGTCGAAATATCCGGGTTCGGATGCCTTTTGCACATCAGTTTGGATCTCCTTACTCTATTATTAATGTAGCGCATGCACTGGAATTTTTTGCTTGCTGTCCTGTGGATTGGAGACTAGGTGTCTCTCTGTGACAAACCGAACATATCTAGACAACTAACAAATCTGTAATGCATATTTCCAAGGTTGTCATTAATTAGAACATTTCTATATGAAAGTGAACATTTAATATGATTTCTTACGATTTTAGCAAATTTCTTCCATTTCTGCTATTATGTTTCATTTAGATTTTTTAAAGGATTTTCTTTTCCTTTCGTCACGTAAGCATTTGAGATCTACTCATTTGTGTGCCGCATTTTTAATATCAGGTTTACTCCAGTGGCCTAGAGTAGGTTGCTATAGCCCCTGGCAAGGCAAGTATTGCCCCCTCCCCCCTTAGCTGTTGGCAATTGGTACTCCCCGAGTCCCTTCCACCAGTCCAGTAATGAATCTCTTACCTTCCAAGCACGTGCACTATGTTTTAAGACAGCACTGATGTAATTAAAGTGAAATGCATTTAATGCATTAATTTACTGAAATGTATTTCAAAGGCGCCGTATTTTTTTTAAAAATTAATTTTTACTACTTTATTTTTTCTTTAATTTGCACCCTTTAAGAATGTTCACCAAGGGGAACTGCCCCTCAGGTCAAGCCCATGCTAGACCACTTGCTTGCCCACCAAGAAAAGTAATGAAAGTGCAGTTTAAAACTCTTGCTGATCGTGAGAATAATGTCAACTTTCCCCGACGAGCTGAGTCTCGTCTGTGAACGGGACCGGTCATCAGTCCATGTTTGGACATTCTTTTCATGTCTCTCATCTTTCATACACCGATATCTGCTGCATCTCGACATGTGAAAATTCAAAATATGTCCAAAGGAATTTTACTTTCATTGCGCGGCATCTACTGCTTCACAGATGGGTCACCCCCGCCCCCCCCCAACCCATCCCCACCCCTACCCCCGTGGTAGGCGCCATTGTGCATCAGTTTTATTCCCTCTATAGTCCTGTTTAAAATGTTGAATCAAAATGTGCCCCAGTTATTTCGTAATGAGATCACCTGACCAAGGCGTATAAAAGGAGCCCAATTTTATTCTCGGCTTCTGTTGGGAGCCCTTTTGAGGGCCAAGAAAGCCACAGGATGAAAGCAGCAACAACAGACAGAGAAAAAGCAACAAGAAAAAGAGAGTGCAAAAGCCCAGTGCAGCGACCCTCCCAATATAAAGACCTCAACTCTCGGCTTCTGTTTGCTTCAGTTCACTGAAAATATGCACACCTTCTTGCGGGAAGATTTCAGTATTAGTTTGCTCGTGCATTTTGGGATGGATACTTTAGTTTTGTTTTTTTTGTCATGTAAGCATTTGCGCAATATTCATGTTTGTGTCGGATTTTTTAACTTCAGGCTTGCCCCAGTGGCCACTGGGGCAAGCATGGGTTGCCAAAGCCCAGAGCACGGCAAGTATTATGGCCCACTGACCCGTGGACCATTAGCATTCCTTGAGCCTCTTCCAACAGTTCAGTATTGAATCCCTCATCTCCGAAGCACATGCATTGTATTATAAGAAAGGCCTAATGTAATTAAAGTAAAATGCATTTAATGCCAATAATAGTTTACTCAAATTTATTTAAAAGATTATAGATTTTTGCTGATGGTGAGAATAATGATAATAGTGTCAACTTTAACTGTAGTTTTGACAAGTCTCGGCTCTCATCATTAGCAGTCACCAGTCCATGTGTGGACACAATTCTGTTCATGTGTTTTATACAACGATGTCCACACCCGAACGTTCAAAAGAGATCATAAGGCAATTCACTTTTGTCCGGCATCTACTACTGCCCAGATGGATCAGCATCTATCCACACACACACACACACCATACCCTTAGGATGCGGGCCACCGTGCATGGGATTCAATTCTTTTGTCCTAAAACCTCTAAAATATAAACCCAAAGGCGCCCAAGTTGGTGTATTTCGTAACAGCAAAGGTGTAGAGAAGAGGACCAATTTTATTCTCAGATTCAGTATACTTGCAGTTCTTTCAGAAGGCCCATTTAAGTATCCATGGCGTTTGAACGCGAGATGGATTTTAGTACGGGTTTAAATCGCCGTTTCAGTAAGTTGACACTTTTGTCCTTTTATGTCAACATTTTATGTTTTTTTTTTAAAGTGCTTTTTCCTGACATTTTATTTGTGCTGCACCCAGGAACTTACTGTCATATTAATATTGAGCACAATGTTTGGTTGCCTTTGTGGTCACCGACTTACTTTGATAAAAGGTAAAGCTGGCAATAGCAAAGAAGGTTCCTTAGTAAACTTCAATACATGTATCACTTTTTTCTAAATTTTGTACAGGATTTTCAAAAAGAACTTTTAACTGACTTTATTTTAATCACTGAAATCTTGTTTAAATTTTCAGAGTATTCGAGAAACGATCTTGTACTTTGTCTTCAAATTTTATGCAGTGAATTCCATAATATAAAGAAAAACCATTGAAGAGCTCAATGTCACGGACATCTCAATTTTAAAGTGAAACGTTTATTTGGACATGCTTTTATTCCCGCAAATTACTCAAAGGCGTGCCTTTTTTGATATTTTAGTAGGCAAAAGAATGTTTGGCAAATTACAATGTATCAAACAGAAAACATGAAAAGAATAATTGTATCCCATATAATAAATCATTTTTCTGTGATAAACACTAAACTAAAATGCGATTGATATAACTCATTACTTAAAAATTAATGCAGTGTTTGGTTGTTGCTGCAGAGCACTGGGATAATGAGATAAACAGTTTAACACAGGTGACGACAGACGATGAAAAGAAATCCCAATTTTCCTCTATATTCCTTAAAGGGAAATTCAGACAGATTCAGGGCTGTTATGGGATAAACACACGCACGACCCATTGTTTTCTTATTGTGATGTTTGCAACTACAGCGACATAATAGTAACGTTTTTTTTCATTGACTCTCAGCCGAGTACTTTCGATACAAGTCTGTATCACTAATAACGGGACGTGGAAGTCACAGCACAAATGGTGTTCCCGTCATTAAAAATATGGTAAGGAAACATTTGAAGAGCATAGGGATAATGAGATAACACAGGTGAAGATAGGCCCTGAAACAGAAGTCCCAGTTTTTCTCTATAATAATTCTTTGAAAGGAAATTCAGACAGGCTCAGGGCTGTTATGGGATGAACACGTGCACGACCCATTGTTTTTTTTTATTGTAATGTTTGCAACTAAGGCAAGAGAATAGTAACATTGTTTTCTTTCATTCACTCTCAGCCGAGTACTTTCGATACACCTCTGTATCAATAATAACCGGACGAGGAGTTCACAGCACAGGTGGTGTGGTGTGCCTGTGATCAAAAACATGGTGGAGAAACATTTGAAGGCCAATGGCTACAGGTAATAATAATAATAATAATAATAAATTACATTTATATAGCGCATTTCCAATAAATGCTCAATGCGCTTTACAAGTAATAAAAACTCATTCCTCTCTCTCCCACACTCCCTCTCCCCACCCCCACCCCCCTCTCTCTCCCTTCCCATCACATTCTCACTCCTTCTATCACATGCTCTCTCCCCTCAGGTAAGTCAAGAAAAATAAGCCTGCTGGAACAAAAAATGCTTTAGCTGCCTTTTGAAACTTACTAATGGTTTTGTTTGTCTCAGTTCCATAGGTAACTTGTTCCACATTAAGGTAAGATAGGGTCTATTATGTCCTTGTCCATCTTAAGCACTGATGTATCGACAATGTTGTCATTTTACAGCACAGTGTTTCAAATTTTTGTCATTTTCGTTGTTCTTGTTCGCCATGATCCATCAGTGAAGTAAAAGGGAAGATGGAATAAAAATAGAAATCATTTTAAACAATTCGATGCTGAAAACTTTAGAACGCAAGATTCTAATTTCACTTTTGTTTCTAATATAGAAACATTTAAGAACTGTCGGAACACTCTTGTGAATGCCAATTCTAAATAAAAAGTGAAAGTAGAAACGTGGAAACAATTATTCCATATCCAATCTATATTCTATTCGTCGATGCCGATATTTATTCAATTCTAAAATACAATAGAATAAAGAATTAGAACAATATACACACATTTTTAAACCGGTAACACGTGCATTGCCAGAAAATATTCATCCACCCATCCTTCCATTCATCATTTAAATCTCCATCACTATCTCCCAGACACCAGTGGAAGAGCAAGGGGGGTGAGGTAATCATCTTTATGTAGATAACAAGACATCCTGCCAACTGCAGACTCCACCGGAAAGACGAGAAGAAAAAAAATATAGTGCATATGGTTATAAAATTCAGTATCTCCACTGATGTAACACTCCATGATAGGAAACTGTACATAGAATGTTTAATGTACTGGGTTGTTGTTTTTTTTTTTTGGGGGGGGGGGGGGGGGGGGAGGGTTATTTTTGTAAAGTGCAATGTAACATTTATGTTAACCATGTAGTTTATTTAGATAAAGGTTCATGTTCAAAACTCACCAAAGATTTGTCGATCCTGTTATTGCACAATGTTTAACTGAATGCCCAGAGTTTATTGAGGCCACTCACCCAACGTTGTTTCCTTTCATTGATTCTCAGGGGGGCTGCCCAGTTTGCCACAGGCCCAGTTTGCCACAGGCCCAGTTTGTCACAAGTCCAGTTTGTCACAGGCCCAGTTTGTCACAGGCCCACCCCGCCTCGACTGTGTCCTGCATGATGGAAGTTATCACTGACACTCTCAAAAAGAGTAAATGAATGATTGATTGATTGTATGAATTGAATAGTGTACAATGCTGTGGTCCTTCCCACCCTACTCTATGGGGCTGAAACCTGGACAGTGTACCAATCGCATGCCAGAAAGCTAAATCACTTTCATCTGGCCTGCCTTAGAAAGATCCTAAGGATCAAATGGCAGGATAAAATTCCAGACACTGAGGTCCTCAATCGTGCCAAGGAATTGAGCATCTTCTGCCACCTGAAAAAAATTCAGCTACGTTGGGCAGGACATGTTGTCAGAATGCCCGACTCCAGACTCCCTAAGCAAATCTTCTTCTCTGAACTCTCCAATGGAACGAGGAATGTTGGGGCCCCAAAGAGACGTTACAAAGACACTCTCAAGCAATCACTGAAGGCCTTTGCCATTGATGTGAGTGAGTGGGAAAAGCTCTCGCTTGATCGTGCAAATTGGAGGGCGGCCCTCACCGGAGGCAGCAAAGCATGGGAAGCTGACAGAGTCCAGCAGGCTATCAAAAAAAGAGAACGGCGCAAGAAAAGGCCCAGTGGTACTGAACCAACGGAGCACTCTTGTCATTTATGCGGAAGGGTCTGCAGGGCAAAAATAGGACTTATCAGTCACATGAGAAGCCATAAATCATGAAAGAACAGTCTTTCCATTCTGTCTGTCAAGGTTAATGTTATAATTGTCGTGCTGGGTCACGACTTGCAAAGACTTGATGTTTCACGGTCTCGTTGATTATAACCAGCGTAAATTGTCCTTGAACTGTTCTCGTGAACAGTTTGTTTTTGAAACACTTTTTCTTAGAGATGGAAAGAAAGTGGGGCAAGATAGAATAAATGGATAAGTTAGGAGTGACAGTGCAATTCTCGACCCCGTGATTTTGATGAACACTTACAAGGGAAGAGAAGGGGTGAATAAGGATAGATAGTTTAAGACGCTTAGTCGCGTTCAGAAATTCGTACATAAAATGTAGAAAGCACGAGGGTTTAGAGATTTCAGTAATGGTTTTGACATTTTAATTTGACCTTGTCTGTTTTTAGTACAAGGCCGTGACCAACTCCCACGTAGAATCTATTAATACTGCGAGCTGAGCTCGCATGGATGCACCAATCAAATCTAGGCATTTGGACGGTAATTTCCAGGTGGCTGCACAGTATAAAAGCGTAGCCATACCTATGTTCAGCACTCCATACAGAAAATTCCAATCTGTGCAGGCGTCGGCACGATTCTGCCTGAAGAATCATAAGACTGTTGATTTATGTCTAGTCCATTATAGGCATTGAGATGAAGCCATATGCTTGAATGAGATATGCCCACTGCTGTTGTCTACTGTTCCCTGGTTTTCCTTACCAGGGACCAAGTGTAAGTGTTTGTCTGTTGATGATTTAACAATGAACGAGGAGCTGAACATAATTTATCCAGTAGGACAGGATTGCCGCATATGCTAGGAGTGCTACCCAAGAATGCAAGACAAAGAATTATATTAACTTGCAACTAGTATGAATGTTTGGCATACACATCTGTGAATTGGGATTGATTTGTCTGGATGAGGCTGGGGATTGCCAGCCCATCCTAGAGTAGATCCAATAGACTTAACTACGTCAGTTTATATTGACGATCTTGATCCATTATAAGCGGTAGGTACAAATAGCTGAGATGACATTGTCGCCAGAGACATTAGTATATTGCTTGATAGATAGTAGGCAGACTATATTTGAGAGATAGATAATTAATACTTAAATTGTTAGTGAGTCAGAATGAACTTAATCTTATAGGAATCTAGAGGAGACTCCTAGTGACATATTATTGAATTTTCATTTGATGCTGCTGATGTTGTCTTTTAGTATGTAATAGATCTAGACAGGTCAGAAAAATCTGCTACTGGTAACATGTAATCCAGTACAACCTGCTTCATGAACTGGTACACTAGCATGGTATCAGTGGGCGTGCACCTGTCGGTGCAAACGGCCAGGGCGGAGGAGGTTTCATCTAACCCAACGGCCACATGCTAGGGCACAATGTGACCCTCAGTACTTGAGTCCTTCATATTGGCCCCCGGTAGCGGTGTGGTCATAGGCTTGTTTGCCTAAATCACAGACGAAGAATTGAGCAAACTTCCCGGACGCAGCTTCGAAGCTGGCGGCAGCAGGCCAGTGGTTGATTGATAGGGCAGATGGCAATATACCGTCACTCTGGCCTGGATATCGTGACACAGAGCATCCACCAGTATTGGTGTTCTTTGGTTTGGGTCTTTCACCCTAGTCAGTTGGGACTGCGAGGCTGTGGAGTAGCCTACAGGCAGCCGGTCAGGCAATATGACTGTCCCTCTGGCATCCTCCTGCACCTGGATACATTTCCAGTCGTCTTGACCCTGTCTTGCCACTTGGATAAGTTGTGTCCAGGCGAGAGAGTGAGTCTGATGTTTGCGCAGCTCTTTCTCACTAAAAGCAAATTCTTTGCGCCAGTCTTAACACTCACCTCGTCTTCTTTCATCTTTGTCTCGTCTTCTTTCCTCTCAAAATTCCAACGGCGATGGGCGAGTGCGGTGGCAGCAGGTTTGGATAGACTGGAAGCTGTTAGCACAGACCTACACGTTGGTGGCTGTGGGCTATGGTCGCTTCATCGTCGATTGAAGTGGAAGCGTGGGGAGGCAGCACCCACAGTAGCTGAGCAGCCTTATTTAAGGATAGCACTGCTCACCTCAACTGAGGAAGGGGCTAGAAAAGGTGCCCTAAAGAAAGCCCACTTCACATCACCCTGACTGGTATACCGCGACCAGTGGGGATCCCTTTTTGCGGTCGAAACAAAAAGAAATTCAGCTAACTCAGGCTAGGAGCCTGGAATATACGCACACTACAGGACAACTCAAACAACCCGGAAAGACGCACTGCACTTATTGCCATTGAGCTCAGCAGGTACAACCTGGACATAGTGGCACTCAGTGAGACCAGACTCCCTGATAGTGGCCAACTCAAAGAGCTCAGTGGTGGATACACCTTCTTCTGGAAAGGCAAGGGTGCAGTCGAACCGAGACAGCATGGTGTTGGGTTTGCAATTAAAAATGACCTTGTCAGAAACTTGCAGTCCATGCCAATTGAAATAAATGACAGGCTAATGACACTCAGGATCCCAGTTGGGAAAAGCCAGTCAGCCACCCTCATTAGCGCATATGCGCCCACCATGACAAACCCAGATGAAGCCAAAGACAAGTTCTATTCTGATCTAGAATCTGTCATATACTCTGTCCCGGCAGCTGATAAGCTGATTCTCTTGGGGGACTTCAATGCTAGGGTTGGCTCCGAAATCTCAGCGTGGCCAAATGTTTTGGGCCCTCATGGAGTTGGTTCATGCAATAACAATGGGTTGCGCTTACTTACTTTGTGCGCTGAATTTGGCCTGTTCATTACCAACACAAATTTTAGTCTCCCCGTGAGAAACAGAACGTCATGGATGCATCCCCGCTCAAAGCATTGGCATCTCATAGACTATGTCATTGTGAGGAAGACTGACAGAAAGGATGTCCTTGTAACAAAGGCGATGTGTGGTGCCGAGTGTGGAACTGACCACAGACTCATTGTTTGCAAGCTCAGACTAACATTGAGGCGCAATAGACGCCCTCAAGGGAAAGCGCCACCTAAACGCCTAAATGTTTCAAAACTCTGCTCAGCTGAGAAACAGAGCGAGCTCTCATCAGAACTCTCCTCAAAATTGGATTGCGTGACTTTTGACCCTGAGAACATTGAACAGAGCTGGACTGACCTAAATACGACTGTACACTCTTGCGCCAGCAGCACAGTTGGTTTTCCTGTCCGCAAGCACCAGGACTGGTTCAATGATAATGATAATGAAATCAAAGTGCTCATCAAAGAAAAAAATAGTCTCATCCAAGCTCACTGCAGTGACCCCTCTTCCACAGCAAAAGCTGATGCACTGCGTGCATGTAAGGGTGTACTCCAGAAGAAGCTGAGGAAAATGAAAAATGACTGGCTAGAAGGGCGAGTAAGAGAAACTCAGAAATATGCCGATACAAACAACACTAGAAAGTTCTTTGAGAGCCTCCGAGCTGTGTTTGGACCATCCCGCTCTGGCACTACGCCACTTCTTGCGTCAGATGGTTCAACACGCATTGTTGAATTGAATGCCATAATTCAGCGTTGGGCAGAACATTTCGGAGGTGTGCTAAATCGGCCATCAAATATAAATACTGAGTCCATTGACCGCCTCCCTCAGACTCCTATTAATGCAGCTCATGCCAAGCCATTCACAGCAAATGAGACCCGAACTGCCACAAATCAGATGTCCTTTAACAAATCACCAGGCGTGGATTCAATTCCTGCTGAGGTGTTTGCCTTCGGTGGAGAAAAGCTTATTGAAAGGTTGACCGAGTTGTTCAATCATATGTTGAAAGCAGGGAAGCTGCCACAGGACTTCAAAGATGCTTCAATCATCCATCTGTACAAAAACAAAGGGGACAGCCAAGTCTGTGACAACCACCGGGGAATCTCTCTACTTTCAATTGCTGGCAAAATATTGGCAAGAATGCTTCTGAATCGCCTTCTTGATCACCTCTCGTCAAATGACTTGCTTCCCGAGAGCCAATGTGGCTTTCGTAAAGAGAGGGGAACGGCGGATATGATTTTTGCTGCCAGACAGATTCAGGAAAAATGCATGGAACAAAATAAAGCGCTGTATATCACATTTGTTGACCTCACAAAAGCATTTGACACAGTGTGTCGTGAAGGCCTCTGGAAAATCTTGGCGAAGTTTGGGTGTCCACCCGAATTCATCACAATAGTGCGCCAGTTTCATGATGGCATGCAAGCTGCAGTCAAAAGCAACGGCAGTGTTTCAGAGCCCTTTGCTGTCACAAATGGGGTAAAACAGGGTTGTGTCTTAGCCCCAACTCTGTTCAGCATCATGTTCTCTGCAATGCTACAAGAAGCCTTTAGCTCTCCTCCTCAAGGGGTAAGCATCAAGTACCGAACTGATGGCAGTCTATTCAACCTCAGGAGACTTCAGGCAAAAACCAAAACCAAAAGTACTCAAGTCTGTGACCTACTATTTGCTGATGATTGTGCACTTCTGGCACACGATGAGGATAGCATGCAAAACTGTGTTGATAAGTTCTCTAGTGCCTGTGACAACTTTGGCCTCACAATAAGCACAAAGAAGACGGAAGTGCTCCATCAGCCTACTCCAGACGACAAGTATCCTGTGACCCCAAATATCAAAGTCCATGACAGTCTTCTGAAGGTGTCGGAGAACTTCACCTATCTTGGCAGTACACTGTCTTCCGCGGCTCGTGTTGATACTGAAATTCTCTCAAGAATCAGCAAAGCCAGCTCTGCATTTGGCAGGCTTCGAAAGAGAGTATGGGATGTTGCCGGCATTCGCACAGACACTAAGCTGAAAGTGTACAATGCTGTGGTCCTTCCCACCCTACTCTATGGGGCTGAAACCTGGACAGTGTACCAATCGCATGCCAGAAAGCTAAATCACTTTCATCTGGCCTGCCTTAGAAAGATCCTAAGGATCAAATGGCAGGATAAAATTCCAGACACTGAGGTCCTCAATCGTGCCAAGGAATTGAGCATCTTCTGCCACCTGAAAAAAATTCAGCTACGTTGGGCAGGACATGTTGTCAGAATGCCCGACTCCAGACTCCCTAAGCAAATCTTCTTCTCTGAGCTCTCCAATGGAACGAGGAATGTTGGGGCCCCAAAGAGACGTTACAAAGACACTCTCAAGCAATCACTGAAGGCCTTTGCCATTGATGTGAGTGAGTGGGAAAATCTCTCGCTTGATCGTGCAAATTGGAGGGCGGCCCTTACCAGAGGCAGCAAAGCATGGGAAGCTGACAGAGTCCAGCAGGCTATCAACAAAAGAGAACGGCGCAAGAAGAGGCCCAGTGGTACTGAACCAACGGAGCACTCTTGTCATTTATGCGGAAGGGTCTGCAGGGCAAAAATAGGACTTATCAGTCACATGAGAAGCCATAAGTCATGAAAGAACAGTCTTTCCATTCTGTCCTCTGTGTCCTTTAGTTCTCTTTATTGTCCATGTGTTGAAATTCTCAACAATTTCTGTTCTTTATTCCTCTGGTGTTGTTAAGGTCATCATCATACCTGATGGACGAACTATTATTATAGATCTAGACAAAATTGTTAGGAAATTTAATGTAATTAAATTTGTGGCCCTGCAGGTCTGTTTATGAAACTTATTCAGATTGTTCTTAGTGTGTGGCATGGTACGAAAGAGTAATTAGGAAATACCTCTCGATTTAAAATGCAGTCATAATGACCCACCCCGTAACACTGTCCTCTGTGTCCTTTAGTTCTCTTTATTGTCCATGTGTTGAAATTCTCAACAATTTCTGTTCTTTATTCCTCTGGTGTTGTTAAGGTCATCATCATACCTGATGGACGAACTATTATTATTATTATGAATTGAATTTTATTTTTCAATTGTTTTTAACGAAAGAACATTTATTGTTGAAATTTTACAGAGTAATTTGCTTTGATTTGCATACAAAAAGGAAGAGATATTGAACAACACATTTTAGAGGGACTATCTCTACACCACCAATTTGAAGGTGCAGAATAAAAAACTTAAGTTACAACTACAGTGTTAAAGTGCTGTAATTATGACTGTCATCAATACTCAAATACTTAAATGAAATAAAGCGATCTTCTTCATGAGTTTTCTTTCAAGACATAATTATGCTTCTTTTAAGTTTGTGTACAGATCAACACAGTTTGTGTGAAAAACATGTCCATTGCAACTGGAAGTAATGAGAAGAGTAAATTCAAGGGCCCAAATTAATGTAGGTATACAAAACTATTCTAGAGTAAAACAAATAAACTGGTATCTTAATTTCTTATATGCAGGACAACATAAAACTAAAGTAAGTGTACATCATTTTGTACCTCAGATTTACAGTCTAACAAAGGAAGGCAAAGAAATTATCTAAGGCCTACTTGGGCTAATCTGGAAGGGGAACACAGTCAACCACTTAATAACAGAAACATAAATTATGTCCATAGTTCCCCATAGTTCACAAAGCACCTTTTTAAGCCTTTTTGAGGGGGGGGGGGCTGCCCAGTTTGTCACAGGCCCACCCCACTGTGACAAACTGGGCCTGTGGCAAACTGGGCCTGTGACAAACTGGTATGCTTCCGATTCTCAGCCCAGTACTTTGAGTACAGGACTATATACATCATCACGGGACGTGGAATTCACAGCACAAATGGTGGAATTCACAGCACAAATGGTGTTCCTGTCATCAAAAATATGGTCAAGAAACATTTTAAGGCCAATGGCTACAGGTAAGATAGGGTATATAATATGTTCTTGTCCATCTTAAGCACTGATGTATCGACCATGTTCTCATTTTACAGCAGTGTTTCAAATTTTGTCGTCGTTCTTGGATGTGGTTAAAAAAAAAACTGCAAAACGAAAGACTTGTTTCCGTCTTCTCTTCCAGTTGGCCTTTCACTGTATCGTTTTGGATATGATTTCTTATGCGAGGCTTCGCTACATTACTTTTTCTATTTTGCCAATTTTTGACTTCTCGCCATGATCCATCAGTGAAGTAAAAGGGAAGATGGAATAAAAATAGAAATCATTCTAAACAATTCGATGCTGAAAACTTTAGAACGCAAGATTCTAATTTCATATAGAATCGTATTTGAACCGACGAAACACCTGTGAACGCCAACTCTAAATAGAAAGTGAAAATAGAAACATGGAAACCGAATCTGTTCCTTTCTATATTCTATTTTAAGTTCGAATCGTCGAAGCCGATTTTGATTTATTTTCTAAAATGCAACAGAATAAAGAATTAGAACCATGTACACATATCTTTAGACGGTAACAGGTGCTTTGCGTGAAAACATCCACCCACTCATCCACCTATCCTTCGATGCATCCACCCACCCATCTATCCATTCATCACTGAAAACCCCATTACTATCTTCCAGACACCAGTGGCTCAACACGGGCGGGGGGGAAGTGGTGATTTTCTTGTGACTTCATGGAGCTGTCAACTCTCTGCACTTCACACACGTTTAATCTTTTCTGAAACCCAGTGAGGATTGTCTCAAAGATTGCATGCTTTTGTTCCTAACATAGAACCACATTAGAACCGTCGAAACACTTGCGTGAATGCCAATTCTAAATAGAAAGTGAAAATAGAAACAATCTGTTCCTTTCTATAATCTATTCTAACTTGGAATCGTCGAGGCCGATTTTGATTCAATTCGAAAATGCAATAGAATAAAGAATTAGAACCATGTACACACATTTTTAGACCGGTAACATGTGCATTGTTGGAAAATATACATCCACCCCTTCATCACTTAAATCTCCGCCACTCTCTCCCAGACACGAGTGGAAGAACAAGGGCGGTGAATTCATCTTCCTGTAACTGCATGACAGAACAAAAATGTTTAAAGCATGGAGTTGTTTAAAATCGGAAACGCAGGACACTGACATAGCACCCTGGAAAAGCAATGGCGATCGGCAGAAAACTTGCTGACTGCGGACTTCACTGGAAAGACCCCTCAAGTGTTGGGGATGGGTGTGTGGGGTGAGACCTAGTCGGCTTCAAATTGAAAAGACGAATATTTAAAGTTCCAAGAAGTTCTGTATTACATGGAATGTTTGGATAGAAGGAATGTATTTTTGGGTGATGTTAAACAAGTTACAAGCATATAACTAGACCATGGCAAGATTCAGCATGTTGATTTCGGCACAAACAGGCATAGCCATAAACTAGGCGATATCAAACAAAGAAATATGTACAAATTAGAACTTTGAAGAGGTAGAGTAGATTGATGTTAACATGAAAATCTTGTAAATGTGTTCATTTCTACTAGAAAACCTAGAAATTCCCTGCCCTATGACCCTATGACCTATGAGGTGTACAAAGCACAACTGAAACTACACATTTCTACTTGATGGAATGCAACAACAACTATTTCTGACTATTGTCATATTTTAATTACGTTCTTTTATTACTGAAGTAAATTTGTGTTGAAGAATGACTAACGGGCTTTGAGACTGAATAACTAAAAGGTTTCGAGATTGCATTTGGCAGGACGAAGTGCAATATATATACGAAATATATAAATGTCATATAAATGTTACTTGTTATTAATTTCATTCATTTCCCAAGTGACAATTCTGATGTTAAGCCAGTTAAAAGCCTTGTATTAGAGCACGAAATTATTCAGCGCATTGAATCCAACAAGGTCACACTGTCACGAGTGGAGTGAGTGCAATTAAGGGGATTGCTACAGAGCGGGTGTAGAGTAAGAAGGGCTCACAGTAGACAGCAAGTTAAGCGTGCTGTTGTGAGTAGTGGGGGGGGTCTGAATGAGGCGAAAGCGCGGTATTACTATCACTGCAAGTTAGAAGGTCCTACGGATCGGACCTGTGAATAAGAGCCCATCGGGCGGACATAAGGGAAGCAGTCGAGAAGACTAGTGAGAGTCTTTCCAGTGATGACTGGTACGTAGAATGTTGATTGATTATTATGATTGATGTATTATATTATATTCGTCTATTACCATGACGTAAATAAGTATATGTGAGGAGTGTGGAAGTCCTTGATATTGAATATAGCAATGTGCGCCATGAGCGATAGATGAAAGTGAGTTCATGGATTTGTAGCGCGAGTGAGTAGTGTGTACTCCGATGGAAGTGTGTTACCGTAAGATGTGTGGTGAGTGAAAGGTGAACTAGGGTGTGTACGCTTCATGGGTTGTAAGGAGAGGTGGAGTGAATAGAAATGGTAGGGTATTATACCAATGTAATGTTATTCTTGTAGGTGTCGGGGACGGGCCGAAGAGCCACCTCGATGAGCACAAGTGATAGGCCAGCATAGGGCCGGAGGCCACACATAGGCCAGAAGTGAGGCTGTCAGTGCAGGACAGTGGAGGCACATAAAGTCGTGGCAGTCAGGCCACGGACAGGAACGTAGATATGAGAGTGAATGAGATACTATATTGTTGCCATGTTGATAGGCTAGTGAACTGATACTATGTTGTTGCCATGTTGATGGCTATGGAAATAATAATGTGTTATTGCCCTGCTGAGGTGCTAGGGGAGTGCTAAGGTGTATGACGATAGGAAGGTGATATTGAGAGACTGCGGTGCCAGTAAATTATTAATGTGCTATTAAGACCCTGAGGGGAGAGGCTGAGGCCGAAGTGCCTTTAGGAGTAACTACCGGATTGTGGATCCGAGGGAGAGTGTGTGTGAGAATAAGGCCGTTGTACGGCAGTCATTTCAATAATATAATGTATGTAATTGCGCTATTGTATGTATAATTATGTTTAATAAATGTGTGAGTCTGATGGGTTGTTTTGTTAAGTGTTAAACTTGTTTGTTCGTGATTGTCGTCCTGTCATAAACTATTACATCTCCCAGTCTGGGATTTGTGACACTGGGGGCTCGTCCTGTTTACCTGTGGTCATTTTGACATTGTGTATTCGTTATATCTAGTTGTTTTTCTGTTGTGCTAGGAATTCGTGCTGTTGTCCTTGTTCGTGGATTGAATGGAAATTTCATCATGATATGATTTATGTATGTTTATGAATAATAATATGTATTGATGCATGTATTGCTATGAATATGTATTAATGTGTACTTAAATTTCTGCAGAGTGTGTGTGCCAGCCTGAGGAATCAAGCGGCCAGAGCTCCGATTAAGGGGAGGAGTTAAACTCAAAAAATTGAAAGTTAAGTGAAAATTTTGTACCCTGGATTAAGGGCTGTCTCTTCATCTGTCTGTTTCCCTGTTTTTGCTGTTTTCGTTGTAATTGATTGTACGGGCGGTGGCGCGGGTTTGCTGTGGTGAGCGTAGTTTATCCTCTTCGGGAGGTGGGCTAATCTAGGAACCGCGTTCATCACAGCGAACAGTTCTGTAGGGACCTGTATTTTTGTTTAGATTGTGCCGTTCTATCTTCCTCGTTGTTTTAGGAAGACGTTTCTCTTGTCCCTCTCTTACCTGTCTGTAAATACGTTCTTTTTTTTTCGGACTCTGTTCTTGTTCGTACCTTGTAGTGTAATCGGCGTATTTAGGTTGCATTTTTTTTCCATTATATTTTCTTTTTTAGGTCTTTGTCCTAGTCTGGTTCGTTGTCCTTGACGTACTTGTGGTCCTTCTACTGAATTTCCTTATTCTTGTCTTTTCTACCCTTTTTTATTATTAATAGTGCAGTACATTTTATGAATATAGAATTAGTTGTGCTGTAAAGGTAAATTTCTGAATTGTATTTGATACAAGTAGGTGTTGTTATATCCGGTGTGATCTCAGGTCTCTGGTCGTATCGTTAGTGATCATACCGACAGGTTGGTCGTTCGCATAATAGATACCATAACCATAAATCTGTGAAATGGCGGAACTCCAACAACTAATGAAGTTGGGTAAGGAACTTGGCCTGGAGGGAGAAGAGCTACGCGGCTGGATTAAAGAACAGCAGGCGGATTTGCGCGATGAGCGTGCTAAGGATAGAGAGCGAGAAAAAGAGGCTAAGGCTCAGGAGGAGGAAAGAGAGGCTAAGGTTAAGCAACAGGAAAGAGAGGCTAAGGCTCAGGAGCAGGAGAGGGAGTTTAAGTTAAAGGAGTTAGAGGCTCAGCAACAGGAGAGAGAGGCTAAGGATAAGGAGCAGGAAAGAGAGTTTAAGTTAAAGGAGATAGAGGCGCAAGTAAAGATCGCCGAGTTGGAAATCAAAAAGAATGCGCCAACAGAAACAGTTGAGCGGTAGGTACACAATAAAGGTGGCGTTAGGATTAAGCTCCCTACGTTCGACGACCGGAAGGACGACATAGACGCCTTCCTTTACAGGTTTGAACTGAACGCACAATTGCAATGGGGGGAGAATAAGGAATTATGGGCCACGTACCTGGCGTCTCTATTGCAGGGGCGAGCGTTAACCTACTTTAAAGAGCTACAGCGCGAAGACGTGCAAGATTACGATAAGCTGAAGGCTTTGCTGCTTCGCCGATTTGCGCGTACCGAGGAATATTTCCGGGAGCAGTTTAGGCGAGCACGTGCAGACACCAGGGAGGACTTTGCTGCCTTCGTCGCGAGACTAACGGAGTATTTCGCGAACTGGGTAGACTTGGCGCATGTGGGCGCGGATTTTGCTAAACTGAAAGACTTAATGATCCGTGACCAGCTGTACGCGTCGTGCCACAAAGATCTGGTGGCTTTCCTGAAAGAGAACGAACCCGCGACGGTGCAGGAGGCGTCTAAGTTGGCGGAAGCATACCGTACGGCACATCCGTCCAAACCAGTCGCCAGGGCGTACGTCCAAGATGCTGGGTACGTCGCCGTTGTCGAGGGGTCGCCGGCAGGACTTGGGGACAGGTCGCGTCAGCGTGGTGCCTATAGTGGGCAAGCCCAGGGGCAGCATAGGGGCTATCACCAATCACCGGCATATGGATCCGGTAAGTTTGACCGAGCAGGAGGGCTAGGTCGCGGTAATGGCCGGGGGCGAGTTGTGACCTTTGCCGATGACCGACGGCATAGGGACTCTAGTTCCGGTCGCGAGGGGTCACGGGGACCCAGGCCTAGGGCAGCACAGGGAGCGGAGTGTTGGACTTGCGGACGCGTGGGTCACTTTTCGCGCGAGTGTAGGGCCGCGAAGTGTTGGAACTGCGGAAGAGCAGATCACATCAGCGTGAACTGCCCTGCAGGTAGGATAGCGGCGAACGTGGACAGTAGCTCCAGTCCATGTTCCCCAAATAAATTTCATCATGCGGCTGCGTGTGTTACATCGGACAACGGAGGCGGACAGTATTCTAAGTGTCCCAGTTGTGAGAAGTTATTATCTTCCGGTGTTTTACCTTGTGGGAGAAAGATCCCCGTTATAAATTCATGTCATACAGGAGGTGGTCTTAGGGTTTATCCGGGGTTTGTTGGGGACGAACCGGTCTCGGTTTTACGAGATACAGGATCTACCGTTGTGGGAGTGCATAGGGACTGCATTCGGGATTCACAGCTTACAGGTGAGACTGTCCCGTGCATCCAATTTTCGGGGGCCATTGAGAAATTACCCATGGCAAGAATAATGATAGATACACCTTTCCTTAGCGGGGAAGTCGAAGCAGTCGTGGGTTGTTTTCCAGGCGCCCAGCTCATCATTGGGAATGTATCACGGGTAGTTTCCCCTTCCGATGAGAACGTGCAAGCATGGTCGCAATCAAAAGGTATTGACTTTTGCGCCGCGGTCGAAACACGTCGACGGGTAGCGGATAAAGATAAGATTAGACCTTTGGCGACGCCAGCGGTCAACCTAGATATCACGCCAGAGCGCTTGGCGAGATTACAAAGGGAGGATCCATCATTAAACCCATGTTTTGGGGAAGCGCGAACCGAGAAAACGAGGAGATATAAGAACGGGTCATCTTCTTTTTTTGTCCAGGGGGGCATTCTGTTCCGTATGTACGTCACAGTGGCTTCCGTTCAAAAGCAGGTCGTCGTGCCACGGTCGTTAATTGCTACAGTATTGCGTCTGGCCCATGATGTTCCATTAGCGGGTCATATGGGAAGTGCTAGAACCAAGGAGAGAGTTCTGAAAGATTTTTATTGGCCGTCAGTATACAGAGATGTGCGGTTATATTGTAAGACGTGCAGTGCGTGCCAAAAGACGACGCATAGGGGTCGTACACCCCATGCTCCTCTTCAAAAGATCCCCACGGTTTCGGAAACGGTTAAAAAGGTTTCGATAGACCTTGTGGATTTAAGAGAAAGATTGTCTTCAGAGCGCACTATAGCAGAAGATGTTACGAGGTGGGTCCTCGAGTGTTACGAAAGTGTTACGTGGGGGATTACTAGACTCGTGTTATATGGGAATGGTTAATTATAGAATTTACGTGTTCGACTGCATTTAATAAAATATCGAGAGGTTTTAGAAATTACTCTGCCATACCATGCCACATACTCTAATAACAATTTCGAGTACGTTATATCAAGGACCTTGTAGGGCCACAAATTTATTACCTAAATACCTAACAATTTCGTCTATCGTTTACATATTAAAAGACAACATCAGCAGCATCAAATGAAAATACTAAAATACATAACTATAAATCTCCTCTAGATTCTTAAAAGATTTGAAACTCTATATCATTCTGATTCATTCACAGTTTACTTAGTAATTATTTATCTTCAGAAATATAGACTGCCTACTATCTCACAAATGATATACTTAGGTCTCAGACGACAATATTAACTCATTTAACTGCTTATAAAAGATCAAACCGTCAAGACACACTGACGTAGTTAAGATAGATCTAGATCTGTTCTAGGATGGGCTGGCAATCCCCAGCCTCATCCAGACACATCAATTACAATTTACAAATGTGTATATCAGTCACTCATTCTAGATCTTAATTGCAAGTAAAACTTTATGGTCTTGCATTCCTTTGGTCGCACTTCTACTGGAAAATTAGGGTCAGATTCACATCATCTCGAATCATGGTGACGACACTTACGATTGGTTCCCTGAAACGATTTCAGGGAACTGGAGAAAATAGCTGTGGATTATTTTCATTGTCTATCCAGGACATAGACATGACGTTAACAGTCTGTTGGTTCTCTCTGGCTGAACCTTTGGCCGACCGCCCTCGTAGATGGAAGGTCTACATGGAAGTGATGTAGCATAAACATGTCTCCGCTTATCTTCTGCTGCAAATCCACGTGACTGCTCAAATTTGATTGGTGCATCCACTTCGAGCTCCGCTCGCAGCGCCAATAGATTCTATTAATAGTAACAGACAAAGTAACTCAACTATGTCAAAACCCTTCGCAAAGTCTCTACACCCTAAACGTTTTATGTACGAATTTATTCACTCCTTATTCACCCCGTCTTTCCCTGTTAAAATACACCCAAACCACGGGGTCGAAAACTGCATCGTCACTGTTAATTTATCCATTCGTTCTATCTTGCCCCACTTTCTTTCCATCTCTAAGAAAAGCGTTACAAAAACAAACTGTCCACGGGAATAGTTCAAGGACGTTTGGACTGGCTAAAATCAATGATGCCATGTAATGAACAAAGCGTGACCTAGCACGGCAATTCAAATCCTAACCCTGACAGAAGAAGCGTCTAGTATCGCTTCAGCAAGAGCAAAGAGCTATAAAGATAAAGGGTCCAAATTGAGAATTTTTAAGCCAGGAGACAAGGTCCTATTGTTGGTAGCTACGGACCATAATAAGTTATTGATGACATGGAAAGGTCCTTATGTTATTGGGCGAATTGTTTCGAAGATAGATTACGCTATCCACATTGATGGATCAGTAAAGGTTTTCCACGTTGATATGCTGCAGAGGTTTCATGAGAGACCAGAGTATCTGTATTCTCATACTAGTGTTGAAGGACATACCTAATGTCGTGTCATTCTTTGATGATATAGCATGCCATACGTCGACATGGTCTGATCATATTCAGACACTAACAGTAATTTTTAAACGATTACGTCATTTTGGGTTAACTGCTAAACCCGCAAAGATGGATTTGGCATGTCCAGAGATAGTATTCTTAGGACATATCGTGGGTAGAGGTGTTCAGAGACCTGAAGTAACAAAAATTGACAAGTTAGTAGGGTTGCAAATCCCTAAAACAAAGAAACAAGTCAGAAGCTTAATGGGAATTTTAAATTATTACAGAAACTTCATTCCAAATTTTTCCTCCTTGTCATCTTCTCTTACTGACCTTACTAAGAAGGGACAACCCGATAAGGTCCAGTGGACGTCTGAATGTCAGACATCATTTGATAATTTGGTGACAGCATTATCATCGTCACCCATTTTGATATTACCCGATTTTCGATCTAATTTTATCCTCAGAACGGATGCGTTGGACTCTGGTGTCGGCGCTTGTCTTCTACAGGAGAAGAACGAATGTCTCCATCCTGTATGTTATGTCAGTAGGAAGTTATTGCAGAGAGAAAGAAAATATTCTGTGATAGAGCGTGAGTGTCTTGCCATTGTCTGGTCCGTCCAGAAACTAGGACGTTATCTCATGGGACGAGAATTTTGTATCCAGACAGACCACAAGCCACTGACATTTTTGTCGAAGAATCGTTCGTCCAGCCCACGCTTATCTAGATGGGCATTGGCTTTGCAGCCGTATACCTTCGTTATTCAACCAATTCCAGGAACCAGCAATCATATCGCCGACTACCTTAGTCGAGCCTAGGGGAAGATTTCAGGAGCTTATACATCGGAGGACAGGAACATTGACAGGATCTGTGTGAATAAGTCGACTTTAAAATATTGACATTATAAATATGATATGAAGAATGGTTGATAGGTTGAGTGGTTTTTGATTCTGTATTAAGTATTGTGATTAGTTAGCTATTCATGATGTGACACATATATGCATATTGCAGACCATATTGATCCCCATGTTTTCCCCTGATTTCGGTATTTTATATACTAGGGGAACTGCTAGGTCAGTTTTTTTTAGTGTAGGTATTGCTCACGCTCACTCGTTGACAGTCATCTTGAGGCGATTTGAAATTAATTGCATTAATTTTTTTGGGGTGGGGGATGATGTCACGAGTGGAGTGAGTGCAATTAAGGGGATTGCTACAGAGCGGGTGTAGAGTAAGAAGGGCTCACAGTAGACAGCAAGTTAAGCGTGCTGTTGTGAGTAGTGGGGGGGGGGGTCTGAATGAGGCGAAAGCGCGGTATTACTATCACTGCAAGTTAGAAGGTCCTACGGATCGGACCTGTGAATAAGAGCCCATCGGGCGGACATAAGGGAAGCAGTCGAGAAGACTAGTGAGAGTCTTTCCAGTGATGACTGGTACGTAGAATGTTGATTGATTATTATGATTGATGTATTATATTATATTCGTCTATTACCATGACGTAAATAAGTATATGTGAGGAGTGTGGAAGTCCTTGATATTGAATATAGCAATGTGCGCCATGAGCGATAGATGAAAGTGAGTTCATGGATTTGTAGCGCGAGTGAGTAGTGTGTACTCCGATGGAAGTGTGTTACCGTAAGATGTGTGGTGAGTGAAAGGTGAACTAGGGTGTGTACGCTTCATGGGTTGTAAGGAGAGGTGGAGTGAATAGAAATGGTAGGGTATTATACCAATGTAATGTTATTCTTGTAGGTGTCGGGGACGGGCCGAAGAGCCACCTCGATGAGCACAAGTGATAGGCCAGCATAGGGCCGGAGGCCACACATAGGCCAGAAGTGAGGCTGTCAGTGCAGGACAGTGGAGGCACATAAAGTCGTGGCAGTCAGGCCACGGACAGGAACGTAGATATGAGAGTGAATGAGATACTATATTGTTGCCATGTTGATAGGCTAGTGAACTGATACTATGTTGTTGCCATGTTGATGGCTATGGAAATAATAATGTGTTATTGCCCTGCTGAGGTGCTAGGGGAGTGCTAAGGTGTATGACGATAGGAAGGTGATATTGAGAGACTGCGGTGCCAGTAAATTATTAATGTGCTATTAAGACCCTGAGGGGAGAGGCTGAGGCCGAAGTGCCTTTAGGAGTAACTACCGGATTGTGGATCCGAGGGAGAGTGTGTGTGAGAATAAGGCCGTTGTACGGCAGTCATTTCAATAATATAATGTATGTAATTGCGCTATTGTATGTATAATTATGTTTAATAAATGTGTGAGTCTGATGGGTTGTTTTGTTAAGTGTTAAACTTGTTTGTTCGTGATTGTCGTCCTGTCATAAACTATTACATCTCCCAGTCTGGGATTTGTGACACACACCATTGACTGTCTGTTCACTAGGAAAATCTGCTGTCCGCACATTCAAACCTGAACGGACAAAAATGAAAGAAATCTGGAGACCGTCTCTTTTCTTATTCTGGCCCAAATGTATGGAATGCTCTCCGTGAAAGACTGAAACATCTTCATGATACTAATAGGAAGTCAAAACAGCCAAATGGGAGTTAACCGGCAATACCTACCGACAATCTGATATTGTATTCCTTGAGCCTACTATATTTTATCCAGTCATGAACACTTCTTTATAAGTGCCTATGAGAGAGAGAGAGAGCGCGCGGTTTGTTACTATTCATTGCAGCTTTGAGTCCACTTTGTGGAGACAGATGCTATATAACATTCCAGTATTACTATTATTATTATTATTATTATTATTAAAGTCTTTGTACTCTGTTCATCTGATTCCAAATTAGGCAGACTGGTGTCTCATCATCATCTGTTTTTCGACATTCCTGTTGGAAAAAGAAGTCATGTGAGAAAGAAATTGTTTTCATGATATGTGAAAAAGATGGAACATTTAAGGAATGATTTGTTAGAAAAACCTGCTGCTGTATTAATACATCATTTGCCTTTATGAAACCGCTCCTTCTAATTTGTCCACAATTATTGAACAGTACAGTCCAATTCGATTAGACGTGCCTTGGTAAAGTAAAGTGATGATAATGTGAAAATCTTGTTCTTGTGTTCATTTCTATAAGAAAGAAAATAGACGTATATTATACTTAAGGTTACAAAATACATTGTCTCCATTATTGTAACATTCAATGATAGAAAACTATCTTAATTATGTATAGATAGAATGTTTAATGTACAGCTGATTTTGTGGGTTTTGATTTTTTTAATTGTTGTTTTATTAAAAGAGCAATCAACTGTTGTAAAGACTGGCCAGTGTAATTACATTTACATTTTTGTGTAACCACCTAGTTCATTTAAATAAAGGTTCATGTTCTAAATTCACGAAAACTTTGAAGATCCTGTTATTGCACAATGTTTAATTGAACGTCCAGAGTTTGAGGACACGCAAGTTTATTTATTCACATGTATTTATTTTTAATTCTAAGGATATTGTATCGTGAATTGATTAACTCTTTTTCCTCCGTAGACGCAAATGATGATTTAAAAAGAAAGCATGCCAGTTTGTCACAGGCCCAGTTTGTCACAAGCCTGCACCAAGAGGACAGGGTCATGTCCGTCCACTCTTTGATGTTGTCGAACCACCTCTTTCTTTGTCGTCCTCGCTTGGCTTTTGAAGAGTTAAATGGTCTTAGATAATATACATTGCGTGCGTTTTTGTATCAATGTTTGTATCTAAAGTATAAAAGAAACAACATAGATCAACATCGGGTAAGTCAGCAATTTATTTATTCTATGTTTAACATTATTAAATATTATTTTCATTTTTGTGTGCACTTTTACGCAAAAAAATCGATTTTTTTTAGGTTTGGCAAATTTTAAGGCATTTGGCAAGTTTTCGTGACTGATTTGGCAAGTTGCTCTGGTCAACCCTGGGTTTGGCCGCGCCATGATGCTTGAAAGTGCTGTTTGTCAGTCACTTACGATTCCCAGAAACTCTATTTTCGGTTTACATGATCGCTGCACAGAAACTAAAGAGAAACTGAAAATCTGTTCCTGTAATCCAAAAATGATGTACACTTACTTTAGTTTTATGTTGTCCTGCATATAAGAAATTAAGATACCAGTTTATTTGTTTTACTCTAGAATAGTTTTGTATGCCTACATTAATTTGGGCCCTTCAATTGACTCTTTTCATTACTTCCAGTTGCAATGGACATGTTTTTCACACAAACTGTGTTGATCTGTATACAAACTTAAAAGAAGCATAATTATGTCTTGAAAGAAGACTCATGAAGAAGATCGCTTTGTTATTTCATTTAAGTATTTGAGTATTGATGACAGTCATAATTACAGCACTTTAACACTGTATGTAACTTAAGTTTTTTATTCTGCACCTTCAAATTGGTGGTGTAGAGATAGTCCCTCTAAAATGTCAATTCAGCTTGTGTTGTTCAATATTTCTTCCTTTTTGTATGCAAATCAAAGCAAATTACTCTGTAAAATTTCAACAATAAATGTTCTCTCGTTAAAAACAATTGAAAAATAGAATTCAATTCATACAATCAATCAATCATTCATTTACTCTTTTTGAGAGTGTCAGTGATAACTTCCATCATGCAGGGCACAGTCGAGGCGGGGTGGGCCTGTGACAAATTGGGCCTATGACAAACTGGGCCTGTGACAAACTGGGCCTGTGACAAACTGGGCCTGTGACAAACTGGGCCTGTGACAAACTGGGCCTGTGACAAACTGGGCCTGTGACAAACTGGGCCTGTGACAAACTGGGCCTGTGACAAACTGGGCCTGTGACAAACTGGGCCTATGACAAACTGGGCCTGTGACAAACTGGGCCTTTGACAAACTGGACCTGTGACAAACTGGGCCTGTGACAAACTGGGCCTGTGACAAACTGGGCCTATGACAAACTGGGCCTGTGACAAACTGGGCCTTTGACAAACTGGGCCTGTGACAAACTGGGCCTGTGACAAACTGGGCCTGTGACAAACTGGGCCTGTGACAAACTGGGCCTGTGACAAACTGGGCCTGTGACAAACTGAATTGATAAGTTTTGTTGTCGATGTTGTTGTTGTTGTTTAGCCACATCTTAAGTTTATGCCAAGTCAAACTGTGACCACACAGCTATTCTGTGATTTTATTGATCTGGAAATTTTATGTATAAAGATAATTGGACTCTTCAGCAATATTTGGATATTGGTTTAAATAACTATTCCATTCTGTCATTATTTTATTTGAGGCATTAATCTGTCTTGTGTTTTATCAAGTACTGTGCATATTATTATAATTGACCTAAAAACATACCCTTTCCTAATTTTAGAGTATATGTAATTCACTAGCACTCCTTTCATGTTGTCAAAACAAGACCATTCATCAATCAATCATGCAGGGCTCAGTATAGCAGTCATAGAGATGCCATGCCATAAAATCTGAAGTAAAACTGTGATTGCTTGTGTTTACCATTGTGATCTTAGGCCTACTATGGCCCTCACCCACTTTTAATTATTCTAAATATTCTTTTACCTCTCGTGAAATTACTTGGAGCCAGTGGCTTTAGGATTGTATTTTCTACGATATGCAAGTGATTTTGATATACTATGGAACACATGGATTTATTTATTTTATTATTATTTGTGGGGTTTTTTTTTTGCACAGTTTTGAGCAATAATATACTGGGGAAAGAGGGGTTGTGTATATTTATTATGTTCAGTTTAACTTGAAAGTTCAAATTTAAATATGAGACAAGCAAGAGGGGAAGAAAAGTGAAACATGGAAATCAACAGAAAACATCACTTAATGTATTTTTACATTTCGCGAAATGAATTTTGAGAGGAGCTAAATGTTTTTGTTTTTCTTAAATTTTAATGTAACTGTGTTAGGCATTATACAATATAGCAGTAATGTAACTGTGTTAGGCATTATACAATATAGCAGTAATGTAACTGTGTTAGGCATTATACAATATAGCAGTAATGTAACTGTGTTAGGCATTATACAATATAGCAGTAATGTAACTGTGTTAGGCATTATACAATATAGCAGTAATGTAACTGTGTTAGGCATTATACAATATAGCAGTAATGTAACTGTGTTAGGCATTATACAATATAGCAGTAATGTAACTGTGTTAGGCATTATACAATATAGCAGTAATGTAACTGTGTTAGGCATTATACAATATAGCAGTAATGTAACTGTGTTAGGCATTATACAATATAGCAGTAATGTAACTGTGTTAGGCATTATACAATATAGCAGTAATGTAACTGTGTTAGGCATTATACAATATAGCAGTAATGTAACTGTGTTAGGCATTATACAATATAGCAGTAATGTAACTGTGTTAGGCATTATACAATATAGCAGTAATGTAACTGTGTTAGGCATTATACAATATAGCAGTAATGTAACTGTGTTAGGCATTATACAATATAGCAGTAATGTAACTGTGTTAGGCATTATACAATATAGCAGTAATGTAACTGTGTTAGGCATTATACAATATAGCAGTAATGTAACTGTGTTAGGCATTATACAATATAGCAGTAATGTAACTGTGTTAGGCATTATACAATATAGCAGTAATGTAACTGTGTTAGGCATTATACAATATAGCAGTAATGTAACTGTGTTAGGCATTATACAATATAGCAGTAATGTAACTGTGTTAGGCATTATACAATATAGCAGTAATGTAACTGTGTTAGGCATTATACAATATAGCAGTAATGTAACTGTGTTAGGCATTATACAATATAGCAGTAATGTAACTGTGTTAGGCATTATACAATATAGCAGTAATGTAACTGTGTTAGGCATTATACAATATAGCAGTAATGTAACTGTGTTAGGCATTATACAATATAGCAGTAATGGAAATGATATGCCATAAACCTAGCGTAAAACTGTGATATGCCAGTGCTTAGTTTCAGAATGTGACTTCACCTTCATTTATAGCTTATTTACATTCCAAACTTCAAGATCTAATCTTTTCGGTTATTTTTTGGCTTGCGAAATACCACTCATACAAATACTTTTGCAGATTCTAACTATCAAAACTAAGAAGTCAAATTGTCGCTCAGTGGAAAGGCAATTTTCTATTGGTGGGCCTAAGTTGCGGAAAGACATTAGTGCTGACACCAGGAAAAGTAAAGACATCATGGCTAATTGAGCCCACGTGACGATTACGCACCATCTACATCAATATTCTATACCAAAATACCAATAGTATAGAAACCCTTGTCGTGTCTGCAAAGTGTTTAACTGAATGGTTCTCAGCTTTGACACCCGCACTACATTTAAGTCTGTTTTGACGAGGTGGCGATACGTGCGACTCTCATTACGTGAATAGCAGTATATTTACACTGCATGCGCCACTTTAGTAAGTTAAAACTTAAATGTTTGTTGATTGTAAATAAGAACTAATGTTTTTCATGACTTACATACCAAGTAAGGGCATGATACTGTTGTAATTGACCTCCGTGTTTATCATTTATTATGATCATTACCTGATATCACACTTTGCTGACTGTCCTAATTTGTCTTCGTCTATTTGTAGCTTTGTTTCTGACCTACATATCGCTTAACTCACGGGCCTGAGAGCCTTAAACCCTGTCCACTTTTTGGGAGTGGGGGGTAATTTGACACAGAAAGGCCCTATGATAAATTGGTCAGTTTGTCTGTTTCTCCATTCGATTGTTTGTTTGTTTGTGTACCTCCGCCCCAAGCTCAAACTCCACTGTATACCGCTGCTCGCCCCCCCCCCCCGGGCCCCCTCTTTTTCTAAAGTCCAACTATTTGCCAAAAGTAATATCCAAAATGAAAGTATCCTCTTAAATAAATGTACATACTTTGAAAAATATCATGGAAACATATATTATTATAATTGTATACTCGCACATATTTTACGTGAAAAAAAAATACACCTAAAAGTAATACACCAGTTATTAAACTTTCTCCTCAATACACGGCTGAAATGCTTAGAATCCACGTTTATGCAAAGAAAAAAAAAAAGATTAATAGAGAAAAGTAGGCAGTTAGGCCGAGGAAAATCGTGTCGAAGAGATTATGATAATATTCTGTGTTGGCTGCTATCTGCAAACAAGAACATTAGGTAAATAACGTCATACAAGAGCTATTTCACTTTTGAAAATTAAATCAAAGTGTAGGGGAATTCCTGTTCTCAATGACGTGGAGGGTAAACAGTTGGTCGATTGCAGGGGTGTCCAAGCTGAGGCTGACAAGTCCGATGTGGCTAGGCGATATTGCTCACGTCGTATCAAGAATAATTAAATTTATAGTAAAAATGGAGTACATTAAAATTAATCCCAGATGTCTAATGGCCGCAAGATTCACTTCCAGTTTCATATTTTACTGCTGCATATCCAAATAAAATTGTCTGCCAGGCAGTTTTTTGTTTCTCATTATTTTATATTATACCTTTTTATTTTACTTCTTACTTAACATTATTATATCTATTGTGTTAGCGACTAGATTTTCCTTGAATGCTCAGCTGTTTAAATAGCTGCATCACGCTACCTACGTCTATTGTCTCCCTTAAGCCTGACATGTTTTCTATTAGATAAACGTATTTTTCATCGTGTATTTGCTACATTGTTGTTTGTGCATTTTTTATTTTTTTTTGCCTTTTTACGAGACAGTGAGGATTGATGTTTGATTGGCAAAAGGGTTAAAGCGCATAACCAGTACGTCATAAACACATATCCAGAAGAGTTTTTAACCGATTGGAATAACACCTAGACACACTGAAATTAGGAATGAGAGAACCACTTTCATGACAAAACCTCAAAATCGGCAAAATGTCACATACAACAACATGGCAAATACCACTCGATTCGCAAGTACAAAATAGAGAGAGAAAGAAAGAAAAAGGAAAGAGAGAGAGAGTGAGGGAAAGAGAGAGACAGAGGGAGAGGTGATAATATTTCATTGTAAAGAGCTTTGGGTCCACTTTGTGGAGACAGCTCGGTAGATTTAGCGTATGTGGCCCCTGAGCTAAACAAATCTTGGTAATCCTTGGTAACAGCTTTAGCTGTATCGGTCACAGGACTTAAAATAGCTATGATGAAGTAATGATGATCAGCTTTGGTGTTTCAAAGAAGGTTGTTACTTAAGAGACGTTGTCAAGTTTTGTACCGTGAAGTTGAGACATTTCGCTAACATCTCTCTGATTTAATTTGAATTATATATAGTTATACCGAAGTTTGAATTCCACAATGGAAAACTACGTCATTGGACTATTGATTGCCGGTTTGATAGCGATCGTTATTGGTGCGATTCTTCTGATCCGCTTTTGCTGTTGTCGGAAGGTAAGTTAGGTAATACATGTATATATAGAAGTTAGGTATACAGGAAGACACATTCATATTGTTGAAGTCTATACTGTTTTTGATGTTGTAATGAACGCAGAGAGACAGAAAAAATATGACTGTGAGACAGGATAGAAAAATAGACAGAGGGTAAGTAGAAAATATATAGAGAGAGAAAGAGAGAGACAGAGTTAGAGGGAGATTGAGAGAGAAAGAGAGAATAAAGAGAAAAAGAGAGAGAGACAGACAGAGAGAGAGGGAGAGAGAGAGAGAGAGAGAGACTCAAGTTCCAAATTCAAATTTACTTTAGGCCTGACAGCCAATTCAAAATATACAGATGAGTCATGCAAACAAGCTCTGAAAAGGCTAAAAAAAAAAAAAAGAAACGCACTCAGTTATTCACTCCCTGAGCTCCCTGACGCTTAGTACAATATAATTATACACTTACTTATAATAACACAGAATAAAACGTAACTTGATTGGTTATTGCCAGCAAGAGTAATCGTTCTTCAACCTCCCCCCCCCCTCCCGATCTTTTCCCCACCTTTCTCTGTTGTAAGTTTACTATACATGAAAAGGCTAAAAAGGCCGTCACTCTGGCCTGGATATCGTGACACAGAGCATCCACCAGTATTGGTGTTCTTTGGTTTGGGTCTTTCACCCTAGTCAGTTGGGACTGCGAGGCTGTGGAGTAGCCTACAGGCAGCCGGTCAGGCAATATGACTGTCCCTCTGGCATCCTCCTGCACCTGGATACATTTCCAGTCGTCTTGACCCTGTCTTGCCACTTGGATAAGTTGTGTCCAGGCGAGAGAGTGAGTCTGATGTTTGCGCAGCTCTTTCTCACTAAAAACAAATTCTTTGCGCCAGTCTTAACACTCACTTCGTCTTCTTTCATCTTTGTCTCGTCTTCTTTCCTCTCAAAATTCCAACGGCGATGGGCGAGTGCGGTGGCAGCAGGTTTGGATAGACTCGAAGCTGTTAGCACAGACCTACACGTTGGTGGCTGTGGGCTATGGTCGCTTCATCGTCGATTGAAGTGGAGGCGTTTGGAGGCAGCACCCACAGTAGCTGAGCAGCCTTATTTAAGGATAGCACTGCTCACCTCAACTGAGGAAGGGGCTAGAAAAGGTGCCCTAAAGAAAGCCCACTTCACATCACCCTGACTGGTATACCGCGACCAGTGGGGATCCCTTTTTGCGGTCGAAACAAAAAGAAATTCAGCTTACTCAGGCTAGGAGCCTGGAATATACGCACACTACAGGACAACTCAAACAACCCGGAAAGACGCACTGCACTTATTGCCATTGAGCTCAGCAGGTACAACCTGGACATAGTGGCACTCAGTGAGACCAGACTCCCTGATAGTGGCCAACTCAAAGAGCTCAGTGGTGGATACACCTTCTTCTGGAAAGGCAAGGGTGCAGTCGAACCGAGACAGCATGGTGTTGGGTTTGCAATTAAAAATGACCTTGTCAGAAACTTGCAGTCCATGCCAATTGAAATAAATGACAGGCTAATGACACTCAGGATCCCAGTTGGGAAAAGCCAGTCAGCCACCCTCATTAGCGCATATGCGCCCACCATGACAAACCCAGATGAAGCCAAAGACAAGTTCTATTCTGATCTAGAATCTGTCATATGCTCTGTCCCGGCAGCTGATAAGCTGATTCTCTTGGGGGACTTCAATGCTAGGGTTGGCTCCGAAATCTCAGCGTGGCCAAATGTTTTGGGCCCTCATGGAGTTGGTTCATGCAATAACAATGGGTTGCGCTTACTTACTTTGTGCGCTGAATTTGGCCTGTTCATTACCAACACAAATTTTAGTCTCCCCGTGAGAAACAGAACGTCATGGATGCATCCCCGCTCAAAGCATTGGCATCTCATAGACTATGTCATTGTGAGGAAGACTGACAGAAAGGATGTCCTTGTAACAAAGGCGATGTGTGGTGCCGAGTGTGGAACTGACCACAGACTCATTGTTTGCAAGCTCAGACTAACATTGAGGCGCAATAGACGCCCTCAAGGGAAAGCGCCACCTAAACGCCTAAATGTTTCAAAACTCTGCTCAGCTGAGAAACAGAGCGAGCTCTCATCAGAACTCTCCTCAAAATTGGATTGCGTGACTTTTGACCCTGAGAACATTGAACAGAGCTGGACTGACCTAAATACGACTGTACACTCTTGCGCCAGCAGCACAGTTGGTTTTCCTGTCCGCAAGCACCAGGACTGGTTCAATGATAATGATAATGAAATCAAAGTGCTCATCAAAGAAAAAAATAGTCTCATCCAAGCTCACTGCAGTGACCCCTCTTCCACAGCAAAAGCTGATGCACTGCGTGCATGTAAGGGTGTACTCCAGAAGAAGCTGAGGAAAATGAAAAATGACTGGCTTGAAGAGCGAGTAAGAGAAACTCAGAAATATGCCGACACAAACAACACTAGAAAGTTCTTTGAGAGCCTCCGAGCTGTGTTTGGACCATCCCGCTCTGGCACTACGCCACTTCTTGCGTCAGATGGTTCAACACGCATTGTTGAATTGAATGCCATAATTCAGCGTTCGGCAGAACATTTCGGAGGTGTGCTAAATTGGCCATCAAATATAAATACTGAGTCCATTGACCGCCTCCCTCAGACTCCTATTAATGCAGCTCTTGCCAAGCCATTCACAGCAAATGAGACCCGAACTGCCACAAATCAGATGTCCTTTAACAAATCACCAGGCGTGGATTCAATTCCTGCTGAGGTGTATGCCTTCGGTGGAGAAAAGCTTATTGAAAGGTTGACCGAGTTGTTCAATCATATGTTGAAAGCAGGGAAGCTGCCACAGGACTTCAAAGATGCTTCAATCATCCATCTGTACAAAAACAAAGGGGACAGCCAAGTCTGTGACAACCATCGGGGAATCTCTCTACTTTCAATTGCTGGCAAAATATTGGCAAGAATGCTTCTGAATCGCCTTCTTGATCACCTCTCGTCAAATGACTTGCTTCCCGAGAGCCAATGTGGCTTTCGTAAAGAGAGGGGAACGGCGGATATGATTTTTGCTGCCAGACAGATTCAGGAAAAATGCATGGAACAAAATAAAGCGCTGTATATCACCTTTGTTGACCTCACAAAAGCATTTGACACAGTGTGTCGTGAAGGCCTCTGGAAAATCTTGGCGAAGTTTGGGTGTCCACCCGAATTCATCACAATAGTGCGCCAGTTTTATGATGGCATGCGTCAAAAGCAACGGCAGTGTTTCAGAGCCCTTTGCTGTCACAAATGGGGTAAAACAGGGTTGTGTCTTAGCCCCAACTATGTTCAGCATCATGTTCTCTGCAATGCTACAAGAAGCCTTTAGCTCTCCTCCTCAAGGGGTAAGCATCAAGTACCGAACTGATGGCAGTCTATTCAACCTCAGGAGACTTCAGGCAAAAACCAAAACCAAAAGTACTCAAGTCTGTGACCTACTATTTGCTGATGATTGTGCACTTCTGGCACACGATGAGGATAGCATGCAAAACTGTGTTGATAAGTTCTCTAGTGCCTGTGACAACTTTGGCCTCACTATAAGCACAAAGAAGACGGAAGTGCTCCATCAGCCTACTCCAGACGACAAGTATCCTGTGACCTCAAATATCAAAGTCCATGACAGTCTTCTGAAGGTGTCGGAGAACTTCACCTATCTTGGCAGTACACTGTCTTCCGCGGCTCGTGTTGATACTGAAATTCTCTCAAGAATCAGCAAAGCCAGCTCTGCATTTGGCAGGCTTCGAAAGAGAGTGTGGGATGTTGCCGGCATTCGCACAGACACTAAGCTGAAAGTGTACAATGCTGTGGTCCTTCCCACCCTACTCTATGGGGCTGAAACCTGGACAGTGTACCAATCGCATGCCAGAAAGCTAAATCACTTTCATCTGGCCTGCCTTAGAAAGATCCTAAGGATCAAATGGCAGGATAAAATTCCAGACACTGAGGTCCTCAATCGTGCCAAGGAATTGAGCATCTTCTGCCACCTGAAAAAAATTCAGCTACGTTGGGCAGGACATGTTGTCAGAATGCCCGACTCCAGACTCCCTAAGCAAATCTTCTTCTCTGAGCTCTCCAATGGAACGAGGAATGTTGGGGCCCCAAAGAGACGTTACAAAGACACTCTCAAGCAATCACTGAAGGCCTTTGCCATTGATGTGAGTGAGTGGGAAAATCTCTCGCTTGATCGTGCAAATTGGAGGGCGGCCCTTACCAGAGGCAGCAAAGCATGGGAAGCTGACAGAGTCCAGCAGGCTATCAAAAAAAGAGAACGGCGCAAGAAAAGGCCCAGTGGTACTGAACCAACGGAGCACTCTTGTCATTTATGCGGAAGGGTCTGCAGGGCAAAAATAGGACTTATCTGTCACATGAGAAGCCATAAGTCATGAAAGAACAGTCTTTCCATTCTGTCCTCTGTGTCCTTTAGTTCTCTTTATTGTCCATGTGTTGAAATTCTCAACAATTTCTGTTCTTTATTCCTCTGGTGTTGTTCAGGTCATCATCATACCTGATGGACGAACTATTATTTATACATGAAAATATCACAAAGATCTGCATTTTCACACAAAGAAGAATTCAGTTTTTAGAGCCCACCAGGAGAAGTCACAGAGCGACTCTATTGTACTTGTTTAGTCATTTATGGCGAAAAAGTCAGAACAAATGTTCAGTAAATCTCAATCGTGCAGCTTTGACGGAATATGTACGAACTTACTTACACATGCTTGGTCTAACAACACGCCAAGACAGTAAAAACTGTTCTTTGTATTTTTTAATGTTTTTTTGTTGTTTTTTTCAAGATACCAGCACACGCAACTCATCCTCCAGTTCGTTAGTTCTCACACAATCTGATATCATACTCCAGCCCAGGCCTTTGCCACTCGACCACAAAGCTGTGAGAGCTCAATCTTATCTTTGGTATGGCTATCCTTACATGCTTCTGCTTTCGTTTACATAATTATCTGGGTAAAATTCAACAGCTAAATGCCTATTATGCCGTGCTCTCACTTAAACGCTCTATATTTTAGAGCATAAACTCCCAATTCAAAATGCATGCATATGAAAGCAGTTGGAATTGTTTTTCTTACATTTGTAGACTTCAGAAATGTGAGATGGACTCTCTCAATGGGCCAAGCTTCCAGCAAATCCCCAAATTTCACGAGCATAAAAAGTTTAGGAATAGTTTTAGCGGTACCGAAGGTCCCAGCCAAGGAAGTTTATGCAGATTAGCTTTCAAATAAAGGTATTTGCGGCTGATCACCTAGTAACTGTGTACCCTTGAAGAACTTTACTGTACTACCAAAAGTAAACCCAAGAGGGCTCAATGAACTAACGCTTTTCAAAATGTTATCATTACACGTTTATCTGTTGCCCAATCCAGATCCCCCCCCCCCTTATTGGAAAACCACCCAATTTGTCTTACCGGTATTCACAGCCAAACCCCATCTACTATAGTACTCATGCAAAATATCCAATCCTTGTTGTAGTCCTTGTCTACTATTACTAAATAAGGCCATGTCACCAGTATCTTTATCAAGCATTCTTCTATATTCAAACCCTTTACATAAATGGAGACAACCAATCAGTAAACACTGAGAATAAAAAAGGTGACAGCGATACACCTTGAAAAATCTTACATCTGACTAAAAGAAACAAGTATCAGTTACTTCAACCACACTGCAGACATCCCTCATGTACAATGTGATTTTAAGGACAGAATTATGCTTCAATAAATTAGTAATTTGTTTAAGTACTTCCCTTTGCTCGAGTTTGCACCTTAGTGCTCCTCAATTTATACTGGAAAATCGTAAGTGCACTCAAAGTTGACAAAAGCACAATACAACCTTTTTGAATTTTCTTGTAATAAGTCTATTAAAACATGCAAATATCAGCATACAATCTGTTGTGTGCTTGTAATTGTATTTATCGAAACCAAACTGGTTATCACAGTGTGTAAGTCTAATATTTACAGAGGGAGAGAAAGAGAGGGGCAAAGAGATACAGTCAGAGAAAGAGAAAAAGACAGAGAACGAGATAGGCAGAGTGAATTAGAAAGAAAGAGAGAAAGTTAGAAAGATAGAGGGAGACAGTGAGAAAACAGGAAAAAGAGAGAGAGAAAGAAACACTGACCGACAGAAATAGAGAGAAGGACACTACTACTGTTTAGAACCACCATTGATATCTGATCTCATCACTACGATTACAGATCGATATGTCTGAATGTCAGGGTGACAAAGGGGATGAAATCCATAGTCAAACAGACAGACAGATGGAGAGAAACGAACAGACAAGAAACAGAATGATTCAGACATAAGAGATGGACACAGACCAACCCAATTTTAGTAAAACTTCCATAGCAAGATATATAATAAAAAGTAATGACCTCTCTCTTCATCGTGTTAAAATGTGTTCAATATTTTGCCAAGTCATTATAGTAATGAAGAAAAAGAAAAAGCGGAGGAACAATAACAACAACAATAGCAGAGACAACAAAAAAACACATTCTAACCCCCCACCCCCAGCCCACCCACACCTGAAAACAACAACAGCCAAGATATTACTGACAAAAAAAATACCAGACAAAATGAAAAAAAAAAAAGAAAGAAAAACCATCGTATTGAAGATATTGACCTACTTTCGGTAGCCTTGTATTGCTATACACGATCTGAGTTATTTTATATTGTACTCAGATCTTATAACCTTTTTTTTTGTTGTTGTTGTTGTTTTGTTTATTCTTCTGTAGGGTACGCAAGAGACAGCTTTACCTGGACCAGTTTATCCTCTTGCTAACAGGAACCACCGTCCATCTGATACTTGTTACGTTAGTATAGCATCTGACGAGCTTGACCTGCACGGGTGCTCTGTGAAAAAGGCCAAAGCTAAGCTTCAAGATTTGGTCAAAGATGGTGAGTTTCATTGTGTATCCATCTCTCTTTTTTGTTTTTTGTTTTTTTTCTGTGTGACTTCATTTCTTTATTTTATTTTAGCTCCCTTTCTACGACAATACTGGTCAATAGCCAAAATATACGGGAGGCAAAATTGGCCGATCTTAACTAGTTTTTGGTCGATGATTACGAAAATTACATTGGTTTTTTCATATTAGTTAGATTCTAAAGTTTTTGAGGTACAAAATTACCAGCCGTTTTCAATTTCCTCATATTAAGCTATAGAAAGAGCATGACACAATAAACAGCGTCGATTGAATCACAATACTATATCATAAGACCACATGTCATCCTGTATTTGACTCACGGGGTTACCTCTCAGAGATATATATATACTGTTTGAGCGGCGTATTGGTGGAGATCCTGAAAGCCATGAGCTTTCTGGTGTGGACTACAACCTGGTTATACAAAATACTGCTGTTTTTCTATGTGAATGATTATAGTCCCGGTAAGGCTTCCTGTTACATCAGGAAAGAATGGCCTGTAAAACAATTATTGGAAATAAAAATGTTCTTATTCTTAATCTTCCACTTACCCAGCTTGATAAAACCACCTTGCCTCCATTATAAAGCTTGGTTAATGAAAAACTTGGTTAATGAAAAACTTGGTTAATGAAAAACTTGGTTAATGAAAAACTTTGTTAAGGCTAAGGACCAAAGAGGGGCAGCTTTCTGGTATCTGAAAGACATAATTATTTCCAGGAATTAGGGAGGCAAAAACCAAAGAACATGCGTCTGTCGGACCTCACATCACATCTGGAAACTCCGTAAAAAACAGCAACTTTGATGCAGAAGGAAAGGCGGCTTGGGAAGCACTCGAAACGGTGACAATAGTATCCTTCAAAATGAACGAGCTCAAAATTACGAAGAAATGATTAAAAAGCTGCTTGAGAACTATCACGAATTATGGTGCAACATGTCCCTGAAGGTACATTTTCTTCATTCTAATTTGGTATTTTTCTCTGAACATCCTGGGGCAGTGAGTGATGAACCCAGGGAAGGGTTTCATCAGGGCACCGCTGGCATGGAAAAACGTTATCGGGGCAGATGGGCACCATCTATGTTGGCTTTGGTTGTGCTTATGGATGCTCCAGATATTGTGTACCACAGAATGGCGAAAAGACCCCCAACCTGAGACTTACGAACTTCATCAAATACAAATTCATGTTTTTCAGCTTATTAATGGTTAAATTCAAATTCAACACCACCAAATATTATGAGAATTGACTTATTTGACATGACAAACGATGAGTTGTTTAAATTGATGGTCACTTGTCACGGACTGAATATCGTCGCTCCGCTGATAAAACCTGTTAACCCGGTCTGAGCAATTTTATATGAGAGGGAAAAATTGTTCAAAATAAATCATGAGTGGTGAAAAGACGCAATTGTTGAGTTTTCCTGCTTAAAACATAACTTTTCAATGGTAACAATATTTTTCTTTCTCTAAAACTAACATTTGATGCAATAGTTCTGTTTAACGATGTCTTGCCACGCTCATTCTCGATGACAAAATCTGTTACCACGGGTTAGCAGTTTTTTCGCCGGAAAGGTACTGCGCGGTTAGCATGGAGCCTGTCTCCTGCCTGCTATATAAAAGTGTCGCCGATGGTAATTTGCAATATCGTGAACAACAACTAATAATCATGAAGAATAGACACTTAGAATAGCGTTATACGCACTTCTGTCTGTCTGTCTATCTCTTTTCTCTCTCTTGATGTCGCTGCTTTCTTCTCTTCTGTCTTTCTTTGTCTCTGTAAAGATATTTTCACCCTTGTTAACCCTTGTCGTGTCTGCTGTGAAACTTCCATCCGTCTCCTGCTGCTGTCTCCTGCTGTGCCTGTGTTGATATTATCTTCACCATTGTCTCTTGTTGTCTGTTGTGATATCTTCGGTGCACGGTAAAAAATGGCACAGTTAAAAGTGTCTGTCTATCTATCTATCTATCTGTGCCATTTTTACCTATATTCGATATGTTCACCCCTTTTTGCTGTTGTTTGTTATGATATCTGTATTCCTTTCTCTTATTGTCTCCGCTGATGTATCTTCGCCCCTGTCACCGGTTGCCTCTGCCGATGATACCTGTATCTCTGTTTCCTGTTGTCTCTGCTTGGAAATTCATCCTTTTCTCTTCCTATTTCTGTTGGTGTTATTTTCACCCCTTTCTCCTGTTCTCTACTACTGATACCTCCATTGCTGCCTCCTGTTGCCTCTGCTAATGTTGACTTCACCATAACTCCTGTTTTCTCTTCTAATGATATCTTCTCCACTGCCTCGTGTTGCTTGTAAGCTTACTATTCATATCTTCACCCCAGTCCCCTGTTGACCGTACTAATTATATCTTCAGCCTGTCTCTGCTACGGTATCTTCATCGCTGTCCCTTGTTGTTCTAACCAGTAGTATTTTCTCCCGTGCCCCCTGTTGTCTGTAGGCCTAGGAATTAAAATCTTCTCCCATGTCTCCGTAGGTGATTGGTGGGCACTTCTGGTAGGGTCTCCTTCTGTCCTGTCGACATGCTTCTTACTAGAGCAATGTGACCGTTATCGTATCCACGTGCTTTCTCTGCACTGAAACCCAAATTCAGACTCACCCATGTCTCCTCTTGCCTTTGGAATGATATCTTCTCCCTGGTCTCCTGTTGCCTGTACAAATGATATATTCATCCCCGTCCACGTGTTGTCTTTATTACTAATATCTTCACCAATGTCTCCCGTTGTCTCTATTCATGATTTCTTCACCCCTGGTCTTCTCTGGTCTTTGCAGTGATATCTTTCCCCTTGTCACCTATTGACTTTACTAACGATATCTTCATCCCGTTCCCTGTTGTCTCCACTAACGATATTTTCACCCTTGTTCGTTCCCATTATCTTGAATAATAATTATCTTCACCCCTGTCTCTGCTCTGATATTTTCATTACCGTCCCTCCCCGGGTGTCTTTACAATTTATAATATCTTCACCCACGTCTCCCGCTGTCTCTACTAATGATATCTTCACCCCTGTCTCCTGGACTGGCAGAGAAAAGTTGTTGTGACCGATGGTTATTCTTCACCACGGTCGGCATTTTACATTTCCACGAATTCAGTAACGAGGCATCTTAAAAGCGAGTCAATAGCGACATGAAAATAAGTAATAAATAAATTATAGGGCCCACTGTCTGAAAGAGAGCTGAATTTCATTAAGTCTCTAGATCTCAAATTTGTTGTACAACATTATTTAAGTGCTATAACTTGCTTGCTATAAACCCGTGCAGAATAACACAACTGAGAAAATATCTCCTCGAGGATGTGATTCAACGACGAAGAAGTTTACTTATGGCGTGTACTTGCCCAAACATGCTGGTGAAATGCCTTCGTGTCATCGAACGATGTGAACAGCTGGCCAGACACAATGGCTAGGGCATTGTGCACTCACAAGCTTGGCATGCAAGAGGCAGCTGACAAGGCTTGACTCGGGTTAACAGATTTTATCATCGGAGAATCAGCGTTCGCCCGGCTTAGCAGATTTTGTTTTTTGCGAAATTAATACAATTTCCACTTCGAACTTCGATCTAAAATGTTTACACTATATGAAGGAAGGTCTAACTTTCAGTTTATACAAAAAAAGTGATTTTCGAAAATTTTCCGGGTTGGCAGGTTTTGTCATCGGAGCGACGGAAAAACAAAAAAGCAAGGAGCAGATAGTGAGGATGATTGAAAGACAACAGTAAAACAGAGATAGTTTATGCATATAATTATTCACAGTCAGATGACAATCATCAGTTTTTTTGGCTTTTAATTTTTTATAATCTACATCTTTTCTTTCAGTGTATCTATCTGCCACGCGTCCCAGAGGCCAAAGGCTTGCGTGTTTTAACATTAGTTATATGTTTAGGGCTTCTCAAACACAACCACGCTGCACGATTGATTTCACTTTGCCTGCTGCGAAGGAAACGTTGTGCGCAGTCTATTATAATATTGCACGTCTCTGCTCCCTACTAACACTAATATGACGCTCTATTGGTTTATTCCAATTGACGTCACAGATATTGCGTTCCCATGAAATTCTGAATTTCATTCCGTCTTTGGTCGGAAAGTTGCAAGGCATCATGGGCATTGGGATAATGAGATAGACTATAACACAGATGACGATAGACCATGAGACAAAAATCCCAATTTGTCTCTATACCGGCATTTCTGAAATGGAAATTTAGATACTTTCTGAGCTGTTATAGGATGTACATGCATACGAACGACCCGCTGTTTTTTTTTATTATTATTTATTGTGGTGTTTGCAAATACAACGACCGAATTATAATGATGTTATTTCTTTCACTGACTCTCAGCTCAGGGTCATCACTCAAGTGTTTCAGTGGTGACAGGACGGGGCAATAACAGCCCAAATGGTTTTCCAGCTATAAAAAATATGGTCCAAAAATATTTGGATGCCAATGGCTATAGGTAGGGTGATCATCTATTATGTGGTCGTCCATCTCAAATACTGACGCATCGACAATGTTCTCATTTTATAGCAGAGTGTTTCAACGTTTGTGTCACTTTCGTTGCTCTTGGATGTGGTAAAAACGGTTCTACTTATACCTTCAAAATTATTAATGATATCGATCATTCACTTTCTGAGAATATAGATTTCACCTTGAACCATGACGAAGTAGTCTTAGTACACAACCATCAAAATCATCGATACGTCAGTACTTCAGATGGACTACCATTTGTTGTTATACTCACTGCAAGTATAAATGATCGATATTTTTAAGGTAAATTCGCCCCTTGTTAAGTCCAGATTTGGCACTGCCTTCTAAACCATTTTGTCTCGTTTTCTCATTTAATTTGCAAGAATATGCAAGGAGATTGCTCATAACCGTCTATTAAAATACGTGACAGGTGCATTGCAAGAACACATCCATCCATCCATCCATCCATAACTTTTATCTCCATCACTATCTCCCAGGCACGAGTGGCAAAACAAGGGCGGTCAAGTCCGAATTTACCTGTAGGAAGACAGCCATCAACAGCGGTACAAGACACCACCACCGTGCCTTTATGAAAACAAGAACAGCCTTCATTACATGCCCAACTTCACAAATTTATCAGCTGATCAAATCTCATCCTCCATTCGTATGGACAATTTTATTCAATCCTAAAGACACCATTTGTTATTTATATATTTAAGTTTACAGTTTGAAAAAGAAAAAGAAAACAATAATTAACTTTACCTTCAGTCGACCAATAAAATGAAATGAAATTTCACATTCAACACTTTTTTCATTATATGTCCTTCTTCGCCTAATATGTGTTATGCGAGAAGTAATATTTAACATCAATGGGTTGAGCTAAAAATAAAGGTAATTTTAGAACATTCATTTCAACTCCACTTCCGCCTGTGATCCCTCCTGGGACATAGGCCGCCAACAAGAACTCTCCAGGCATTCTGGTCCTGGGCCAGTCGTTCCAGCGGGCCCCAGGTGCGACCCATCTTTTTTTTCGGCCGGCCTCTTTTCTTTTCCTTAAGGGTTCCATGTGAGGGCTTGTCTAGTGGTGCTGGATCCAGGTTTCCGAAGCGTGTGTCCTATCCATCTCCAGCGTCTCTGTAGGATGTCTTTATGTACGGACTGCTGTTTGGTTTGCTGCCACAGGTCCTGGTTGCTGATGACTTCAGGCCAGCGAATTGGCAAGATCTTCCTAAGGCAAGTGTTGACAAACGTCTGGATTTTCTCCATGGTCGTGATGGTGGTTCTCCACGTCTCTGCGCTATACAGTAGAACCGGCTTTATGATGGTGTGAACATCCTGATCTTGGTGTTAATGGTCAGTTCCTTGGTGTTCCAAATGTTTTTCATTTGCTGGAAAGCTGCCATTGCCTGGCCGATTCGCACTCTTACACCTGCGTCCGTCCCACCCTGCCTGTCCACGATGCTACCGAGGTATGTGAAGCTTTTCACCTCTTCTAGTGCTTCGCCTTCCAGTTTGATGGGGATTTCGTTCCCTGCAATGACGTTGAGGATCTTGCTCTTTCCTCTACGGATGTTCAGCCCAACGCTCGCAGAGTTGTGTGCCACAGTGCTGGTTTTCTCCTGCATCTGTTGTTGGGTATGGGCAAGGAGCGCAATGTCGTCGGCGAAGTCGACGTCGTCCTGCTGTTGCTAGAGTGTCCACTGGATGCTGTTTCTCTTCTGGGTTGTAGATGTCTTCATTATCCAGTCTATGGCTAGCAGGAAAAAGGAATGGTGAAAGGAGACAGCCCTGTCTCATTCCTGTCCGTATTTGGAAGGCGCCGGTGACATGTCCGTTGTGTATCACTCTACAGGTCATCCCTTCATAGGAGTTCTTGATAATGTTGGTGATTTTTCCCCGGCACTCCATAATGTCTCAGCAACTTTCAGAGGGTCTGCCTGTCCACGCTGTCGAAGGCCTTCTCGTAGTCAATAAAATTGACGTAGAGAGGTGAATTCCATTCCAGTGACTGTTCGAGAATGATGCGTAGCGTAGCGATCTGATCTGTACAAGATTTGTCTTTGAGGAATCCGGCCTGTTGGTCACGGGGCAAGGATCGACCGCCTCCCTCATCCTGTTTAATAGCACTCGATTAAACACTTTGCTTGGTACAGACCGTAGTGTGATCCCCTTGTAGTTTGAACATGAACCAAGGTCCCCTCTCTTCGGGAGCTTGATGAGATATTCCGCCTTCCACTCTGATGGGACTTGCTCCTCTGCCCATATCTTCCTGAAGAAGGGGTGAAGTATCTCGACGGTGGTCTCCAAGTCTGCCTTCAGTGCCTCTGCTGGTATACTGTCCGGTCCTGCAGACATGTTACTCCTCGGCTACTTTATGTCCTTGCCGATTTCGTCTTTAGTTCGTGTCCCACAGCCAATGTGCAGGTGCGACACTTATCACACCAGATTTTGTTATTGACACCATTAACCTGGCGAAGCCATGGTGTCTTTGGTGCTTCTTGTATGTTACTGATCACAGTGTGTCGATTCCTACCTTCTCCTTGACATGTACACACATTTCAAATAAAAGAAAAAGGAAAAATCTGCTTCATGGTAATGGGTTTTTTTTTTTGTTTAACGAGATGAGTTGAATGCCAAAGGGACAGTACAATACGTTTTGTCTCTGAAGTACTGTTGTTTTTGTTTTTTTTTCAGTGTTTGTTTTTTCTCCCTCAAAGGTAGATTTTAGACCATAGTAATGTAAATAATCCCCGAGTGTTTAGGGAAATGGAGGGTTAAAGTCATAAATACCATGACTGTCAGGAGACAGCAAGAATATTGCTCTTTGATATAAGTCTGTTTTGTGAATTTTTTATTAAGATGTTAGTTTTGTAACTGTCATCATTGTCAGTATACATGCAGCCAAATATTGGTTCATTAAAGCCCATATGAATATCATATTCCCAGACAGCTGTAACACAACAGCCTGTTAAATTGTACATAAATATGTTCAATGGTTAAGTCTTATTCACGGTAATCAAATGCCTAACTTGAAAACTAATGGACGAGTGTTCATCTAATGCACAAATTGCAACTAAGTGATGAATTTTTAGCTAATGCATTAATTGCAACGAAAAGATGATTTTTAGGTAACGCATGAATTGCAATCAAGACATGAACTTTACTGGTTATTGCATAAATTGCAACAAAGAGATGAATTTTTTGTCTCATGAATAAATTGCAAAGTAAACGATGAATTTTTATGTAAATGTATAATTATACTGCAACTAAGAGGTGTATTTCTGTCTAATGCAATAATTTGCAAACTAACAGACACTAACGTACTCAAGAAGAAAGAAAGAGCCCAAAGTGCCGTTGGCGGTTATTATGCCGACTCGCCGTTAAACGCAAAATCAAACTCAAATCTCAGGCGCAGACTAAAAGATGAACTTTTTCCTAGTCATAAATTGCCAACTGAGAGATGAATGTTTGTCTAATGCACAAACTGCAAAATAAGAGATGCCATTGTCGAATACATTTAAAAATCATGATTGAGTGATCTAGTATTAATCCGAATAGCATAAAATGGTTACGTTATAACCGGGTGGAAGATGCAAGTTGACTGTTATTGTGCCAATGTGGGGTTAAACTCAAACTCAAACCTCATCCAGTACCTAGTAATGCTAATATTTTATATTGTATGCTTCTGTTATAAGTTTTGTATATCAGTACCAGTAAGTACCAATAATCTAGTTTGTTCTAACTTCATGTTATTATTTAGTGCTAAGTTAATGCACTGATCAATTGTTTGGTTTAGGTATAGACTGTATTGTTGGATTATGTGCTTGTCCTTTATGTGATTTGTTTGGTTTTGGCTGCGATGATCGTCCGGGGTTTCTACTGATTTCTTTTTCTGATTTTCACTTTAGGTTTGGTCTTGTTTGGCTCCCAGTTTTTAACTGACTATAGTTTAAGCTATAATTAAGCTATAATTAAGCTATAATTAAGAAGTTATAAATTTGCTTTGTTCCTCCTTGCATTTTTGTTCTTGTTTGTATGAATGGAAGAAAGAAAGAGAGAGAGGAACCTGTACAGAAGGCTATGCAATTAGCTTTGTTTGTTCCAGCAGTGATTTTATATTTGTTTGGTCAATTGAGAGAGAGAGAGAGAGACAGAGAGAGAACTGAGCATAGATCGAGAGTCATTAAAAATTTGACCCAGGAAATCACCGGGCGAAATGTGAACCGTCCGCCCCCGCACACACGCACACACACACACACACACACACACCGGCGCAGTCCACCCTCAAGAAAACTGTAGTAATTGCAATTGCTCTGATACAATTACATTCTAATGAAATGCAAACAAAAAACGGAAGACAGAATATTTCGTCAACAGCCTTCGTCAAGACAACAAAAGAAGAAACAACAACAGAAAACAAACAAGAACTTGTTCAAACTAATACGTTTTGTAAATTGCTCTGGCACCACAACCCAGCCAAGTTAAACTCAAACAACACAAATGCCACTCATATAAAATAATAATAATAGTTCGTCCATCAGGTATGATGATTACCTTAACAACACCAGAGGAATAAAGAACAGAAATTGTTGAGAATTTCAACAAGGTGGTCTAGAGGCAAGGTGCTCGCCTCTCATGCCAAGGGTCCCGGGTTCTAAACCCGGGCAGTGCAGGCATGTTGGAAATTGGATTTTTCTCGTGTTTTCAAGTCCCTGGTCCTATTGGGGGGTAGGATCGAGTAGTTCTTGGAAATTGGATTTTTCTCATATTTTCAAGTCCCTGGTCCTATTGGGGGGTAGGATCGAGTACCTAGTCTTCTCGGATAAGGACGAAAAAATTCGGAGGGCCCGTGTGCACGTTGCGCACGTTAAAGATACCTTGGATGTTTGGAAATCGTAAAGAGCAGGCCGAAAGGCCGCTGCCCGGGCAAAATTGAAATTAATAGATTAAAATTTATCCATACCATCTTTCCCCCCCCCCCCCCTGCCAGAACAAGAAATAATAAAACAAGTAAAGTGAGGTGTAAATGCCAAGGGCAGCGAACCTCCTAAAATAAAGACGTAAAAAAAAAAAAAAAAATTTCAACACATGGACAATAAAGAGAACTAAAGGACACAGAGGACAGAATGGAAAGACTGTTCTTTCATGACTTATGGCTTCTCATGTGACTGATAAGTCCTATTTTTGCCCTGCAGACCCTTCCGCATAAATGACAAGAGTGCTCCGTTGGTTCAGTACCACTGGGCCTTTTCTTGCGCCGTTCTCTTTTTTTGATAGCCTGCTGGACTCTGTCAGCTTCCCATGCTTTGCTGCCTCTGGTAAGGGCCGCCCTCCGATTTGCACGATCAAGCGAGAGCTTTTCCCACTCACTCACATCAATGGCAAAGGCCTTCAGTGATTGCTTGAGAGTGTCTTTGTAACGTCTCTTTGGGGCCCCAACATTCCTCGTTCCATTGGAGAGCTCAGAGAAGAAGATTTGCTTAGAGAGTCTTGGAGTCGGGCATTCTGACAACATGTCCTGCCCAACGTAGCTGAATTTTTTTCAGGTGGCAGAAGATGCTCAATTCTTTGGCACGATTGAGGACCTCAGTGTCTGGAATTTTATCCTGCCATTTGATCCTTAGGATCTTTCTAAGGCAGGCCAGATGAAAGTGATTTAGCTTTCTGGCATGCGATTGGTACACTGTCCAGGTTTCAGCCCCATAGAGTAGGGTGGGAAGGACCACAGCATTGTACACTTTCAGCTTAGTGTCTGTGCGAATGCCGGCAACATCCCATACTCTCTTTCGAAGCCTGCCAAATGCAGAGCTGGCTTTGCTGATTCTTGAGAGAATTTCAGTATCAACACGAGCCGCGGAAGACAGTGTACTGCCAAGATAGGTGAAGTTCTCCGACACCTTCAGAAGACTGTCATGGACGTTGATATTTGGGGTCACAGGATACTTGTCGTCTGGAGTAGGCTGATGGAGCACTTCCGTCTTCTTTGTGCTTATAGTGAGGCCAAAGTTGTCACAGGCACTAGAGAACTTATCAACACAGTTTTGCATGCTATCCTCATCGTGTGCCAGAAGTGCACAATCATCAGCAAATAGTAGGTCACAGACTTGAGTACTTTTGGTTTTGGTTTTTGCCTGAAGTCTCCTGAGTTTGAATAGACTGCCATCAGTTCGGTACTTGATGCTTACCCCTTGAGGAGGAGAGCTAAAGGCTTCTTGTAGCATTGCAGAGAACATGATGCTGAACATAGTTGGGGCTAAGACACAACCCTGTTTTACCCCATTTGTGACAGCAAAGGGCTCTGAAACACTGCCGTTGCTTTTGACTGCAGCTTGCATGCCATCATGAAACTGGCGCACTATTGTGATGAATTCGGGTGGACACCCAAACTTCGCCAAGATTTTCCAGAGGCCTTCACGACACACTGTGTCAAATGCTTTTGTGAGGTCAACAAATGTGATATACAGCGCTTTATTTTGTTCCATGCATTTTTCCTGAATCTGTCTGGCAGCAAAAATCATATCCGCCGTTCCCCTCTCTTTACGAAAGCCACATTGGCTCTCGGGAAGCAAGTCATTTGACGAGAGGTGATCAAGAAGGCGATTCAGAAGCATTCTTGCCAATATTTTGCCAGCAATTGAAAGTAGAGAGATTCCCCGATGGTTGTCACAGACTTGGCTGTCCCCTTTGTTTTTGTACAGATGGATGATTGAAGCATCTTTGAAGTCCTGTGGCAGCTTCCCTGCTTTCAACATATGATTGAACAACTCGGTCAACCTTTCAATAAGCTTTTCTCCACCGAAGGCATACACCTCAGCAGGAATTGAATCCACGCCTGGTGATTTGTTAAAGGACATCTGATTTGTGGCAGTTCGGGTCTCATTTGCTGTGAATGGCTTGGCAAGAGCTGCATTAATAGGAGTCTGAGGGAGGCGGTCAATGGACTCAGTATTTATATTTGATGGCCGATTTAGCACACCTCCGAAATGTTCTGCCCAACGCTGAATTATGGCATTCAATTCAACAATGCGTGTTGAACCATCTGACGCAAGAAGTGGCGTAGTGCCAGAGCGGGATGGTCCAAACACAGCTCGGAGGCTCTCAAAGAACTTTCTAGTGTTGTTTGTGTCGGCATATTTCTGAGTTTCTCTTACTCGCTCTTCAAGCCAGTCATTTTTCATTTTCCTCAGCTTCTTCTGGAGTACACCCTTACATGCACGCAGTGCATCAGCTTTTGCTGTGGAAGAGGGGTCACTGCAGTGAGCTTGGATGAGACTATTTTTTTCTTTGATGAGCACTTTGATTTCATTATCATTATCATTGAACCAGTCCTGGTGCTTGCGGACAGGAAAACCAACTGTGCTGCTGGCGCAAGAGTGTACAGTCGTATTTAGGTCAGTCCAGCTCTGTTCAATGTTCTCAGGGTCAAAAGTCACGCAATCCAATTTTGAGGAGAGTTCTGATGAGAGCTCGCTCTGTTTCTCAGCTGAGCAGAGTTTTGAAACATTTAGGCGTTTAGGTGGCGCTTTCCCTTGAGGGCGTCTATTGCGCCTCAATGTTAGTCTGAGCTTGCAAACAATGAGTCTGTTCTCAATTCCACACTCGGCACCACACATCGCCTTTGTTACAAGGACATCCTTTCTGTCAGTCTTCCTCACAATGACATAGTCTATGAGATGCCAATGCTTTGAGCGGGGATGCATCCATGACGTTCTGTTTCTCACGGGGAGACTAAAATTTGTGTTGGTAATGAACAGGCCAAATTCAGCGCACAAAGTAAGTAAGCGCAACCCATTGTTATTGCATGAACCAACTCCATGAGGGCCCAAAACATTTGGCCACGCTGAGATTTCGGAGCCAACCCTAGCATTGAAGTCCCCCAAGAGAATCAGCTTATCAGCTGCCGGGACAGAGCATATGACAGATTCTAGATCAGAATAGAACTTGTCTTTGGCTTCATCTGGGTTTGTCATGGTGGGCGCATATGCGCTAATGAGGGTGGCTGACTGGCTTTTCCCAACTGGGATCCTGAGTGTCATTTGCCTGTCATTTATTTCAATTGGCATGGACTGCAAGTTTCTGACAAGGTCATTTTTAATTGCAAACCCAACACCATGCTGTCTCGGTTCGACTGCACCCTTGCCTTTCCAGAAGAAGGTGTATCCACCACTGAGCTCTTTGAGTTGGCCACTATCAGGGAGTCTGGTCTCACTGAGTGCCACTATGTCCAGGTTGTACCTGCTGAGCTCAATGGCAATAAGTGCAGTGCGTCTTTCCGGGTTGTTTGAGTTGTCCTGTAGTGTGCGTATATTCCAGGCTCCTAGCCTGAGTAAGCTGAATTTCTTTTTGTTTCGACCGCAAAAAGGGATCCCCACTGGTCGCGGTATACCAGTCAGGGTGATGTGAAGTGGGCTTTCTTTAGGGCACCTTTTCTAGCCCCTTCCTCAGTTGAGGTGAGCAGTGCTATCCTTAAATAAGGCTGCTCGGCTACTGTGGGTGCTGCCTCCCCACGCCTCCACTTCAATCGACGATGAAGCGACCATAGCCCACAGCCACCAACGTGTAGGTCTGTGCTAACAGCTTCCAGTCTATCCAAACCTGCTGCCACCGCACTCGCCCATCGCCGTTGGAATTTTGAGAGGAAAGAAGACGAGACAAAGATGAAAGAAGACGAGGTGAGTGTTAAGACTGGCGCAAAGAATTTGTTTTTAGTGAGAAAGAGTTGCGCAAACATCAGACTCACTCTCTCGCCTGGACACAACTTATCCAAGTGGCAAGACAGGGTCAAGACGACTGGAAATGTATCCAGGTGCAGGAGGATGCCAGAGGGACAGTCATATTGCCTGACCGGCTGCCTGTAGGCTACTCCACAGCCTCGCAGTCCCAACTGACTAGGGTGAAAGACCCAAACCAAAGAACACCAATACTGGTGGATGCTCTGTGTCACGATATCCAGACCAGAGTGACGGTATATTGCCATCTGCCCTATCAATCAACCACTGGCCTGCTGCCGCCAGCTTCGAAGCTGCGTCCGGGAAGTTTGCTCAATTCTTCGACTGTGATTTAGGCAAACAAGCCTATGACCACACCGCTACCGGGGGCCAATGTGAAGGACTCAAGTACTGAGGGTCACATTGTGCCCTAGCATGTGGCCGTTGGGTTAGATGAAACCTCCTCCGCCCTGGCCGTTTGCACCGACAGGTGCACGCCCACTGATACCATGCTAGCGTACCAGTTCATGAAACAGGTTGTACTGGATTACATGTTACCAGTAGCAGATTCATATAAACAAGGAAACCACCAATGTGACATACACAAACAACAGTTTATCCGGACTTCCGGTGAATGGCGAATCGAGGTCGGTCACGCTGATTTTGCTGCTGCAAGACAATTGGATTGTTTGGCAATCTATGTGTCCTGTGTACGCGTGGTGGTGTTAGATTGGACTGAAATAGCAGTTGGTAAGGTTTTTGGTGAAATATAAGGTAAGTCTTTACTCTTCTTATTCATTTTTTTGTGCGACATAAACCCGTGTTCGTTAACCCACAGCTCTGTTAAAAAAAAATGGCGACCGCAAGTATTGTATCAGCCTGCTTTATTCTCGATAAGGCAATAATCCCTGATACCAACAAACCGGTCGGGGGCCTAGAATTTTGTCAGGCATGCGAGGGTGTCGCCGGGGAAAGATCAATTCATGGGGCCCAAAAAATATCGGGGCTGTGGAGAATTTACCCTCTGTCCATAGACGCGAGGAGATTACTAATTATTGAATGGATTTTACTGAGGGGACAGTCTTTAACTGTTCTGGACAAAAATCCCTTCATCGTGTCTGGTGGAGGAGAGAAGTCGACAACGAAACTGATAATTGGTAATGTGCCAATTTCAGTCGCAAACAGCGAAATTGAAAACACATTGAAAAGGCTGGGGGTCACTAGGCGATCGCAGCTGAAAGAAGAAAACTATAGGGACGAACAGGGCGTGTTGACCCGTTTTAAAACCGGCAGGAGATTTGTTTACATTGACCTCCCAGCCTCCTCCCTACCAAAAACAGCTAAGGTGGGGAATCATTTCTTGGCCTTTCTCTACTATAGAGAGCAAGAGCGGGGAGTGAAAACAAAAGTAATAGATACTAAACAGGTAGAGGAGGAGATGGAAAGAACGTCTGACACAGAAAACTCAGAAAACGTGCAAATAAATGAAACACAAACAAAGCAAAAGAACGTCGAGGTCGAGTCTGAGGGTGAGAGTTAGCAGATAAGGCAATAGAGAGAGCAAGAAATGTGCTCACAAAAAAACAGAGTACCCTGGATCTTTTTAGAGCAGGAGTAAGAAGGCCAAGATCAGCGGACGGTCACACCAAGAGGCAGCGAACTGCCAGTTCAGAGAGAGCAGGCGAAAAAAGAAAAAAGGGCGAGAGAGTACGTGGTGATAGGGGGAGTGATGGAGGGAGTGACCGGGAGGGGGGCATGAAAATGACTGGGGCAGGAGAAGAACAGGCTGAAAAACAACAACAACAAACTCCCGTCGACTGGTTTGAACAGGGAAACAGTGAAACTTAGTCAGTCACCATAGAGGAGTGTTTCGATTCGCGGACTTGGCCTGTTCACGGACTTCGCTTCTGGACTCTGATCTCTACCCACGCCTACCGGTGTGGGTGTTTTGTCTTTCTCTCTCTCTGGCGCTCTTTCTTTCTATCTTTCTTCCCCTGTCTCTTTATCTATCTCTTTCTTAGACATTGTCCATGAAAGTAGTGTCCCTTAATTGTCGGGGCCTTCACGGACAATTAAAACGCCGATTACTATTTAAGACATTCCAGCAGTATGACATTGTCTGTCTACAAGAAACCTATGTATCTGAAGTGAAAGCGACTGAATGGATGAGAGAATGGACGGGTGAATTTTTTTTCTCCCCTGATACTAATAGGAGCAAAGGTCAGATTGTTATGACCCAGTTGTTATGGATTCCCTGGAATCATAATGTTGTGTTGATGGGGTGTTGGTTCGACTGCATTTTTTTATAATCGAGAGTTTTATGATTTATTATTTATTCCATCTAAGACCTAACTTTCATACCATTCCAAATACTAAAAGACAATCTGATTAAAGTTCAATTCATCAGACCTGCAGGGTCACATTTATTTATAATAAAGACACTAACAATCTCGACTAGATCTAACTAATTAATAAGGATAAACATCTGTGGCATCACATCCATAATTAATAATACTTCCTTCTAAGTCTAGCTCTATACTTTCTCTAATAACATTTAACTCTGGACTCACTAATTATCTGTTTAAACTAGATCTATTAGGTATATATATCTAAAAACTAGATTACTTATTGGATGACAATTACAGTCTCTGAATACATAATGTCATATGGGATATTCTGCCTACAATTCTAGTAGAGAACGAGCCCGTCAACGACAAGTGACGTCGGCCCAGTTAAGTACAGAGATCTAGATATCTAGATATATCTAGCTCTAGGATGGGCTGGCATTTCCCAGCCTCACCCAGATAATTCAATCACAGTTAGTCATACATTTCATACATTAGTTCTAGATGCAGCTCTAGATGGCAGTTTAATTTTACATTCACTCCTGGTGGGTTCCTTCAAGACTCTCCTAACGGATAAATGTCGTACGTTTCATTCACTGTCGATGTCATCAAGAGATTCTATCTTCGATTACTTACGATTGGTCTGGCACTAAGGCCAGAAACAATATATCAAAGCGGTGTCATGTCAAGCTTATGAATATAAATGACAAGACCAACATCTAGTCATGTTGTATTGGTAAATATTACAATCATCCACTCAAGTAGGATGCAACTGACTCCTACACACAGGGAAGGCTATGCACGGAGTGAAGTCCCCCGGTCAGCTGCTCTCTCGGCTGCCTATATTATCAATACGCCTTAACGGTTAAGTGACGTAGACAAATAAATAGTTCTCACCCCCACGTTGAAAACGGGGTGTTAATCTTCATCGATAGCACATTATCTTTACATTTTAATATCAGTAGTATATATCTGATTATCTATAGCCCATTCACCATGACACCAGTGATATTCTATCTACTAGCATACTACTGTTTATCTACGCCTTCCTGTTGTTCAATAGTTCCCTCTTGCTTAAAATGACGTCATCAAAAAATACCGTCCTTATCTACAACTGACGTACTTCACATGTTATATTTATTCACCTCCTCTCTATAATTAATTCGGTTATTTCCCCTTGACCACTAACCTCACACCAATTACATTTGATTATGACATCCCCCACCCCAGTGGAAATTTTAAGAAAAATTTACACGATAAGATCTATGAAAGTCCGAAGTCATGAAAATGACTCTGATATTGTGGTGGGGGCTTAAGACTAAAGTAGAAAAGTTATCCCCAAGATGGATAAAAAATTTAACTAAGAACGTGCATAGTGGATGGACAAAAACTACACAGTTATTGATGCAACGTTCTGTAGAATCTCATCTATATAAATATATTTTCACTTCATACAATCACACTTCTCATGAACATTTATAATAATAATAATTACTTTACTGTATACTTTTGAATTAAAGTATAATTATATTCGCACAGTCACGCCTCACTGAAGAACCATACTCATAATTGTTATGTCAACACATATAATTGATACATGTATGCACATTCACAAATAATATAATATTAAGTAAAGTATTGTGGCATCCAATGGCAGCAGTAGCTCTGGTTGCTTGGTTTGCCATGACTCCATCTCATTGACCCGCAGACAAGGGCGTCAGGTTTGTCAATAGCTCAGGTCACAGTCCGGAATGACGCTGGTGGAAAGAGGATATTCACAAGAAAGAATGTAAAAATTGTTCATAAATTAGTGAACAATATAATGTGAATCCATCCACCGTCCAGAAATGAGGTGAAAAAGCGCAATCCAACCCCAATACAAGACAGACTCTTTAATAGGTAAATTAAATTAATCGGGACAAAACATCAGCTTGTGAATTGTCACCGCCAGGGATAGCCCGGATAACAAACCGGTACTCCTGGAGTGCAAGACTCCATCTTGTTAATCGAGCATTTTTAGCCCTGTTTGATTTCAGGAACAACAACGGACGATGGTCCGTTTCAATTATAAACTCGGACATGAGTAAATAACGAGAAAATGCGTTTACAGCATAAATAATAGCGAGGCACTCTCGCTCGATAATTGCGTATCGGCATTCCCTATCGAGCAACTTGCGGCTGGCGTACATGCATGGCCGCAAGAAATCCTCCCGTTCCTGCAACAACACAGCTCCTATTCCCTTGTCCGACGCATCAGTGCGGACAATAAATGTTTGGTGTATATCTGGCAGTATGAGAATGGGGGAAGTGGAAAACAATCGTTGAACAGTCCGAAGGGCATCCGCACATTCGGTTGTCCATGTTACTTTGTTAGGAAAATTCCTTCTCGTTAGGTCCGACAACGGAGCCGTAAGCGAAGAAAAATTTGGAATGAACTTTCTATAGTAATTGAGGAAGCCCAATAAGCTACGAACTTGTTTCTTTGTCTTAGGGGCTTGAAGCTTTAAAATCGTAGTGATTTTATTGTCGTCCGGGGTCTGAACGCCATGGGCAATTGTATGGCCCAGAAAATTGATTTGATTGTATCCTAGAAATACCTTACTGGGTTTAGCCGTAAGGCCAGCTCGACGAAGAGCGATAAAAACCTCACGTAGGGCCGCTAGGTGGCCCGACCAATCGGCTTGATAAATACAAATGTCGTCGAAGTACGACAAAACAGAACGCATGTGTTGGAGCAAGATTGTCATCATGCGCGCGAAAGTCGCAGGGGCTGTAACCAACCCAAAGGGCATGTAACGCCATTGCATCAGACCCAAGGGGGTCTGAAAAGCGGTATATTGTTTGCTATTTTCCTCAAGGGGAATTTGCCAGTAGCCCTTGGAGAGGTCAATTTTTGAAAAAATCGTTGCCCTCGCTAACTGTGCAAAAAGATCCTCCTGGTTGGGAATCGGTTCAGCATCATATATTGTAACCTCATTAAGTTTACGATAGTCAATACAAAAGCGCACTGTATCATCCTTCTTTTTGACTAGGACGATGGGCGAGCAATATGGGCTCGTCGATCGCTCTATCACTCCCAGCTGAAGCATGTTACGTACCTCGGTTATTATGGTATCCTGTGCGTGCAGAGGACGCGGGTACGGTTTAACAAAGACGGGTATATCTGTCTGTAATCGTATGACATGCTGTACCAAGGAGGTACAACCTGGTAAATCAGTAAAGACCGTAGCAAATTCATGAAGCAAATCTGTTATATCCTGTCTTTGTGATGTAGATAGATCTGGATTGATATGTACATCAGCCACATTTTCTAAAGCTTGCAATGGAGGGATTGATGTCTTTATATTTATAGGGTCATCATCATCAATTGCGACCAAGGCCGCATTGGCCTGTGCAACTGCATGACCGCGATTGTTCTGACGATTATTATCGTCGGATAGGTATTCCGTGAGCATATTGATATGGAACACTTTGTCCTGTCCTCGAATTTTTATCAGATAATTAACTCTGGAAAGTCTCTTTAGGACCTTAAAAGGTCCCTTCCAAGTAAGCAGGAGTTTATTTTTCGTCTCCGGTAGGAGAACAAGAGTTTGGTCTCCGACGGATAAGGTTCGCAATTTGCTACCTTGATCGCGATATGATTTATAAATGCTCGCCTGCGCACTTGAAGATTTTTGTGCAAGTTGACATGCATTAAGGATTCGTTGTCGAAGGTCGACAACGTATTGATACGCGGATCGCGTATCGTTTTCGTCGGTGTCTGATCCGGCGAATAAATCATGCAGTATGGCCATTGGGCCACGCGGTTTGCGACCATACAGTAATTCGAATGGGGAAAAACCCGTCGATGCATTTGGTAGTTCTCGGTAGGCAAACAGAATAGCGGGGAGCTGACGATCCCAATCACTTGGCTTATCGGCAGACACCCGCGCAAACATAGCTTTCATGCTAGCATTCCATCTTTCACAGCATCCATTAGATTGTGGGTGGTAGGGAGATGTCAATCTTTGTTTAATGCCTACTAATTCCAAGACTTTCTTAAAAAGTTCAGAGGTAAATTGTGGTCCTCTGTCCGATAAGATTTCAACCGGAAATCCAACGCGTGAGAAAACAGTAATAAGGGCTTCAGCCACATGATCAGCTGAAATGTCCTTTAGTGGAATGGCCTCTGGCCAACGGGTTGCGTAGTCTATGACAGAAAGTATGACCCGATGGCCTCTGTCTGATTTCTGCAGAGGACCAACTATATCCACGGCGACGCGCTCAAATGGTCTGGAGACCGCTGGCATTTCCTGCAGAGGAGCTCGCGATGCTCTTCCTTTGGGAGTACGTTTTTGACATACGTCACATGTTGATACGAAGCGGTTAACATCCGCGTAAATGCTGGGCCAGAAGAATTGCGATAATATTCGAGACTTAGTTCTGGCCTTCCCTTGGTGACCCGCTAAGGAAGTGTCATGTGCGACACGAAGAATGTCGCGGCGGAAAGATCTGGGTATCACAAGTTGCATAATCGTCTCTCGCTTGTTCCGAAAATTACGATATAATAAGTCATCTTTAATAAGAAACTTTGAGGTATCCGGCGCCGTAGGATCAACTTTAGCGAACAACGGTTTGAGTGTGGGGTCTAAGTGTTGTTCGTCATGGAATGTACTAGAAGTTATGTTCACTTCAATCGTAGGGTTACGCAATGTACCATCCGGTCGTCGACCCGATTGCAGGCGTGTTGTCGCGCAAGCAACATTCTCATCTTCAGTCCAAATTTCCAAGTCACCGATAGGAAACTTTGTCGCTTGAGGTATATTCCCTATAATTAAATCAGCAACCGGATTAGGTAGTACACATGCGGTAACAATACCTGTAAGAAAAGGTGTGTCAATATAAACTTCCGCGAGACGGAATCGCTCGACAGATCCGCCAAAAGTAATACAAGTAACATCTTTATCAATAAACTGTGTTGGACGGACTAGTGACTCCCGAACGCCGATAGTTGTGCATCCGGAGTCCCGTAGAACAGAAGCGCGAATCGCGTTAACGCGGCCCTGGTAAAGTGTTAACTCACCCAGCTCATGTAGGGCCGACATGACTGGAATAGCATTTGATTGACATAAAGATTTAGTGTGTTTGTCATCCTCATAGGGTGTAGATTGGACAGTGCAGGCATTTGCCGCCTCCATTTTAACTGTACAATATCTTTGTATGTGGCCGAATCTATTACACCTATAGCACATAATACGTTCTCTATCGTATCCACGATAAGGTCGACCTTGCTGTTTATCATAATCATTATTTTCAAAATGCACGCGCCGGGGTGGTCCCTGAGGCCGGCTATATTGATGGCCTGGATAATCGCCACGATATGATGGGCGAGGCCCGTTAAAAGAATAGCCCTGGTATCCTCGACGCGGGGATAAATTACTGCGATTCGGAAAATCCCTCTGTCTAAAAAAAGGCGGCTCTGATTGAGAGCGCGGATTTGGGGCCTGACGACGAGTCGGCCTTGAACGATCGTGTCCGGTTGGCGCTCCTTTGCCAACGTTGGCATAACATGGTGCTGTAGTTGTAGGCCCTGCCAAAGGACGATTTGGGTGGGCGGACGCATAACGTTCCGCACACGATGTGATTTCTTCAGAGGATGTCGGTGCCCTCTCTTTAAGGTGGGCAACCAAATCGGAATGACATGCCGTGTAGATTTGGTCTTTTAAGACCAAATCATAAAGTTGAAAATAATTTCCGGTAGTCACGTTCGCGAGTTCGATCCAACGATCTAAGTAATGTTTAAGTCGATTCACATAAGTTGAGAAATTCTCAGATGGCTCTGGTTTACACGCGCGAAATTTCTGATGAAAGCCATCTTCGGTATATTGGAATCGCTTAAGCAGCGCTGTTTTAAGCTTGTCATAGTCGTCGGCATCCTCTACTTTGAGGCTATGAAATACTTCTAGAGCTTTACCTGTCAGTAAATTGGAAAGGCAGGAACTGTACATCGCCTGCTGCCATCCGACGCATTTCGCGTGTAGCTCGAAACGATGCAAATACGCGTCGATCCGGTCAAGTTTTTCATTAAACGTCGGAAGCTTCGGTTTTGTAGCGTATTTATTGCTGGCAGCAGTGGGGGCTACAAGCGATTCTCGCTCTAATTTTTTTAATGTTATTTCATGCTCTCTTTTTTCTCTCTCAACAGCCTCCTTTTCTCTTTCTCTTTGTTCCCTTTCTCTCTCTCTTTCTTCTTTTCTCTTTGCCTTGCGCGTTCTTCTAACCGATCCTCCCGGTCTCGGTCATTCTTTATTTGTCGTTCGCACCACGAGGCGCGTTCTTCATCTGGTATACCCAGGGCCTTGGCAGATTCAAAGAATTTAATGAAATCGGCCATAATGTTAATTAAAATGTTACTCGTATAGATTCGTATAGAATCAAAAACACTGGCACGCTAGTGTGTGCACAATTAGTAAGTTTTTACCGACTGTTACGTATACCGCGGTATCAATTATATTATCTATAAGTCACCCTATCTCAATATTAATCCAGTGTCCTATGTTACCACTGCTTCGCGAAAAGAACGTTCTATCTCTCTCTGTAAATTGCAGGCAGTGTCACTTCCACTGCAAAAATTTTATTTCAATGCGACAAATCAGTGTCTTAAGTTACCACTCTCAAAATTTATGTCTCTCTCAACGCGACGAACCAGTGTCCTCTGTTATCACTGTCAAAAATCTCAATACGCGAACACGCAGTGTCCTCTGTTACCACTGCAAAATATTCTCTCTCTATATATCTCAACGTGATATTAACACGTGACAAAATTATATCTCTCTCTCACTTATTAACACCAGATTATAATTCAACGTGGTTTTAACACGTGAAACACCTCAGGCATATATTGTAAACATAGCAATGTCAATATAATAGTTTAAAGTTTATAAGGAAGGAAAGAAAAAAAAAAAAAATTACACTAAACAGGACGCTAGACTCACAAGCAAGACGAACGGTAACAGACCCTACAAGTCCTAACTTATTTACAAGATAGTATTAAGAAGAAGACAGGAGAGACATCTTCCTAAAGAAATGTGAGGAAGCAAGAGAAACGCCACAATCTATACAAATAAACGGATCCCTATAGAACTATTCACAGTGAAGCAAATCCCCCCGAGTTATCAATAGCCACCAATGCACTCTAATATCATTCGAAATGGCAAAGAAGAAATGCTAAACTATGATCCCATCCAACCTCCCGCTAAACTAAAGTGAACATGCAAAAAGAGAAAAAGCCTGGAAATAATGAGGCCGGAAAACACTTCAACCTCCCCAAAAATGGCACTCGGATGGTTCACTTAACTTTTTGAGGAATTTAGATGTTGGTTTCCTCAATCCATAGCTCGCATTCCCAAGTCCAAAAGTCTCGTTTTCTGTCACAGGTAGAGTCTAGATCTATGGTGGATGTTGTCCCTCGCCGTGATCGTCGGGTCAATGGGATCGACAGAACATCATATGAAATTCGAACAAGAAATTTATATTAATATACAATGTATATCATTGATATGTTTCTAGATCTAGATCTATATCATCATATTATATTATTTCTTCTCTCAATAATAGCTGTCTCCTTACTACCTTAAATTCTTTAAGAATGTCCCTATCTAAATGTTAAGTTATGGTAAGATAATAAAGGTTCTTTAGGGGGTCCCTCTCCAGTTGTTATGACCCAGTTGTTATGGATTCCCTGGAATCATAATGTTGTGTTGATGGGGTGTTGGTTCGACTGCATTTTTTTATAATCGAGAGTTTTATGATTTATTATTTATTCCATCTAAGACCTAACTTTCATACCATTCCAAATACTAAAAGACAATCTGATTAAAGTTCAATTCATCAGACCTGCAGGGTCACATTTATTTATAATAAAGACACTAACAATCTCGACTAGATCTAATTAATTAATAAGGATAAACATCTGTGGCATCACATCCATAATTAATAATACTTCCTTCTAAGTCTAGCTCTATACTTTCTCTAATAACATTTAACTCTGGACTCACTAATTATCTGCTTAAACTAGATCTATTAGGTATATATATCTAAAAACTAGATTACTTATTGGATGACAATTACAGTCTCTGAATACATAATGTCATATGGGATATTCTGCCTACAATTCTAGTAGAGAACGAGCCCGTCAACGACAAGTGACGTCGGCCCAGTTAAGTACAGAGATCTAGATATCTAGATATATCTAGCTCTAGGATGGGCTGGCATTTCCCAGCCTCACCCAGATAATTCAATCACAGTTAGTCATACATTTCATACATTAGTTCTAGATGCAGCTCTAGATGGCAGTTTAATTTTACATTCACTCCTGGTGGGTTCCTTCAAGACTCTCCTAACGGATAAATGTCGTACGTTTCATTCACTGTCGATGTCATCAAGAGATTCTATCTTCGATTACTTACGATTGGTCTGGCACTAAGGCCAGAAACAATATATCAAAGCGGTGTCATGTCAAGCTTATGAATATAAATGACAAGATCAACATCTAGTCATGTTGTATTGGTAAATATTACAATCATCCACTCAAGTAGGATGCAACTGACTCCTACACACAGGGAAGGCTATGCACGGAGTGAAGTCCCCCGGTCAGCTGCTCTCTCGGCTGCCTATATTATCAATACGCCTTAACGGTTAGGTGACGTAGACAAATAAATAGTTCTCACCCCCACGTTGAAAACGGGGTGTTAATCTTCATCGATAGCACATTATCTTTACATTTTAATATCAGTAGTATATATCTGATTATCTATAGCCCATTCACCATGACACCAGTGATATTCTATCTACTAGCATACTACTGTTTATCTACGCCTTCCTGTTGTTCAATAGTTCCCTCTTGCTTAAAATGACGTCATCAAAAAACACCGTCCTTATCTACAACTGACGTACTTCACATGTTATATTTATTCACCTCCTCTCTATAATTAATTCGGTTATTTCCCCTTGACCACTAACCTCACACCAATTACATTTGATTATGACACAGATCATACTAGTGAACATAATGTATCATGTTGACAAGTTAAAATTCCTGACATTTGATACTCGATGTATAGGAATTGAGTTCGAAAGACCAAATAAATTGTACACGATATTAAACTGTTATGGTCCAGCAAAGCCGCAGGAACGGGAAAGCTTTATAGAGCCGCTGAGTGATATCATCAGTGAGATAGGCCAGAACAGTCTAATAGTCTGTGGAGATTTTAATATGATCTTAAACAATGATTTAGATATAATCTCGGGTGCACCGCATGGGGAAAAAGAAGTAGAAATGTTTTCAAAGTTTGTACAGACATGGAATCTAGATGACTGTTGGAGGGAATTAAACAAAGGCACAAAAGAATTCACATGGTCTAGGAAAGAACCTTTTGTGGCTAGGAGACTAGATTACATTTTTTGCGATAAAGAATTAGTATCATGTGTAACAAATGTGGAAATTAAACATTTTCCGTCCACAGATCATCGTGCAGTGATCGTAGAAATTTTAGAACATGACTTTCCGAGAGGCCCCTCCAGGTGGCAGTTCAATGCGTCATACATTAATAATATCGATTTTATAAACCATATGAATGTATTTATATCAATTTCATAGCAGATGAGGAAAAGAACAATCTGGATCACAGAACAATATGGGAACTGCTGAAAGTAGCAATTCAGACAGAATGTATGCAATACAGTAAGAGCAATCCTATAAAAAATCACAGAAGAGATAAACTGGAAGCAGAGGTAAATGCCATCTCCAAACTTATTGCTCAGTTCCCGGATGAAAAAAAACTGCAGGAGAAATATGAAAACATGAAAAAACAATTACAAATTGAACTATTAGCAAAAACGAAAGGAGCAATAATTAGATCTAGAGTGAAATGGACCGAATAGGGAGAAAAAAACACCAAATTCTTTTTAAATCTGGAAAAGGCCAGGGGAATATGTAATACAATAAAACAAATTAAAAATGGGGATGGTGAAATAACAAGGGAACCGTTAAATATTCTTCTGGAAGCACAAAAATATTATGAAAATCTCTACACTAAAGAAGCATCGGTGACGGCGGTGAGCGATAAATTAGACACCTTCCTAGATGGTTTAGTGTATGACAGATTAGCTGAGGAAGACAAGGAAATGTGTGATCAGAACAAGGTGGGGACAAGGTGGTCTAGAGGCAAGGTGCTCGCCTCTCATGCCAAGGGTCCCGGGTTCTAAACCCGGCCGGTGCAGGCATGTTGGAAGTTTGGGATTTTTCTCATATTTTCATGTCCCTGATCCTATTGAGGGGTAGGATCGAGTACCTAGTCTTCTCGGATAAGGACGAAAAAATTCGGAGGGCCCGTGTGCACGTTGCGCACGTTAAAGATACCTTGGCAGTTGGAAATCGTAAAGAGCAGGCCGAACAGGCCGCTGCCCGGGCAAAATTAAATAAAATTCATCCCTACCACCCACTCCCCCTCATCCCGCCACCACCAAAAAAAAAAAAAAAAACGCCGACCGGCGCTGCACTGTGGCGACGACGTGCCTGCTCCAGTTGTTACTGGGGTGCAATGGCACAAAGGCAAAATTTCCCAAATGGGATTAAAGAGTTATACAAATACAAATACAAATACAAATTAGCGTGGAGGAAATGGGAAAAGCATTGAAAGGACTTAATAATGACTCAGCTCCCGGATCCGATGGACTTACGGCTTGCTTTTATAAGGTGTTCTGGCGGCTCTTAAAAAAGCCGTTATATGATAGTTATATAGAATCGCTAGAACAGGGAGAATTGTCAGTTAGTCAGAGACGCGGTATAATCACTATGATACACAAAGGCAACAACAGCAATAGGGAAGATCTAAACAATTGGCGACCAATAACACTATGCGAGAGGATGAACGATTTTCTGTTTTTAATATGTGCTTTCATGGTAACGCTAGTGCGTGAGTAAGGGACGGCCACTCATAGTAGTTTATGGACACTTGGCCGAGTACCATTAATTGGATTATTTCCCTTGTAATAGTAGCGCGGGACCCGTTATTCACATCACGGTGGAAAGCGCGCATTTTGATTGGTCAATTGGAAATTTTGACCGCCGGGCTTCCAGCTCTTATATCATGGCTTTAAGTTTCTTACAACTCGCTCCTTCGTTGTTATCCACTGACAGAAAGACGGGAACCCGAATTCATTTTTGAGAGTAGACAATACCCTATCCTTACAATATAGGTATTTATGATAACGTTTGTTATCAACGGAGATACGTCATATTAATGGACTGAAATATCCCACACAAATCTGGCAAATGTTGTTAGTCCTGACACTTTGAAAATTTATATTAAAACTATTACCGGGTTTCTGGTAAAAGTAGTCTGAATTTTAGCAGCGCGTTTCTAATTTATATTGGTACCAATTTTGTTGTACTTTGATGCACATATCCTATTGAAATAATTAATAAGAGGGTCTCGGATTTAAAGTAAACTATGAGTTAGACGCATGTTATCCCCGATAATTCCAACCTGGGTCAAATTTATTCAATTATAGCTGGAGGGGACCATAGAGTAATTTCTGCAGTTTACTGGGATATCTAATTGACTTTTGTGCGCACCCTTTTAACCGCTCTGTGGATTCGATTGTGTTAGGACCCTAACCAGTTTTATTGTCGGGCTGGACTCCATGCCCAAACATTTCACTTGTCCAAAACTGGACTACGTACTAGCTCCCTCCTACGTCCGCGTGAGCTCATAAATAAGATGCCAGTTCGAGTGGTCAGTACACTCCATCAAAGACGCAGAGACAAGAGCCGACCGCACAGTGAACCCAGACCAGCAACCCGGGTCCGTAGAAGTTCAGAGGCATGCCGACGCTTGCCATCGCCACCCCGCCCCATAAGGCATGAAGCGGTAGCACAGGCCCCGGAGAAACTTTGGGTGAGTTGGAAACTATAATAGATTAGAAGTGACTTTAATTTGCGCACCCCCTCCCCCTTTCGGGGATGCCGCGTAGAAAATGCTGATCTACAGAGACTGTACTACAGAGTCCCGCTCGCGGTAATTGCCATTGTCATTAGACGTGTAAGATGCGCGGTGCAGTGCAGTGTCTTGATATTGTAACTTTAGTGTCAAAGTTAAAGTTTGCGGTGCTAGATGTTAACGATGGCTCGATAGCCAAGATATTACTATTTGCCGGTGTGCATGTGTAACATTGCTGTTGTGGTAGGCAGTGAGGATTTCTTGATATATATATACATGTTAGTGTGGATGATTCATTCTATAGTGAGCGGCACAACGCACTTGATACGGCGTGCTTGTGCACCTTACCGCTATGCTGTAAATTAGCAGTTTTATTATAATTATTACATGCTTAGCGCTTGTGATGTATTGGTTGGTATCAGTCTAACACGGGTGAGCCCCAGGATTGTACTTCTATGTGTGATGAGGAATTAACACCGTGTTACAATGAGTCTCGCCGACATATATATATCATGTGCATGTATTATAGTTATCCAGATGTATTATGCTTCTATGAGTTTCGTAAGTTGTGTAAAGGACATAGTTTTAGAAGAATAATGTACACTTTATCTTATGTACTGGGTATAATAGTGTCACACGCCCGTTAGCCTGGCGGCTTGGCCCAGCGGCTAAAGTAAAAGGGCGTGACCCCCCAGTAGCAGACGGGAAGGGGGGCAACCCCGCACAATAGCCACCGAGCGTCAGTGATAATGACCTGCACTGGTATGCAGTGTCTGTGTTATTGGCTGTCAGCTGGTCACTGTTGACCGCTGCTTTATGGAATGGCCACTCGGGATTTGTTGTGCTCGGCTCAGTGGAGTGAGACGGTTGTGATCTTGCCCTTTCCCTGATTATGTCCTTTCATACTTTGATTAGCATTTGCAAGCACTGTGCTAGGGAACTCCTTGGATATAATTCTTACTTGTAGTTGTTATTCATTAACCTTAGCGCTATTTTATTCCATGCATACATATGCAGTTGGTTATTGCTTAAATTCTATATCATGTTGTTGTTGTTTGATTTAATACTTAATACTATTACTATGTATGTCCACCATTGATTGCATGATTGATGTTGTCATTATTCTAATCATATTTTTGTCCTTTTTTTCTCTTGTTCCAGCTCATGGCTGGTTGGGCTTTTTATTTGGTAGTGATACCTTTATGTTGAGGCATTTATCAATAAATAAGATTGCCAGCAGAACCCTGTGTTTGTTAATCCTGTCTATCCTTAAGGGAGTTACTATTGAACCCACGCAGTAACCACATTAGCCACTCGTAGTTCATCTAACAACTAACAAATGTTGACTATAAAATCTTTACAAAGGTTTTGGCTTTGAGGTTGCAAAAAGTTATAAAAAGTATCGTACATGAAAATCAAAGTGGATTTGTTAAAGAGAGAACAATTACGTCACATATTAGAATAATAGTGGTTATCTAAATGGTTTAAGGTAGAGCGAGGTGCCCGACAGGGATGTTGTGTTAGTCCTCTGCTTTTTATCTTAGTGGTAGAATTACTAGCAATAAAACTTAGAAATAATGAAGAGGTAAAGGGAATTATGAGTCAAGGAGTGGTGACAGATACGCTTAAACTTTTGCAGTACGCAGATGACATGATGCTACTGATAAAAGATAAAACAGATCTAACCAACGCATTGAAAATTATTGAGCAGTTTTCAGACATCTCGGGACTAAAGCTTAATAGAAATAAATCAGTGGGAATGTGGGTGGGAAGTAATAAACAAAGGGAGGAAAGAGGGGAAGGAATAACGTGGGTAGAAAAGGGAGGTAACATAAAAATACTTGGGATACACTTTAATGCTACGGTCGAGGCATCTAATATTTCACAAAATTGGATGGAAAAAATAAACAGCATTAAAAATCTGATTCGTAGATGGTCCAAAAGAAATCTGTCAATATATGGAAAGACTATAATAGCAAAAACTTTTTTACTATCAAAACTAAACTATGTTATCCAGGCCCTATCCCTACCCCAGGAAACTCTGGCTGAAATAGATCGAATCATATTCAAGTTTTTGTGGCAAAAAAAGTATTCAAATAAAAGAGCTTTTGAAAAAATCAAACGGAACACTTTATGCAGAGAACCAAACGAAGGAGGTTTAGGAGTAATCAGTATAAAGGATCAGCAAAACGTCTTTCTCATAAAATGGTTTAAAGAGATATGCTTACAAAAGTCACATCTAAAAACAGGGGCAAAATTAGCCAGTCATTTCTGCAAAAAGCTGGTAAGCTTGCCTTACTTAACCAAGTCAGATACTAAAGCGAGAGAAGTAAAACAAGTAGGCACAATAAACTCGATTTTTTGGCAGAATGTAATCAAAACTTGGTTAGATTTAGAAAAAAGGGATTTAAGGAAAAAGAAAACGATATTGCTCCAAATAGGCTAGGCCGGCAACCGCTATTCAACAACAATAATATTAGATATAGAAATAAGCCTGTGTGGATAGAAAAATGGGTCAGAGGGCGAATTAAATATCTGTATCAAATGTTTAGTGAAAACAAATGGAAAACCCTGCAAGACATTGCTGGGATAATTGGACATTATCCTAGTATCCATTTTGATTATTGGGCCGTTACAAATGCTGTTAAAAAAGAATGGAAGGAAATTTTTGTACAAACCAGAAAGGAAGACAGACCTCCTCTGCATAATGTAGAAGATGAGATAGATGAAAATGTAAAAGATATTTTTAAACTAACGAATAAAGAAATTAGAGAGAAACTAATAAATAACAAAAACGCCACGATCTGTAGCTTGGGTTTCTGGAAACGAAAATACAATGTCGATATATATCCTTATTTTGAAAGCGGGTTTAGAGCCTGCAAAGAAACCAGATTGAGGCTCTTAAATTTTAAAATCCTACACAATATTTACCCAACGAATATTCTCTTACATAAAATGAAAATAAAGGAAAGCAATTAATGCGAGCATTGTGAGACTGTCACAAATCCCAGACTGGGAGATGTAATAATTTATGACAGGACAACAATCACGAACAAACAAGTTTAACACTTAACAGAACAACCCATCAGACTCACACATTTATTTAAACATAATTATACAGATAATAGCGCAATTACATACATTATATTATTGAAATTAACTGCCGTACAACGGCCTTATTCCCACATGCACTCTTCCTCGGATCCACAACCTGGTAGTTACTCCTAAAGGTACTTCGGCCTCAGCCTCTCCCCTCAGGGTCTTAATAGCACATTAATAATTCACTGGCACCGCAGTCTCTCAACATCACCTTCCTATTGTCATACACCTTAGCATTCCACTAGCCCCTCAGCAGGGCAATAGCACATTATCATTTCAATAGCCCATCAACATGGCAATAGTACATTATCACATTCACGCTCATATCTACGTCCCTGTCCGTGGCCTGACTGCCACGACTTTATGTGCCTCTATTGTCCTGCACCGACAGCCTCACTTCTGGCCTAAGTGTGGCCTCCGGCCCTATGCTGGCCTATCCCCTGTGCTCACCGAGGCGGCTCTTTAGCCCGTCCCCGACACCTACAAGAATAACATTACATTGGTATAATACCCTACCATTTCTATTCACTCCACCTCTCCTTACAACCCATGAAGCGTACACACAATAGTTCACCTTTCACTCACCAAACATCTTACGGTAACACACCTCCATCGGAGTACACAATACTCACTCGTGCTACAAATCCATGAACTCACTTTCATCTATCGCTCATGGCGCACATTGCTATATCCAATATCAAGGACTTCCACATTCCTCACATATACTTATTTACATCATGGTAATAGACGAATATAATACATCAATCATAATTATCAATCATCGTTTCACCTACCAGTCATCACTGGAAAAAACACTCTCATCCGTCTTCCGACTGCTCCCCTTATGTTCGCCCGCTGGGCTCTTACTAGCGTCCGTTCAGTAGGACCTTCTAACTTGCAGTGATAGTAATACAGCGCTTTCGCCTCATTCAGACCCCCCACCACTCATAACAGCACGCTTTAACTTACTTGTCTACGTGCGTTAATTTTACTCTCCTCCTTTCCCCCCGTAATTATTAACTATCGCTCACTCCACTTGTGACATCATCCCCCACCCCAAAAAAATTAATGCAATTAATTTCAAATCGCATCAAGATGACTGTCAACGAGTGCGCGTGAGCAATACCTACATTAAAAATGACCTACCAATGCCCCTAGCACATAAAATACCGGAATCAGGGGAAAATATGGGGATCAATATGCCCTGCACTATGCATATATGTATCACATCATCAATAGCTAACTAAACACAATACCTAATACAGAATCAAAAACCAATCAACCTATCAACCATTCTTCCTATCATATTTATACTGTCAATATTTTAAAGTCGACTCATTCACACAGATCCTGTCAATGTTCCTGTCCTCCGATGTATAAGCTCCTGAACTCTTCCCCTAGGCTCGACTAAGGTAGTCGGCGATATGATTGCTGGTTCCTGGAATTGGTTGAATAACGAAGGTATACGGCTGCAAAGCCAATGCCCATCTAGACAAGCGTGGGCTGGACGAACGATTCTTTGACAAAAACGTTAGAGGCTTGTGGTCTGTCTGGATACAAAATTCTCGTCCCATGAGATTACGTCCTAATTTCTGGACGGACCACACAATGGCAAGACACTCCCGCTCTATCACAGAATATTTTCTTTCTCTCTGCAATAACTTCCTACTGACATAACATACAGGATGGAGACATTCGTTCTTCTCCTGTAGAAGACAAGCGCCAACACCAGAGTCCGACACATCCGTTCTGAGGATAAAATTAGATCGAAAATCGGGTAATATCAGAATGGGTGACGATGATAATGCTGTCACCAATTAATTATCAAATGCTGTCTGACACTCAGACGTCCACTGGACCTTATCGGGTTGTCCCTTCTTAGTAAGGTCAGTAAGAGAAGATGACAAGGAGGAAAAATTTGGAATGAACTTTCTGTAATAATTTAAAATTCCCACTAAGCTTCTGACTTGTTTCTTTGTTTTAGGGATTTGCAACCCTACTAATTTGTCAATTTTTGTTACTTCAGGTCTCTGAACACCTCTACCCACGATATGTCCTAAGAATACTATCTCTGGACATGCCAAATCCATCTTTGCGGGTTTAGCAGTTAACCCAAAATGACGTAATCGTTTAAAAATTACTGTTAGTGTCTGAATATGATCAGACCATGTCGACGTATGACATGCTATATCGTCAAAGAATGACACGACATTAGGTATGTCCTTCAACACCAGTATGAGAATACTGATACTCTGGTCTCTCACAAAATCTCTGTAGCATATTAACATGGAAAACTTTACTTGACCCATCAATGTGGATAGCGTAATCTACCTTCGAAACAACTCGCTCAATAACATAAGGACCTTTCCATGTCATCAATAACTTATTATGATCCGTAGGTAATAACAATAGAACCTTGTCTCCTGGCTTAAAAATTCTCAGTTTGGACCCTCTATCTTTATAGTCTTTTGCTCTTTTCGAAGCGATACTAGAAGCTTCTTCTGCAATATTCTGACGAGGAGCCCGAGGTGTACGACCCTTATGCGTCGTCTTTTGGCACGCACTGCACGTCTTACAATATAACCGTACATCTCTATGTATCGATGGCCAATAAAAATCTTTCAGAACTCTCTCCTTGGTTCTAGCACTTCCCATATGACCCGCTAATGGAACATCATGGGCCAGACGCAATACTGTAGCAATTAACGACCGTGGCACGACGACCTGCTTTTGAACGGAAGCCACTGTGACGTACATACGGAACAGAATGCCCCCCTGGACAAAAAAAGAAGATGACCCGTTCTTATATTTCCTCGTTTTCTCGGTTCGCGCTTCCCCAAAACATGGGTTTAATGATGGATCCTCCCTTTGTAATCTCGCCAAGCGCTCTGGCGTGATATCTAGGTTGACCGCTGGCGTCGCCAAAGGTCTAATCTTATCCTTATCAGCTATCTGTCGACGTGTTTCGACCGCGGCACAAAAGTCAATACCTTTTGATTGAGACCATGCCTGCACATTCTCCTCGGAAGGGGAAACTACCCGTGATACATTCCCAATGATGAGCTGGGCGCCTGGAAAACAACCAACGACTGCTTCGACTTCCCCGCTAAGGAAAGGTGTATCTATCATTATTCTTGCCATGGGTAATTTCTCAATGGCCCCTGAAAATTGGATGCACGGGACAGTCTCACCTGTAAGCTGTGAATCCCGAATGCAGTCCCTATGCACTCCCACAACGGTAGATCCTGTATCTCGTAAAACCGAGACCGGTTCGTCCCCAACAAACCCCGGATAAACCCTAAGACCACCTCCTGTATGACATGAATTTATAACGGGGATCTTTCTCCCACAAGGTAAAACACCGGAAGATAATAACTTCTCACAACTGGGACACTTAGAATACTGTCCGCCTCCGTTGTCCGATGTAACACACGCAGCCGCATGATGAAATTTATTAGGGGAACATGGACTGGAGCTACTGTCCACGTTCGCCGCTATCCTACCTGCAGGGCAATTCACGCTGATGTGATCTGCTCTTCCGCAGTTCCAACACTTCGCGGCCCTACACTCGCGTGAAAAGTGACCCACGCGTCCGCAAGTCCAACACTCCGCCCCCTGCGCTGCACTAGGCCTGGGTCCCCGTGACCCATCGCGACCGGAACTAAAGTCCCTATGCCGTCGGTCATCGGCAAAGGTCACAAATCGCCCCCGGCCATTACAGCGACCTAGCCCTCCTGCTCGGTCAAACTTACCGGATCCATATGCAGGTGATTGGTGATAGCCCCTACGCTGCCCCTGGGCTTGCCCAATATAGGCACCACGCTGACGCGACCTGTCTTTATGTCCTGTCGGCGACCCCTCGACAACGGCGACGTACCCAGCATCTTGGACGTACGCCCTCGCCACTGGTTTGGACGGATGTGCCGTACGGTATGCTTCCGCCAACTTAGACGCCTCCTGCACCGTCGCGGGTTCGTTTTCTTTCAGGAAAGCCACCAGATCTTTATGGCACGACGCGTACAGCTGGTCACGGATCATTAGGTCTTTTAATTTAGTAAAATCCGCGCCAACATGCGCCAAGTCTACCCAGTTCGCGAAATATTCCGTCAATCTCGCGACGAAGGCAGCAAAGTCCTCCCTGGTATCCGCACGTGCTCGCCTAAACTGCTCCCGGAAATATTCCTCGGTACGCGCAAATCGGCGAAGCAGCAAAGCCTTCAGCTTATCGTAATCTTGCACGTCTTCGCGCTGTAGCTCTTTAAAGTAGGTTAACGCTCGCCCCTGCAATAGAGACGCCAGGTACGTGGACCATAATTCCTTATTTTCCCCCCATTGCAATTGTGCGTTCAGTTCGAACCTGTAAAGGAAGGCGTCTATGTCGTCCTTCCGGTCGTCGAACGTAGGGAGCTTAATCCTAACGCCACCTTTATTGTGTACCTGCCGCTCAACTGTTTCTGTTGGCGCATTCTTTTTTATTTCTAATTCTGCGATCTTTACTTGCGCCTCTATCTCCTTTAACCTTATCTCCCTTTCCTGCTCCTTATCCTGTCTCTCCTGTTGCTGAGCTTCTGACTCCTTTAACTTAAACTCCCTCTCCTGTTCCTTAGCCTCTCTTTCCTGCTGCTGAGCCTTAGCCTCTCTTTCTTGTTGATGCTCTTGAGCCTCTTTTTCTCTCTCTCTATCTTTAGCACGCTCATCGCGCAAATCCGCCTGCTGTTCTTTAATCCAGCCGCGTAGCTCCTCTCCCTCCAGGCCAAGTTCCTTACCCAACTTCATTAGTTGTTGGAGTTCCGCCATTTCACAGATTTATGGTTACGGTATATATTATGAAAACGGCTAACCTGTCGGTATGATCACTAACGACACGACCAGAGACCTGAGATCACACCAGATATAACAATACCCAATTGTCTCAAATACAATTCAGAAATTTACCTACTTCCTAACTAATTCTATATTCATTAAATGTATAGCACTATTAATAATAAAAAAGAATAGAAACGACAAGAATAAGGAAATTCAGTAGAAGGACCACAAGTACGTCAAGGACAACTAACCAGACTAGGACAAAGCTTCTACAAAAAAAAGTATAATGGGGAAAAAAAATGCAACCTAACTACGCCGATTACACTATAAGGTACGAACAAGAACAGAGTCTGAAAAAAAGAACGTATCTACAGATAGGTAGAAAGAGGGACAAGAGAATACGTCTTCCTGCAGAACAGAGAAGATATCGACGCTACAACTAAACACTAACAAAGCCCTACAGAATGTTCACCGTGATGAACGAAGTTCCAAGTTTATCACACCTTTTTTTTAAAGGATAAACTAGGTTCAACACAGCAAACGAAAACAGCAAAAACAGAGAAAAAGACAGATTAAAGGAACAGCCCCCAATCCAGGGTACAAAATTTCAGTTTCACTTAACTTCGAATTTTGAGTTTAACTCCTCCCCTTAATCGGAGCTCTGGCCGCTTGACTCCTCAGGCTGGCACGCACACTCTGGAAAGTTCAAAGACACATTAGTACATATTCATAACAGTACATGCATCAATACATATTCATCAATATACATAAATCATATCATCATGAAATTTCCATTCATCCCACGAACAAAGACAACACAAATTCCTACCACAAGATAAGTATTACGTGGACAAAACTAAAGTAACAAATGCCCACTGAAAAATACCTACTAACTAACTACAACTAAATATTACGAAAATGGACGAGTCACAACGGACGAGCCCCCAATGTCACAAATCCCAGACTGGGAGATGTAATAATTTATGACAGGACAACAATCACGAACAAACAAGTTTAACACTTAACAGAACAACCCATCAGACTCACACATTTATTTAAACATAATTATACAGATAATAGCGCAATTACATACATTATATTATTGAAATTAACTGCCGTACAACGGCCTTATTCTCACATGCACTCTTCCTCGGATCCACAACCCGGTAGTTACTTCCTAAAGGCACTTCGGCCTCAGCCTCTCCCCTCAGGGTCTTAATAGCACATTAATAATTCACTGGCACCGCAGACTCTCAACATCACCGTCCTATTGTCATACACCTTAGCATTCCACTAGCCCCTCAGCAGGGCAATAGCACATTATCATTTCAATAGCCCATCAACATGGCAATAGTACATTATCACATTCACGCTCATATCTACGTCCCTGTCCGTGGCCTGACTGCCACGACTTTATGTGCCTCTACTGTCCTGCACCGACAGCCTCACTTCTGGCCTATGTGTGGCCTCCGGCCCTATGCTGGCCTATCCCCTGTGCTCACCGAGGCGGCTCTTTAGCCCGTCCCCGACACCTACAAGAATAACATTACATTGGTATAATACCCTACCATTTCTATTCACTCCACCTCTCCTTACAACCCATGAAGCGTACACACAATAGTTCACCTTTCACTCACCAAACATCTTACGGTAACACACCTCCATCGGAGTACACAATACTCACTCGTGCTACAAATCCATGAACTCACTTTCATCTATCGCTCATGGCGCACATTGCTATATCCAATATCAAGGACTTCCACATTCCTCACATATACTTATTTACATCATGGTAATAGACGAATATAATACATCAATCATAATTATCAATCATCGTTTCACCTACCAGTCATCACTGGAAAAAACACTCTCATCCGTCTTCCGACTGCTCCCCTTATGTTCGCCCGCTGGGCTCTTACTAGCGTCCGTTCAGTAGGACTTTCTAACTTGCAGTGATAGTAATACAGCGCTTTCGCCTCATTCAGACCCCCCACCACTCATAACAGCACGCTTTAACTTACTTGTCTACGTGCGTTAATTTTACTCTCCTCCTTTCCCCCCGTAATTATTAACTATCGCTCACTCCACTCGTGACAGAGACGCCTGATTTTATAGAGCATTTCTTTTTCTATTGCAGCAAATTGAAAGACTATTGGCCTTATGTGGCCCAGTATATTGTGAATAAAACTGGTAAAAGAATTGAAATAAATGAGAAAATTGCACTTTTTGGAATAATACGTGGGGACTTAGACTATATTGTAAATCAAAATATTATTGATGATATTAACTTCGTACTATTAGTTGCTAAAATGTGTATCGGTAAAATAAAATATGGCAAATCAATGAATCTTAGATTTGCATTTGAGACAGAAATGCAGGTAAGAGAAAAATATCTGAAGGTATGTCCGGATAAATAATCAGAGAATGAATGGATGATTGAAACGTGTGGAGAATGTGTACGTGAAGTAAGAGTAGAATGAAAAACAAATAAACTTTTTAAAAAAAGAAAAAAAAAAGGGCAATGACGAAAAGTTGAAAATGCAAAAACTAATACATGTAGTCCACAGTGCATGAAGTCAAGTAAAATTAGTATACGGCCGTATACTGCTATTATTATTCTGTTATTGGCAATATACTGTTACCATCTAGTACAATAATTGATTATGTCTTGCCGCATCTGGCTGATAATAACCTATTTATTTATTTATCCTTATTTTTATCTCTTTTTCTTTCTTCTTTGTTTTTATCTTACTTGCCTTTGTATTTGTTGAGATTTTTAGACATTATATTGTTATTATTTAATTATATCTGTTTTTCACGCACTCGTAATAATTTGTAAATGAAACATTCACTCAGGTTCTTTCTTTTTTTAAATTTTTTAAACTTCTTTATTTTTTTACAAGCTGTTGAAAATGAATTGTAAAAACTGTCAGCTGATAATGAAAAGACCAAAATGGTTCGAGAACAGCCGACAACACAGAATTCAGCAACTGACAATTCTGGGATATAAAAGACTTCAATTGGGTCCGATCCTCAGAACAGTCCTTATAGACAGCCATGTATTTATTTGCTAGACTATTATCAGGTCATACGTACTTTCATACTTATCTATTTACTCATTTAACTAGCCACTTTGAACTAGACTTCTCTACGTATTTAGTTGGGAACCCACTTATATGGATACCTTTTTGAAGAAGGTTTTTTGGTGTTGTTTTTTTTTAATTTCCGTAAATTATATAAAATACACCAGACCTATTAAGTGATCTCCAATCACTGAGCCATGCACGAAATGAATGCATTGCATTTGAATCTGAGCCCAAAAAAAAACAAAAACAAAAAAAAAAGTGTGAAGTCATCTGAATTTTATTTTAATTTTTGAAAATCAGAAATGTGCTTGATATATCAGAACAATTAGATCTATATGTAAAGTTATAATAATGCAGAGAGAAAAGGCCGGGAAAGAACACACAGAGAAAACAACAACAACAACATTTTAATAATCCAACTGACAGACGGTACAATTCCATCATCCAGCAGACATTAAATGCTTCACACGAAACTAAATACGTCCTAAAATTTTTTCACATCATAAACTTAACCTGTCCTGATCCACTTGAGATGGTACAGAATGCTAACCAGTAATAAACAGTAATAAAAATAAGACACAAAATCATCTTATTTACTCTTGAAAATAAAGGGAATATAATCAATATCAGGATCATCATCTTGGAATATTATTATAAAGATAAGAGGGAATGTAAAAATGACCTACACATCATTCTAGAATATATAAGCAGCAAAGTGTGTGTACCAACTACATGTACATGTAAAAAATGTGTTAAATCTTTTCAACTATTGAAGTAGAACTGGACAGAAAGCTTTAGTGAAGTAGCTTTGATAGACGTGAAAACTGACAGATTAAATCAACTGAGACAACAGTGCATTGTAGAAAGTAATTACAGTATGTACGGCAAAAAATTCGATGGATCATGTTGCGTTAATATTTCTTGTAAGTAAATTCTTTGATAGCTTATGTAGAAATGTATACATTTCATGTAGCTAATGGTTTAAGGCACTGGATTAGTTTGCAGGGCATTTGAAGGATTGCAATTATGTATTATAGTGAATAAAGGCATGTCACTTGCGGGTGAAATAAAATTTCAAAACTTAATGTTGTATCCTTGAATATTTTCCTGAATATGGGAGTATAATCTGGACTGGTGAAATATAGTTTGGCCTAAAGACCACAGTTTATTTCAATCATAGTTTAATTCATTTTTTTATCACTGTCAACGGGCACCATAGTAATACATACATACACACATTGTTAACTTTCTTATATCATAATAAAATTCAGAGGAAAAAACATGCATTATTATGTATTGATATGCTATGGGGTGAATATCCATTCAAACTGATATGATTCAACTTTAACCCTCATTTCACTCACGTTCGTTGTCATGTTGTAGTTGTTTTTGTAGTTGGTTGCCCATGAGTAAAATTTGCACTGTATTGTTTGTTTGGCACTGACATACACTTAGTCGCAATGGAGGAAATAATTAACACACTCATAAACATGAAGTCATTTTAGAGTAGGACAGAGTATTTTTGCGTGCGACTACACAGTTGTTAAATCCTCTGGCAAGGGACGTGTCAAGCTTAGGAAGGTCAAGACGGACAAGGTCTTTTTTTTTTTTTTTATTTCACTCCCTAGAGATATATATACCTTATTCACTATAACACATAAATTCAATCTTTCAAATGCCTTGCAAACTAATCCAGTGTCTTAAACCATTAGGTACATGAAATGTATATCTTTCTACAAATAAGCTATCAAAGAATAATATTCACTAACAAGAAATACCGTTAATGCAACATGATCCATCGAATTTTGCCTTAACATGCTATAGATCTAATTACTTTTTACAATGCACTACTTTTGTCTCAGTGTACTTACTCTGTCTGTGTACACAACTGTCAAAGCTATTTCACTAAAGCTTTCTGTCCAATTCTACTTGAATAGCTGAAAAGATTTAACACATTTTATATGTAGTTGATACACACATATTTATTGCTGCTTATAGATGCTAGAATGATTTGTTGGCCTACACTGCCGTTTTTACACTCCCTCTTATATCTTTGCATTATTCCAAGACGATGATGATGATTCTGATATTGATATTTCTCTTTATTTTCAAAAGTAAATAAGATGATTTCTTGTTCTTATTGTATATTACTGGCTAGCATTCTGTAACGTTTCAAGTGGATCTGGACAGTGGAGTTCATCAGGCGAACAAATTTAGTGCCTATTTACAATTTAGTTTTATTTGAAGTGGATGACGGAATTGCACATCTGTCAGTTGGGTTATTAATATGCTTTTAGTATTTTTTTCTATGTGTGTTGTTTTCCGGCCTTTTCTCTCTGCATCATTGTAACAAGAAATACAATGCATGTTTTACTCATGGCCAACCAATTATAATAATAATAATAATAATAATAATAATAATAACAAACACGAGTGAAATTAATGCCGAAGTCTAATCATATATCAGTCTGAATGGATACTCAGCCCTTTTGTATATCAATGCATTTTAATGCATGTTTGTTACCTCTAAAATGTATCATGATGTATCAGGAGTCAAGAATGTATGTATGGTAATACACCAATTTAAACTAAGGCTGAAATAAACTGTTATTATTTCCTCTAAATTGTATTATGGTTTATGGGTGTCAAGAATGTGTTTATGTATGAATTAATATGATATCTGATGACAGTGATTGTCACAAATCCCAGACTGGGAGATGTAATAATTATAACAAGACAACAACCACGAACGAACAAGTATAACACTTAACAAAACAACCCATCAGACTCACACATTTATTAAACATAAGATAAAGATAGAATTGCAATGACATACATTATATTACTTAATTAAACTGCCGTCCACGGCCTTCTCCCGCAAGCACACTTCCTCGGGTCCACAACCCGGTAATTACTTCTAAAGACACCTCGGCCTCAGCCTCTCCACTCAGGGTCTTAATGACACACTAGTATTCTTTCACTCCACAGTCTCTCAATAGCGCCTCCCTATGGCAATACACCTTAGCCTCCTATACACTTCACGTGGCCATAACACGTTAATACTTCAATTCACATGAATATCTCATTCGCACAGTAATACATCCATGTCACAGTAGTACATCTTAATAGCACATTCACGATCATATATACATCCCTGTCTGTGGCCAGACTGCCACAACTCATGTGCCTCTACTGTCCTGCACCGACAGCTTCACTCCTGGCCTATGTGTGGCCTTCGGCCCTATGCTGGCCTATCCCCTGTGCTCACCGTAGGCGGCGCTTCGGCCCGACCCCGGCACCTACAAAAATAACATTACATTGGTATAATACCATACCATTTCTAATCACTTCACCCCTCATTACAACTCATGAAGCGTACACACAATAGTTCACATTTCACTCACCAAACATCTTACGGTAACACCTCCACCGTATTACACCCTACTCACTCTCGCTACAAATCCATGAAGCTAACTTCCATCTATCGCTCATGGCACACATTGCTATATACAGTATCAAGGACTTCCACATTCCTCACATATACTTATTTACATCATGGTCGTAGACGAATATAATACATCAATCATAATTATCAATCATCGTTCCACCTACCAGTCATCAATGGAAACACTGTCACAATCTCCCGACTGTTCTCACTCACGTCCGTCCCCTGGGACCTTCTAACTTGCAGTGATAGTAGTACAGCGCTCTCGCCTCATGCAGACCCCCCCCCCTCACAACATGCACGCTTTTCATTACCCGTGGGCCGTGGGTTAACTTTACTCTACCCCCTTCCCCCGTAACTACTGATCCCAGCTCACCCGCTCGTGACAGTGATAAAGAACAGGCTGCGGTCTTGACTTGTTTTTTTTTTTTTAAGTGGGGGCTATAATCTGGACTGGGAGGGGGGGGGGGGGGTTATAGTCTGGCTTAGCCCAAAGTAACCCCGGGGTATATTCTGGGCTAGGCCAGTTTAACCCCGGGTATAGTCTGGGCGGGGGGTATATTTTGGCCTGTTACACCGGTATCAAACGAGAATTATGTGCGTGCCCACCACCAAGACAAGACAACCCTAACCCTAAACCTACCTTTAACCCTGTACTTGTCCCCAAAGCTACCCCCTGACTCTTTCAAACTGTATTAAACAAAAAGAGTTCCGGTACTGACAAATCTGTGAAGAAGTGTAAGTAGAGGCGCATGAAACTCTTTCCTAATCAATCTTGGAAGGAAATGTAAGGGCGTAAAAATTGCCGTCTCTGTAACAACAGTAAAAGGTCTTTATTCACACACAAATCGTTTGATCAAGAGCTACTGGTACTCGTGGCGCATTAAGAATTGTACACTTGTGTGTGTATGTGTACACTACGACGTGTTTGTGCGCGCAGGTGCAAGCTATTTTACTGACAGCTAATTCTACGCGGAGTAAGTATTACATGCATTTGTCAGAAATCAGTGTTTGGTCAAAGCCGAGGTGTTCATATATATGCCCGACTTGGTCAAAGTGGATTCACGTCCCCCCCCCCCCCCCGGTCCCCAACACCACTGGGATATATGTCTTTACAGAAAAAGTTCTTATGTGATGGGTTGTGTTAGCGTGCTGGGCGTTAAAGTAAAAATTTTGTGGAATATCGGAAAAACGACAAGGGAAACCATCACGTAAAACACTGAAACATTAATCCCATGGTGTTTACCTCCCATGGAAAGGGGCCCCCGATGATTGATAAGATGAGAGACGTGCGATTACACATTTTGACTTTGATGTTTTAGTTGTTATTTGTTTGGTTTTTTCTTTGTTTCTTTTTGTTGTTGTTTTATCTGCCCACTTGGGAGGGAGTACGATGGGACAAATTGTCAAATGATGGCGAGGTATTTGCTGCGCCAATGGATTTTTTCGTTTTCGATACATGTATTTATTATTGTTGTTGTTTTGGTAAATTTATAACAGAATTTCATTACACGTGTATATAATAATAATAATAATAATAATAATAAATAGAATTTCTATAGCGCATTTCTAATAAAATTATGACTCAATGCGCTGTACAATGCATCAATAATTCATGCATACACTTTCCAAATCTCATACTAAAACACGTAATACAAACTTTCAGTTTCACACACATAGACGCTCTTAGTCATATAACACTAGCTTATCAGGATTGTTTTATAATTATACATTTATACTTTTGATGTCTGAAATAAAGAGGACAGGTAGCTTAGAAACACCAAGATCTTGCATCTAAAGCCACTCTGGTAGTCTTGTTTGCTGTGTTTAGTAATTATTCAGTGGAAGAAATGTAGTTGCTGTTTGATATGGCAGTTTACCGGAAATCAACGGGTGCAAATGTATTGATGAGTAACATGGATGGCAACTTTGTTGACGACACAAAATAGTATAGGGTTTCGTATGTTCCTTGTTGTTAGCACGAAGCTCGTACATTCCTTTCTGCAGGTTTACCACAGGTTAAGACGGAAGAAAGAAATTGGTAAAAATATTACCTAAGACTAAAGAAAGATAGAGGAGATAAAACATGGCTAATTGTGACTGAAAGTTTTCTGGTGTGCTAGACAAAGTAATGCGATTCTATAGCAGTGAGATGTGTTTCCTGCACAAAAACATTCAACGAAACAAACCAGACACACAAACATTCAACAAAACAAACAAGACACACAGACATTCAACAAAACAAACAGACACACAAACATTCAACAAAACAAACCAGACACACAAACATTCAACAAAACAAACCAGACACACAAACATTCAACAAAACAAACCAGACACACAAACGTTCAACAAAACAAACCAGACACAAAGACATTCAACAAAACAAATCAGACACACAAACATTCAACAAAACAAACCAGACACACAAACATTCAACAAAACAAACCATACACACAAACATTCAACAAAACAAACCATACACACAACATTCAACAATACAAACCAGACACAAAGACATTCAAGAAAACAAACCAGACACACAAACATTCAACAAAACAAACAAGACACAGACATTCAACAAAACAAACCAGACACACAAACATTCAACAAAACAAACAAGACACACAGACATTCAACAAAACAAACCAGACACACAAACATTCAACAAAACACTGTCTATTTCATTTTTTTCTTGGCTTATTTCCTCTTTGTGTATAACAACAAAAACGTGTAATGGAATGCACACAATGTACAACCATTGTTTCAAATTCAAGTATAAAAATTGTACAGTTGTAATTGTTGCATGAATATGTTGCATAATGAGATCTTGTGGCTTAAATCACACTTGTGACGTGTGCTCATGTTTGTTGTAAAGTTAAGTGTTACTTGTTAATGCCAGTGCCAAGTAGCCTGAAGAAGTCTTTTTTTTCATGGCACGATGGTCCAGAGATCCAATGCAATAATATTAATAATAAAAATAAAAAAAAGCCAGTCAATGTAATGAAATATAATTTAATTGCATTTTGTGTTTTTTAAGTGACTGAAATATGAATCTGACTACAAGTATTTCCATATAAGGGATGGGAATTCTTCGGAAACTTCCTGATTTCCGGAATTTGAACAAAAAATTTTTCCTGTAGTAAATTGTCCCCTTACAATGGCAAGAGATTCCTTTCCGTCAACTTTTGAGAAATCGAGGATTGAACTTTCATGTGATCATAGCTTTTGGCAAAGATTATTTTTTCTTTTTAGTAATACACTGTACTTACAAATTACACACCGAATCCGCTTGATACTTGGACACACAATGAATAAGGCCTGTAGAAATAGTGTGTAGTGTGTAACTCAGTTCAGCCAAAAAGTGGAGATTGAACCTTGTCATTCTTATATAATCTTAGGGACGAACTGTAGATCAATATTTATGCGTTACCCCAAAAGTTTAGGAAATGTTTCTGTCCGTATTCCTCCATCACTATTATGCCCTCTTCTGCAGTTAGTCTTGCATATCATTGGTGCTTCCTTCTCTGAGCACAGCTTCCAAATGGAGGGGGAGTTTATGTCTCGGGAAACCTTGCTCAACTATCATCATTTCAACTTCCTGGCCTTTCTTTGGTTCTGTCCTCTCTGACAGCTCAAACTTGAACTCTCTGAGCAGGGTTGCCAAGATGACTTTCAACTCCATGTACCCAAGTCTCTTTCCCACACACCCTCTTGGCCCGTCTCCAAACGCCGAGAAGGCTAATGGAGTCAAGGCAGATTTTTTCTTCACAGTAAATCTATCGGGGTCAAATTTATCAGGCTCCGGCCAATATTCGGGATCTTTCAGGATTCGAGAAATGGGCACGTGGATAATAGCATCTTTTGGTATGGTAATGCCATCGTAAGTTTTTGCCTCGGACGCTACTCGGGTGATGCTGGGGATGACTGGATTCACTCGCAAAGTTTCGTCAATAACGTTTTCCATGAACCTCAGGCGGGATAAACTGTCATAAGTTATCTCTCCTTTCTCCGGTATTACGTCCACCAGTTCCGCATAAACTCGGTCTTGAATGTCTGGATGCAATGCAAGTTGGTATATGGTATTTTCAAATGTAGTGGACACTGTATCAACTGCAGCTAGGACCGTATTGTTTATATTGCCGTAAATCTCAGACATTGTCAACTTTCTAGAATCAGAATCTTCCAGATCATTATCCTTTCCCATTCTTTTGGCATCGAGATGCATCTGCAACATGTTTCTAGTTTTATCGTATGCATTCTCATTGTTTTCTTTCTTTTTCTTTAATTTCTCGATTTCTTCATCTAAGAGGTTAACGAAATATTTGTCAGCCTCGGTATCGTACACGTCCACTGGGAGACCCAGTCGGAGGGCGATCTGAAATGCTTGGGGGCAATAGGTGGTCAAAGTGTCGACAAATTTCTGTATGGGCGTGCTAAATCTCAGATAGACTCGAGAATAATGTCCAAATTCTGATTCTTTCTTGGAAACAGAGTGTGCCTCTAACCCAAATCCGAGTCTTGCAATGATGTCAGAAGCATATTTAACAGCAAAGTCTTTCAAGGGAATTAACTCTCCATTGCGGGAACAGTTCAAAATTAGATTTTTCGTGTTTTCGGCCGTTGCGTTGACGTGAGTAAGCATCATTTTGAGTTTGGTGGTAGAAAACATTGGACTAAACTTGTGACGTATTTTCCTCCAACTGTTGCCACAAGCGAGGAATAAACCATGGTTGACCGACGCCTTCGACCTCTTGAAGAAAAATCTGAAATAAAATGAACTTATTACTTATACACGTATGTTAGTTTGAACAAAGAATAATCTCACACAGCCAGGGGACACGTTAGTCTGGAGGCAAGGTGCTCACCTCTCATACCGAAGGTACCGGGTTCGATTGGCAGACGATGCAGGCACATTAGAGATGGGGGGGGGGGGAGGGGAGTCCTGTCCCTGATCTTCTGGTAAGTAGGATCAAGCACTAGTCTTCTCGGATAAGGCGATTAGCGCAGTCGGAGGGCCCTGTCTATGTTAAGGATATGTCGGCAGTTGGAAATCGAGAAGAGCAGACCGAACACAGCCGCTGCCCGCCAAACAAAACAACAACAAACTAATCCCTACCCACAAAAACATTCATGAGAAAACTAAAAACAAGAGAAGTGAGGTGTAAATGCCAAGATCAGCGAATCTCCTAAAATAAAGACCCGAAACCAACCAATCTCACACAGTAATATAACTAGGCTAATTTATCTTCCTGAAAATATGTTCCCGATTCCTTTATACAGTAATAATTTATTAAGATCCGCCTTTAACTGAAGCTTTGCAGACACGTGTCTCTTAGAAATGGGAATTTTTTATTCTTGGAAGACTGGTGACCCTGATGAACATTTCTACTGCTGTAAAAACCTTTTTACGTTCCTTAGTTTAAAATAGAGTGTTGTATTCTTCGTCGGCAGTGTTGAGAGGTTTAGTGGTATTATCTCACTCAGTGAAATGAGATCAGACAAATCTGTTACACGTTGGTTCATTCGTGAGAAAGATAAGGCATACATTTCAAAACATCAGCGGGATTTTCAAAAACTGTGATTTGGCTAATACACAATCATGTACATGTATTATACGTTCACACTGAACGGGAAAACGGCCGTTGAGTACTCAGAGAACAAGAGCACCGATTATTACTCTTATATCGAACACATTTTAGTGTTCTGACAAGGGGATGCGTGAAAACATTTTTGTTGACAAGTCGATGAATCCAGTTAAGTTTAAGAATCACTTCTGACCGAAAGGAATCGGCACAGAAAATCCTGTTAATGGTCTTGTCCACAGCTTCCGCTCCACTATTTTACGGAAAATGACGTATGATAAAGTAAAAAATACCCGTCACCTCTATAGCGGTGGGGCGGAACGGGACAGTCGCTGTGGTCGAGTATACTGAGGCAAAGAGTGTTTTACTTTTGCATACGTCATTTTCCATTAAAATAGCGGAGCAGAGCGGATGCTGTGGATAAGATCACTTAAATGGCAGAGACGGCTGCCTATTTTATGGTACATATAAAGACAATGAAATAAACAAAATGGGATTTACAGAAATGGCAAAGCAGGTCTAGCACCTATCTAAATCTTCTCACCTGTCTTGGAAAGATCCAAAATCTTTGATCATTATTTGTCTCAGCAGTTTCACGTCAGTGGTCACCAGGGTTGGTCGATATGGGTACAAACAGTAGGTTCCGTAGGTCCGACCATATTGCTGTTGCCACATTTGGAGCACCCTGTCATGGTCTTTTCCAAACTGCCATTCATGGTTAAAAGCTGGCCAGGACTTGGGGCCGGGAACTCCGCACTTTTCCCATACCCCCACATATCGGGTGTTGTAGTAGTAAAGGGCCAGTATCAGCACAGCACATGTCAGCAAAACTGAGCTGATCAATGATAAATCTACCACAGGGAAATACATCTGTAGAAGATTATATATAATATAAAAAAAATTATATTATTATAAAAAGAAAAAATTAAAAAAACAATACATTTCGGCCATGTAGCCAAAATACATACAATGCATGCACTCACATAGGCTTTTTCCCAGACCGCTCAGTGGCCAAATTCCAGAGAATTTTCACTGCTGCCATCTCGACAACAATAGGGCTATTTTGACCGGCGAGTCAGTCAAACATTGATAATCTTATGATTATATCCATAAACCCAGCCCTTGCACATCGCCTAAAATTCTCTTTGCAAGCAAAATTCAATATAGCCACTGGGGCCAAATTGTCCCAAAACACCATTCTGGGATCTGTGGTCACAGGTCGCCATCCATCTCACGTATCAATAATTTCATTTCACAGGAAAACGTTTCAAGGTTTTGATAAGTGTGAGCTTTCTTATGTACAGACAAGCATGTGGTTAAGAGGTGTCTAGTTATAATTTCAAAAGTATTGGGCTGTTGCCAAAATATCGGCCATTTTCTGCCTTCCCTTATACATTGTAGTTTGCGTTTCCTTTGGGTATTAACTATTATTCCTTACGCGAGGCTTTGCTACATACAGCTTTTACTTTTTGCATATTTCTGACTTGACTTAAAATATCGACGCGACACTTTGTGAGGATGTAGATATCACCTTGATGAATGATAAAGTGGACAACTGAAAATTGCCAAAATCATAGATACCCAAGTACCTGTGATGGACGACAATGTGATCCTCCAGCCAGGTTTTGAAATCTTAAACCAAGCTTTCTTGTGAACTATTTGTGACCAACATCCAAATATTTTACTGCCGCCATTTTGCAAAAAAAAAAAAGAAGGTGGGGGGGTGGGGGTGGGGTGGGGTGGGGAGGTGGGGGTGGGGTGGGGGGGGGGTGTGTGGCCTGCAAGCCCGATGTAATCTTAATCCCTATCCCTAACCTAAACCATTGCACTTTCCCAAATATTCACTGTGCACACAAAACCCCAATTTGGCCATATGGTGCGATTAGTTACTCTGAAAACATTATCATTTTACTGGAATTTGTTACATGTAAACGTAGTCGAGATATTGTCAATATGGTAAAGCACATCCATTCAAGAGACATAATAGTATACACCTACCAAAGTCTGTGCCTAAAATGCTACATGACTGTTTAGTATTGACGTGTTCAAACATTCAATCTCACTTAATGAATCAGCAGTAGGCCTATTTTCATTTCCTTACTTCTCACATTTTCCTCTGGATGAGTTTTAGCCTTGGGCCATGTAGCCAAAATCCAATTGATTTCTGTCACCAGCTTGTGGCCAGTTTCCGAAAAAGTGATTGCAGACATGTTGCCAAGAAAAACTTACTGTGGCCAATTAACTATAAAATAATCCCAACCCTAACCTTGGCCCTAACCCTAAGACTTCCCCTAACTTCACTGTCCAAAAGAATCTCAATTTGGCTACATCGCGTTAGTGGTCACTCGGTAAGTGGTAATGCAATCTAAATGAAGAAATTGGAAGACGATAATCCACTCATTATACATTATATGTAATCTGTTCTGGAATGAAACCAGTGTACATACAAGAATGAAAACAATTAAAAAGTGTCCATCAAATTAATATATTTATGAGAACCACGAGACGTTCGCTTACAACTATATGTATCACAATGACGACCAGTGACAAGTCACCGCGTGTCGTTTCTGTAATAAAAGCAAAATATACGTGTGCTTTTCGACGAGGTTCCTCTGACCAGGTGTCAGACCAATCTAAAAAGTTTCCTCTGCTCAGATGAATAATTCAGGCTGGTGCATAAACTCATCCAAGCAATCAAACTTAATTTCAAGCAAATTGCTGAAAGCCTCTATTGTGTTGGTGGTTGCCACTTTCAGGCCTAACTTCAGAGTCCCCAGGCCGCTATGCGAGAAATGCAATGATAAATCAAAATTAAAGACCTGATCAGAGGAATCACCTTGTAAAATGACGTTGTCCACCTGGTCAAAGGAATCACCCCGCATACTTTTACCTTGACGTCTGTAAAGTCAATAATGGCATGTATGACAGTATCGAGCGGTCTTCACGCAATCATAGCTTTCAACAGACTGCCGGTATGTTTGTGCGGTCTTTGTAATGCTCATGCGCAGTCTGCATAAACTTATGGCCATGACGAAAGGGTACGTGATGTGGCATTCTGAGGTCAGTGTTTACAAGACGGCCGCAGAGTTGAGTAAACAGCAACGAAGTACCACAATTGTACTTCAGGGCTTGATTTTCCACGGATCCTTGCGGGTTGAATGTTCCCGCACCTGCTGAGCAGCCCTCCCCCTATCTCTCGCCCCCCTTCTCCTCGAAGTGATGATGACGGAAAGCACGTTCAATCAGATAGAATCAATGGTGTATCAACGGAAAAGAGCACCTATGGTAAGACTGATATAGCTCCCTTGTACAAACATCTTGATATCTGTCTGTTTGATTATGTTACTATAATTACAATATCAGATCAAGCATGCAACTTAAGCTCGTTAATATTTGAATGAATTAAAAAGAAAAACCATGGCAATACATTTGTTTCCATATTAGGAAGAATTTTTTTATTTTAAACGACTGGCTTGTCTAATTTGAATGAACAGAATGCTCAGTGGTGCCGCCCCCCTTCCTCTTTCGCCCAGGCGTGCAGTATGAGACTTTGCTGTGTTGCTCTCGCGTTGCATGTTTTGAAACACGGCCACATTGCAGGGTCAGTGAGAACATGAAACTGGGACACGACTGCAACACGACACAGCAAGTCTAGTCTCAGGTCCGCGCCCGACCTTCAAGTGGCGCCCACGCCACGAGCCATGCCTCCTACACCTCGGACACGCCCCTGTGAAGAACAACAGTCAACCAACGTCACTGAAAGGTTTTGAGAGGAGGGATAAAAGAAAATTGAATGACTGATAGAATAGAACATGACATTATTTGATGACACAAGCAGGATTTTTCAACAAGAACAACAACAAATTGTCTCTTAAGGGGACATTTAAAAATAAAGCTGTTTATATATCTGTTTAATGACTATGATTTTTTTATTTTCTTTTTAGTCCTGGGGGGCCTTGATGTGAGACCCAGGTCATTAGCCTTTCACCTGACAAATGTCTGTAAATGTGTAGTTATCCAAACATGCATAGATAAGACACACATATTGTCTGACACTTGCTATACATGCAAGCTTATCTCACTATGGTGGGATTCTGTGAATAATTCATATCCGAGTGACCTAAATTTGCAAACGTGCATTTGAATACGACACATTATTTTTGATGTCAGTCATTTGAAAAACAGCAACAACAACAACTACAAAAACGGACACATGTGATCCAACTGTGTCATAAATAGACATAAAATAGCGCAAAGATGTTCAAGAAACCAAAGGCGGAAAAAAGCCTTTAGAACAGTACTTCTTAAGAAATGCAGAGAATTCCATAAATAGTTAATATGTGTTTGAAAAGCAGGCTGTGAAACTTTTAAGTGACAGCAGGTTAGCAGTGTGTGGTACATCATGTATTATTATGAAAGGAGCGGACTTACAATTGCAGTTTTATATTAAATATATTATATTATAACAAAATTCCTACTTTTCAACCGAAGTTTGGGATGCGGAAAAAGTGTACATTTTGTAAAATAACTTGAACGCAATGTACACAACCTGTGTTCTAGCTTATACATACTTATTATACATGAATGTTTACGTTTAATTGTAAAGAGAAAACTTACAGTCACAGCAAAGGAATTGGTGTTTTACAAAGGAAACCACTGTAGCGAGGTAGACAAAACTGAAGGAATACAATGTAACGTTGTAAAGAAAATAGCAGGAAAACTCTCAGTAAAGAAAATTGAACTTACCTTCACTGTTGTCTGATTGTTGAAATCCATGAAACTACAAATGTCACCAAGCGTTTTTGCAGCGTGTACTTAAGTAGGAATAAGAAAAGTCGCTTCTTGGACTGCTTCTGTTCGCGTTTTCATCCTGCCGCACATTTCAGCCTAGTTGTGTGGAAGAAACTGGAACGTCTAGGATACTCAGGAACATGTGAAAACCTCGTACAACACACACGAATGTTATAGTAAATTCTCAATGCCAGTGTGTTTACCAATTACAACATGTGGGAACCTAGGCGACTCTCAGGAGTTAAAGGTCATGGCGCATGGGCAGGCAAATGTAAACGAAGCCCAGTTTCCATTCATCATTCCCCTAGATTTACTACACTAAGATCTTTTAGTAGATTTTACAATTTTTTTTTTTAGATGAATTATTATTATGAGCCAAGTTTGTCAGGTGTGATTAGTGTGAAATCACAGAGAAAGGCAGACAGAGCAAATAAAAATGAATTAAACTTCCATGGAAACAAAACAAGTAATAAAACAAAACATGTCAAATAGATCCAGATTACCGTGGAGAGAGATGAGCTGTTCAGTTCACACTGGCTAAAAGAAATCATTTACATACATGTTTAAAATTTGATTTACATTTTTTATTTCTGTCCCGGTCAGTGAACAGGAATAAATAAAATGAACAGGAATAAAGTAATCTGGAGCACACTAGATCTGGTAACATTGATCATTTTCCCCACGACATCAATTTTGCTAAATCCTAAAAAAAAAAATTTTTTGTCCTAAATAAAAATTAGCAATCCTAGGTTAAAAAGAAAAAATCGTCGCGCATGGGATTGAACCCAAGACGGACCGGACCCGTAGTCTCCGACTGATAACCGCAGATGCTTATCATTGCACCATCGCAGATTGCAGAATGCGGGAAAACTTTACCATAGTAGACATCACAAGACCAAGAAAACCCCCATCTGCGAATAAGATCAGAATCTTATAATTCGCAGACGTCTGCGAATAAGCACTTCGTTATATATTACATATATATGTGGAAAAACTCCCTTGCGTCCTTCCAGCAAGATATATGGAAAAGTCCTATTTTGTAAATTTATCCCTATAAGAGTAGCCTACCTGTTCTGTTCACATCACATTTGATCCTTATTATTTACATCCCTTTCTCCTCTTCCTTGGCACTGTGTTGGCCTCCAATCAGTACCAGGCAATTTTTCCCAGGCCAGGGGGAGGGGAGGCTAATGCAGCTTACCAACCATGTAACACCACTTGATCTAGACTAGGCCTAGTTTTAATGATAATGCTGCCTGTGTGGTATGACCTGTCGGCATTCCCCGTGACACCCCCCCCCCCTACCCGGTACGCATTGAATCCAAAGTGCTTGGCAAGACGATAGATCTCGTCTTCGTAGTACTAGTACTAGATCTAGTACTAGTAGCCTACTGTAGTAGTAGTAGTAGCCTAGGCCACACAGATGATTGGTGACTTGCCAATTAATAACTGTATCAATACTTCTGCACGGTGCTATTCCTTGAAATTGCCATTCCAATTTGACTAGATCTAAAACATTAAATGATACCTGATGAATGATCTTGACTAGATCTAGATCTGAGATCTAGTAGTGAGACTGCTAGCCTGAATGGTGAATGGCCCTGATAGCAGACCGAGCTTTCGCTCTTTCGTATTTTCACAGTGATTCAACCTGCAATTACTGATTAGAGTCTATCTCTGAAAAAAAAAAAACATTATTATCATGAAGCAATACTCACCTTTCAATGGAAAAGACAGGTCCCAAGCTCAGATTCTTTCTTGTGAGACTTACGAAAGACAAACAGCACAAAACGAAAGTAGCGGATCGATGACTCAGACTGTTTACAATACGTCTTAAAATGGCGCATCTCTCTCTCCCCACTTTTCGCTGGCTGAACCAATGGGAAGCCGCGATCTAGTTAATGTAGTAAAGCCATAGAGATACTATAATACCAGAGACCTTACAATAGCGAGACAGGTAACTGCCGGGGCCGCTCCATACGTTTGCACTGCAGTGCAGTGTGACAGGCCCAGCGTGACCCAGATACAGATAACGGCGGTCGCACAGTCAGCTGGGAGGCTGACAATAGTGGAGTAAGAGGCGATGATGGGCACTGACGTTTAGATAAAGATGATAAATAGTTTTATGAGTGTGATAAAAGGAGGAAAGACTATTGTAGTCTTCAAAAACCTCAACTTTGTCATGAGTTGGGTCGTAACGAATACCATACTTGATGGCCATCTCATCAAATATAATGGCACATAATCTTTCCTTCTCTGCCATGGCCTTTACTTTAATTTTGAACATATTCAGAATATTCTGACATAGACCCGGTTGTATGTGAACATTTTTCATGGACAAAGACAGAGTTCTGGGTGACGGAAGGTGGAAAACCTTTTGCAGTAAGCTGTAAGCTTTTCTACTCGCATGGTATACGGACAACGCAAAGCTTTTATCGGCAAAAGTCCAGCGGCGTGCTCCTTTGGATAATTTAGAAACCCTGATCTGGGTTAAGACAAAGCGGAGGGCATCTTTTGACAAATGCGGTTTGAGTATTTCTTCCAAAGACCTGCCATCTTCTGTAATTGTTTCACTTGGTGCAGATTCTTCCCGAAACTTCTAAAGCTTTTTCTTAAGGCGCCAGATCTTCGTTCTCTGCGCTGTAAACTTTTTTCGCAAAGAGTTTTTAATTGTTTCTACCCTTTTGTCGGCATCGCCTGTATTTGGGTATCCATAGGTTCATTTTGTTGTGATGAGGATACGGGGGGAGGAGAAGGTTGAATGATGCGTGTAGGCAATGGTCGATTTCCAGTGAGTTTGGGGGGGGGGGGGGGGGGGCGCGGATTTGACACTTTGAAAATTGTTGGGACGGCGCCTTTCACCAATCGTTTTCTCGTTGTTGCTGTTGCGCTGAAACAGCATGGCTCAAAGTGCTCTGAACACAGAACATAGCTCTTGTGCAGTGCTTCAGCCGACTTCTTCTCTAGATAAGCCCTTCGTGTATTCACTACCCACTTCTTGCATCTGGAGAAGGAATGACAATATGCCTTGCCACAAAAATGTCACGCTCAATCTAATGGATAATATTTTCTTTTCTTTCATTGCATAGACATCCACTATGCTTCCTTTTCAGCCCAACTTACATATTAGATCCGAAAGACACTCCAGAATGTTAATCACAGTCATGCATACGTTAAAAAAACCTGTCAATTACAATTAATCTTTCAATCTAACAATAATCTTAAAACAACCAAAGCGCCATAATTTACGAGAATAAAATAGTTTTAATTTTTTAAAGTACATTCAAAGTAATCAAGGATACCTTAACTTTAAGTCAATGCCAATGCATTACCATCCCTGACCAACATTTGACAATAATTTTGTAACAAATTGGACAATAAATGTAGGCTGACTCGATGCTTTAAAAAAAAAAAAAAGCCATGTAAAAGTTTATTACTTGACTGGGTCTAATGGAAAGGAGAAAAATGATAAATCCGGTCGTTTGTTCTTTGAATTAGTACAGTACATAGCAGAACACCATTTACAGTGTGTGTTCTTAGTGCTCGCCATTGTTACAACTACCGAGAATCGAGGAGCTTACACCATTATACGGTATAACAATGTAAGCTTCTTGCCGATAATAAAGACTTGTCTTCTGTTACCGCCGTTAATGCCAACACGGATGCCTGACCCAGATACGCGGATCCAGCCACAGTTACCTGTCTCGCTATATAAGGTCTCTGATAATACTATCTCTATGAGTAAATCTATGATCGTTCCTAATCACTGGTCGCCGGAGTTCGCGACGGTGAAATGCGAGAAATGAAACGCATTACTTTAATAGCTTTGTTAATTATTACAGTTCATGACTTTATTGCGAAACAATAATTAATTAATTAACTCTTTGTGTGCCAATCGCCGATAGATCGGTTCTTCGGCTGGTCACGATTGTGCCAGTCACCGACATATCGGTGCACAATAATGCTAAGTTATTTTGTTTCGGGACGAAAGAAAGTCGACTTCCTATCAATAGAATTGGTACAGTTAGTCTTCATTCATCTCCCACCATTTTCTTTCTGTATCGGCAAACGTGGGGAAATTCATGGCACACAAAGTGTTAATTAACGAGAATGAATGAGTGACTGAAGCCCCCCTTGGCTATGGCGTCTAAGTACTGGACACCATGTTGTTCTAGTTTTCTTTAAATAAACCGTTCATACAGTTGACCTACATCGTTTGTACAGTGGATATTCATCTGTACAGTATCATAATTAACAAGCTTCGTAATGTCTCCATTCGGTGATGTAAATAATACAAAAAGACCAGCGTGAGGAAGGAGTCTTGCTGAACTTGATAACTAATGAAGTAAAAGCTCGATCTCTCTTTATATCAAATCTACGTAAGCATAACATAAAGTGTGTACAGTACTCTACACCGTGCATGCTATTTTAAAATACCGTGTGCAGAAACTACATGAATTTGTTCGAAAACTGTCTTTTTACATGTTTGAAATTTTGTCTGGGCTCATATTTCACACTTAACCTTATTATAACATGTACATTGCTTTTTTTAAAAAGAATTATTATTATTATTATTATTTGTTAGACTGAAGCCTCGTTTTTTTTTAGTTTGCGCTTTGTAAAACAGAATAGCCAAAATACCAAACTGCTAATAGTGCTGAACATCGAACGAGAAAACTTAGTGAAAACATTGCCACCCGGCTGTTGTTATGGGACCGTGTAGTCTAACTACTTTAGATAAAATCGAGTTGTATTCGCTGCCAGGGGCGAAGGGTGGCCCTCTGCAGAGAGTAATCAGAATTTAAGCTAGTAAGATCCTCATAATAGGACCTATCGCTACATCATATTAACATAATTATAAATGCAGCGACTAAAACAATGAAACAGGTGCTAGGCTCTGTAAAATCTAAAGAGCGGACTATTCTTGTCAACAGGACAGGAATGCAGCAATTTTACTAGCCAAACTAATCTGAAAAAAACACCATTCATTCATACTAACAGACTTAGACTCATATTTTTCATCCATTTTTTAAAATATAATTTGAACGGCAAGTTTTCATTGTCATATTCATAGCCAGAGATTTTGTTATTCTACCATCTCATAAAGTTTCTCGAAAAAGACCCACTAACATTAAATGGCAGAAAGTGCTTAACTGGCATCTCTGTGACAACGATGTGCAGCGATCTTGGAGAAGTGGCTATGATCTGCCGTTGCGGTATAGATAGAGGTTCGGTCGACCTATCAAGTGAAGTGATGTTCTTAATAGTTACGTTCGACTGATTTTGATCGCAGTTGTCTAGATCTAGACTATATTATTATGCTTTGATAGCTCTTACTGTGCGTGGAGTAAATTATTCTTAGATTACCTCAAACAAACCAACAAAATCCACACAAACTCGTTCACTCTACCCTTTACCTTTCGATTAGCATGAAAACGACCGCATAGTGAAAAACATGCATAAATCTAGGGGGGAAAAAAGGTCAAACTTTGATTATAAACCTGTGTTTATCCCCCACTATTCTGCTGTCTACGGGGCCGCGTCGACGAATACAGGTTATGCTCACGACAGCTTATGGGTGTAGTCAAGTCTTCTTCGACATTGTTAATCACTGATTATGGACCAGTTCATAAGGTGTAGGTCCCTATAAAGATGCTTTTCGGTGAGGGGTGTTGGACTATATAGCAAACGGAAATACCGAGGGAGAATTGAATGCTGAACTGACTAGGTGGTCTTGGAGTTGGGCTCGATCTGGAAAGCACAGTAATTCTAGAATTAATATTCGAAGGGTAATCACTGATTATTTGATTATGAGGAAGCCTCGCCCCTGCATCGCTGCTCATCTATAACTTACGATGGAAAATACTACATGTACTGTCCCTTAAAAGGAGCCTTTTCACCAACTGCTCATTACATTGCTTTCAATACATACATCGTGCCTGACCCTTCCCATAATGCCTTTTAAAACTCCGATTTTCTAACCTGGTCTGTATTCATCCTGTTTGTGTTTTTCGCTGTTTTACTAACGTATAACGCGACCTTTTTAGGTCTTCGTGTGAATGCCAGTACCAGTAAATTCGCAGTGATGTATTACATGTATTACCATTTGGCTGTTGTTACTTGTGCGTGCTGTCCCAAACGTTATCCGCTAGGGGCGCGAACGTACATACCTATCCCTAACCCCGACCCTAAATCCTATCGTATCCCTAGCCCTTCCCCCTCCCCCTTTCGACCAAAAAACAGATGGAAAACTTAGAGAAAATCTGAAAAAAATATATGTAATTAAGACTGTTGCTAAGGGTGGAAAATTAGACGAGCATCTAGCCATCTTTCTACCTAGTGTTTTTAAAAATGTCCATCATCCCATGATCTATCAGCATCACCCACTGCAAGTTCAGTTAGCCAGCTAGCTAGCCAGATTGATAGATGGGCAGATAGACAGACAGGCAGGTAGATAGACAGACAGGCAAATAGGTAGACAGACAGCCAAATAGGTTATAAGGTAGACAGACAGGCAAATAGGCAGACAGACAGGCAAAAGGCCAGACACTAGACAGATTAACCGCTCCCCTCCCAAACAACAACAACAACCCATGTATGAGTCGAAACAAACAAACCAAATTGCTGATGTCCAAGTTGTAAAATGCCACAAGCTCAAAATACGTTGGGAAAAAAACATCAATCAAAGCTGTCTTGTAATTGTACATGTACTCCTAAACCGTAAGATCTCTATCTTGTGTGTAATTACTGTAAAAGTGAATAGCGAAAATGCTCCCGTTCTCCTGAAAAGGAAAAAAAAAAGTTCCCCACCTAATTTGACGGCTAACATTTAATAGTCTATCACATTATTTTTTCTTCACGTCACGATCCACGGCAGAATATTATTAGTTAAAAAAAAAAAAAAGACTACATGTACATGTAATGGTATGAATTAACAGAAATAACAAATCCATTTCATTTTCACATTCAAATGTTTTATTTATTACTGAAATAAAATTGTCTGATTTACAGTAAATGGCACCCATTGCGTTCTCTTCTGTATTTTACAATGGACAAAAAAGCTTGGATAGGTTTGACCGGCTGATGACAGTGACAGCTGTACCGACTGGTTCTTGTTTAGGGTCATTAACAAAAGACTTCAACACTTGATTACTCGGTAACTAAATGTTACATAATGAACACATCAAATAGCAATACTGCAGTGACAGTCACAGTACAATGCCACAATGGATCATTAGGCGTTGCTAAGCCTGGAACACATTGGCAGACGTGCTTCCATGCCGCTGTCCAAGCAAAAACTCGCAGTTAAGTAGAAATATTCTGTTTAGATTCTATACATTTCCTATTCAAATCTTTTATTGTTCGATGGTGGAATCTGTTCAATTTTCCAAGTTTTGTTTCTGCTGTTGTTTTTTACGTTTTTTCTTTTTTCCTTGAGAAAGGCTGTTGTCGAAATGTCGGCAATTTTCCGACTTTTCTATTTAGTTTGCGTTTCATTGTATCGTTTGGGTATTATTTCTTACATGAGGTTGTGCTACATACAAATTTTTCTTTTTGCCAAATTTTGACTGGAACAATTGTAGGGTGTTAACCCTCCTGTCGGTGGAAAATGATTTTTCAACCCCTTAACTTGGCCGAGCATAAAGCTATTCAGGCACGCAAGATTAAAAATTGCTTCTGTCTAAATGACCCCCTCTCTTTTGAGTATACAAAATCAAACAACAGCCTGTTTGACATCATAATTCTTGCTGTTCTGCAGATAAAGTTGTTATTTTATATATATATCTTTCGTGTGTTACAGTTCTATTCAAGAGTACAACATTATTTAGCTGTAGGTAGATGGATAGTGAAGAAACTGATTTTTCAAAGCCGATGACCGAACCTTCTTCAATCTCGGATTTTCGTGGATCGCGGAACTCTGACAGCCCGGTATACATACAGTGTAATTTAATACTAATAACAGGTTTGCAGCCTGTTAAGCTCAGCAGTGCTTTTTGTATTATATGGCACAATGTCACAATTCCAGGGGCGTATCAAGAGTTGATGGCGATCCCGGAAAGTTGAAAAAAAACAACAATCCCCCAAAAAACTCCCTTCCCTCGACAGCTGTGTTCTTGAATGAGGTTGTTTCATGAGGACAGTCAGAACTGCTATCAATTTTTGGTCTACCTAAGCTGAGTTCTGTTAAGTTATCGACGATTCTGGCTGAATTCTTTTAAGTCGGGGACGGGAGGGGGGGGGGCACGAAAGCGTTGCTAGGCCTGTTAGGCTACTGACCCTCTGCTTCAGTCTGCTAGACTTTGCAACGCTTCTGTAATCCCCGGTGCACATGTATTTGCACCAAACTTGGCGTGTGTCCCACCTACTCCAGCAATTTACTTATGCCACTACACGAACTCCGCGGATTCTAGTTACTGAGTAATAAATGTTTTATTTACAAGTGTTCAAATCTTTTTAATTAATCACCCTGTACAAGTACGACTTGATGATGATGTTGATGCTGGCGCTTGATGATGGTAGCCATGATGCTGATGTAACCACATCAAATCGTCCCCTTAGAATGACAAGGTCCTATCTCCACTTTTGTGGCTTAACTGAGTTACACACTACACACTACTTCTACGGGCCTTCTCCATTGTGTGTCAAAGTATCGAGCAGATTTGGTGTGCCATTTATAAGTATTACTAAAAAAAAGGAAAAAAAATTCTTTGCTCTAAAAGCTATGTTCACTTGAAATTTCCTCCATTTCTCAAGTTGAAGGAATGGAGTTGGAACCATGTCATTCAAATGGGAAGAAATGTGACATGATGAAAATACCATCAGTGCTACTGGTTTGTTTCGCTTGACGTCACACAACTTGTGCTCCTTCCCACCAAGTTTGGAATTCTACTCTGTCTTTCCCGGCATGTTCCAAGGCCATGTGTTTCCTTCTCCTTGAGTTTGAGTTTCAATTCTTCCTTTTTTTTGGATTACAGTTAATTTTTGCCAGTGCGCATGTTCAACTGCCGTGCCAAAAAAAAAAAAAAAAACTTTGCCAGTTGCATGCTCAGCCGCCGTGCAGTCAACATCACAATGTTTGGGTGACGTCAGTGAAACAAACCGACTGATCACGATGTTAGAAATGTGCAGTCAATTGTTCTAAGACAAAGAAAATTGAATTTCAATAGTGACACTGACAAGATGAAATGGTAGTTTACACCAATAATGATGAAAAAATGACAGTGATGTAACATTCAAAGTTGACAGTGAGAAATCAAACGGATCAACTAAGCAGTTGGTAACAAAGCCTGGGCAGTTATGATGCCAATACGAGAAAAACGGGATGCAATAATTAAAAATGACCGTGTCAATGAAGAAAAGTGGCTGAGCTTTCTTTAAACAGCTGTGAGGAATCAATATCTCCGTGGGCAACTGCCAGAGTACTGACAGCGACGAAGCTGACGACGATGATAATGATGATGATGACACTGTGGTGGAGATGATGGCACCAAAATTAACTTTGCACCATCGTATATCGAAATGAGAATTAGGTCACTCTAGCTGTTTCTGAGGTAACAAATCAAGCAAACAAATTAGCCAAATGTTCCAGCTGTTTTGTCCTCATCGCGACTTTAGTTCTTGTTTGTTCGATCTCCAATTTCTGCAAAAATTGGATTCTTTGGTACATTGTATATGTGTAGAAGAGACCTGCATACTTCTGTATCAAATACGCTGTGGCACTTATCAAGCTGTTTCACAGTTCCCCTTTATACTGACTCCTTTTCATAATACTAACGCGGCAAATTAATGTTTAACGTAGAATTTCTCAGTTGTGCAAAAAGTGGAGTTGGGACAAACAAGACCCAAAGTCGTGTCATAACGACATCGACAAACATACGGTAACATGGCACTGGCAAATGCTGGAGTGACAGAGGAACTAATAAATCTCCTCAACTGCTAATGCTGCCGTCTCTTCTTTGACATGAGTGTCAGTTCTTTTGAACTCAACCTGACTGCCATCCTTAGAGAATTATGCCACACATTACCCCGAAACTTTGAAACCTGTGGAAATTGACCCCCCCCCCCCCCCCAAACAACAACACCAAAGCAAACAAAACAAAAAACAAAACGTGAAAGGTGCAAAATGGCCATTATCACACCTATGCACCATTAAACCTAAACTCCTGCCCAAACTCGAAAGACAAACTTTACTGAAACTTATACGCTTTTCTTTATTTCCTTTCGATCTCTCTGTCTTTTTTTATTTTTTTTTTCGTATAAAATCAAGATATCATTCATTGGCATCTCAGAATACCAACTGCAGGGTGATTCTGACGCATTTCGACATAATTAATCACACCATTCACACAAACAGTGATATAAGTTGATATGGAGATTCAGTATTATATTACAACAGTGAACGGTGTCAAATCATCAAGCTCAGGGTTGCATCTAAACAATACCAGATTGTAAGTGTGCATGATGAAGGGGAACGGGGTGGTGGCGGTGGTATGGTTTCAGGGTTTCAAAAAATATTTACAATCATATATGATATAGATAACTTCTCTGACTTTGCAAACTGGAGAATCGGCAAAATGTCAGATATTTTCAAATTAGCATACACTGAATGGTCTTGTCCACAGCATCCGCTCCCCTATTTTTAGGGAAAATGACATGAAAAACTCTCTTTGCCTCTACAGAGCTGAGGAGCGGAACAAATAGTTGCTGTGGACAAGTATAATATTATATAGAGGCAAACAGTATTTTACTTTTTCATAAGTATTTTACTTTTTCATACGTCATACGGATGCTGTGGGCAAGGCCACTTACTTGTTATGTTTTAATGACATGATCAAAACAGTGATGTGTAAATATCATGACTTTGTGTGATACTCTGCCGCCATTATGGGTACTACCAGAGAGTATGTATGTATAGGTAGAATGCGCATGACGTCACAGAGTTTTTGTTTTGTACTTCCGCCAAACAAGATGGCCGGTGGATCAGCTGATGAGTGTAACTTCGAGATGTGTCTAAGCAGTTAAAATGCCTGCTGGTTGCATTGCAGTTGACTGTTGTGACAGGGGTGGAAAGGATGTATCCAAACTGGTCCGATTCCATACCATCCGTGTAAACAAGAGAAAGGAAGTGAAAGAATTGACCGAACGTCTCCCATGTGCGCATACACACGTGTCATTGTTTACAGTAGTGAACTCGCCGCCGATTGGTTCGCAACGCCTTAAGTGGGTCCGAACAGACAAGACGGTGGATATGCTCATTCTACCTATAGACTAAGAGAGAGTTCACTATTGGTCGATTTGTACTGCGAGACACGGGAGGTTCCGCGAAACCATTGTTATCATGGAGTGGAAAGTAGGTCGCTGCGGTAAACAAAACCGGTTTGTGCATTTCCACGGGGCATAAGAACTTACAAACGGCTCTAAATAGTTTCAGTCAGCTCAAAAATATGAACAAACCACACTAAACAGATATGCACACTGTCTTTGACTCTTTAGTGAAGACGGTGTCTTTCAATTCTTCAATTTTTTGTATACCGCAGCGACCTAGTTTCGCGATTTGGCGGAAGTGAACCCTCTCTATACATCCATACTCTCTGGTACTACTCGTGATTTAAATGGTCAGAAAAATGCAAATTTTGTGACGCCAGATCAGCTTAAACAAATTCATAAAAATTATGGGAAATAATCAAAACTGCTTTCAACAGTTAGTTGCAGTTAAGTAAATAAATAAACAAAAAAATAATTGGGAGTGGATAGATCTAGTTTGTGAAAGTCAGACAATAGCAGTTAGCACTCACTGTCATACAGCAATATTTCAAGACATGGAAAATGTAATGTCCACTACAACAACACAGCTGTGAGGCAGCAAATGCAAAACAATGGCAGACAGCGAGATGTTTGCTTGATAAAAACTCTAAATGAGAAGTGCAAGTTATTTTTATATCTAGCGCATCAAAACAGGTGACACTAAGAATAGCTACTAGTCTTGTGAATCCATATAGGCAGTTATACGGCTGGTTAACAAGTCTTTTCTGTACTTCCATCGTGCTGAAGATCTTTGTTTTCAGAGAATCACTTGGCATTTGCATCTCATTATGTACCCACAGAGTTCTTTAGAGACTAAATTTTTGAACTATCAATCAACACAGGAGGCAGACCTAGGTGATGGGAACAGAAGAACAGATCTACTGCAAACTTATCTCTTTCGGTAATAGTTTTGGTTTTGTCCCAGCATCAACAAAATTTGGGTCTTTTATACAAAAAAAAACCAACACAACATGTATATTCTCTTTCTCCATCAAAGTCTCCAAATGGATAGATCTACTATTTATAATCATCCATCTGTGAAAATTTCATGGTCCAGAGTTCCTAAATTACTTCTGACAGAGTTAAACAACATTCCTGTCTATTATTCTTTGTTTGTTTTCGTGTAGATAACCCTGGACATCAGGAATAACGTAATAGTCTTATCTCTGACAAAGATTTACTGGAGTTCTAATGATAAATACAATACAGATCCTTGAAATTGGAGGATAATATAGTATAATACTTCAGGCTCAGGCCAGTTTGGTGATCAAATCTGCCACTGGATACATACATTTAAGTTAACGACAATGCTACAACAATAACAACCGTGCTAATTCATACATGAAGACATAATTTCCTCTGCAGAACTCTAATTCTTGAACAAAGTTGGTTTAATGTGGAATTTGAATTATATTTCATGGAAAACAAAAAAAAGAGACAAAACCAACCAAAAAAAAAATTTTAAAATCTTGTATTGTTCCAACATGATAATGACATCAATAATAAAAATATGACAATTCAAATTACATGATATTGATATGAGTGCAAGCTATAAACGATTTAAATAAAAGAAATGATCCAAAACATGACATGGACTAGTTGGTCACACAAAAGCTCCTCCATAAGGAATTCAATTTCTTCAACATTTCAACAATGACGACAAAGATGAAACTAATGTCGTTTATCTCCTGTCTATCTACAGAAAGACCTGTGAGTGTCTCTATCCACGGAGACTACTTTTAAAACTTAATGATGGTTTTCTGGAACAAACCGTCAAACTCTAAATTTCGCTTTTTTTTTGTTTATGGCTACAGAGCTAGACATCATTACCAGGGCCGAATGACAGACAACTGTAACTCCATTTGTTTAAAAACTGAAGCATTTGGTGTGCTCGTAGTCCTTGACAACACGCAGGTTGTGTTATACGTTGGGGATTAAATTTTGAAAAGTGAAAAGTGAGAGTTACATAAATTTTGAAAAAAATATAACTAGATCTACATGTATCAGATCTGATAAACAAAATTATTCAGATTTTTGCTTCTCCTGAAAAATGTGTAGAAACTTGAGTTATGCTAGTTTACCATGCACTCTCGGTCTCCAGCCTACACCAAGGTGTAAAATTAGTTACCCTGATCTGCATTGAGCTCTGATCATGACTAGCTTCCCACTGATTCTTCCTGCAATAATAAAGGTGGGTTCAGAATAGTATCAATATCGCCACTTTCAAGACTGTTGCATATATATTATTAACATTGTTATTATTAATATTGTTGATGTATGACCACTTCCAGACTACCCTGTCTATTATCTATTTCAGCTGTGTGTATCTGCGAATTTAGAGCTCAGACAGATTTTTACTTCACAGGCTAAAAAAATAATTTATTTATAATATTTATACATTCCACTCACCCAGATTCAAGCAGCACGAAAGTCAATACTTTAGCAATACACTTACAGAGCATCCTAGTTTTTTAAAGGTTGCGTTCCTTGTAGAGGTTTACTTTATGGCCAGAAAGCATTCAACATCGGCGCCTTTACATTAGATAAGAAGTTGAATAGATAATAATAATAATAATAATAATGAAGATCATTTATATAGCGCCCAATCCAAACTGTTTGCTCTAGGCGCTTTACAGAAAGTCGTGTTCTCTCCATCTGCAACTCACTCTCTCTCTCTCACGCTCTCTCTCTCTGCTACACATACATTGTATACATAGATACACACACATAACATACTATAAGACAGAAATTAAACGATAAAACAGCAAAATTAAAGTGAAATGAGAAAATAAATGGATTGGGAATGTCGAGACTTCACAACTGAAAGCGTTTTTTAAAAAGGTGGGTTTTTAGACCAGTTTTGAATTTTGACTCGGTAGATACTTCCCGCAATGAGTTTGGCAGTGAGTTCCAGATGTGCGGGGCACAGTGTGTAAATGCTCTGCCTCCTAGTTTCTTTGACTTGCAGTTAAAAATCTTAAGAAGGCCCTGATCGCCTGATCTTAAAGAACGAGGTGGTGAGTAGGGCTCTACCAGAGTGGAAAGGTGTAGAAACTAAAACTAAGTACTGTCAATTTCCAACTGAGACCTCTCTGGGCACAGCTGTTCAAGCAGGCAAAGATTATATATATAAACTGAGACCTCTCTGGGCACAGCTGTTCAAGCAGGCAAAGATTATATATATAAACTGAGACCTCTCTGGGCACAGCTGTTCAAGCAGGCAAAGATTATATATATAAACTGAGACCTCTCTGGGCACAGCTGTTCAAGCAGGCAAAGATTATATATTATATATAAACTACGGCAGATTAAATTGAAGTGCACACAACACAAAATCACAACAACTGTCAAAAAATATAGAATTGAATTATATACAGAAATATTCTCTTCCTGTACAGAAATTAAATTATATCTTTACCATTAATAGTTGATAAATCAATATTGTTACAAACTTTAAAACAGTGGACAAGGGACATCATTGTCCCTTGCTAGAAATGTAAATTTTATAGATCCTAAGGATTGTCTTCAGCTTGAGTACCAAGTGATTTGCCTTCATACACAACCAACAATATGTATTATGTGCTCTTTAGACAGCCATTCTTGCATTGTGAGTGAAAAGAGGGCACCTGGCTGGCTTTTTCAGTGTTTCACAATCATACCCTACAGCTAGACGCAGGCCACCCGTGAACTGTGCCACAGATCTACTGATTTCCAATGCCCTGGTCTGCTCGTAACTCCGCAAGTCCAGACTGGGACTCCGGAGCGAATACCGCACCCACTGATAGCTGTAGAGCTAAGATCTTCTTGAACGCCATGGGAGACTACAATTACTAATACTATTTATCATAAGCTGATTTTTTTTTTTTAATGTTATTTTGTATATGCAAATGAGGGGGTTAGAATTGGAAGGGATCTAAGTGCAATTTGACTGCTTTTGAGAAAAAAAAGCTAAAAACATCATTTCAGTATAAACCAACGGAACTTAATAAACGTTTGCAATACCAACATCAAGTCGTCGGGTAAATCATTTAACTATTCAATTTGCTTGGTTTATACTGAAATGAAGTTTCTTGCTTTTTCTCAAAACCAGTCAAATGGCGCTTACATTTCTCCTAATTCTAACCTCTCACATAGGAACCCTGGCAGTTATCATTTTTGCAGTTTCTCACTGTGCATTTGTTCCTTCTTATAAATTTAAATACACATTATAATTTTTATAATATGCAAGACATGACAGACAGGCGGGCTTAGCCATGGCCTCCAGGTGTGCACAGATATATAAATGTATTTTCTCTGAAAGATCCCCAATGTCATATGCTTTAAACCTGAAACTGATCTCAGGTTTACAACTTACGCCATGGTCAGTAGAAATTTAATTAAGCCAGGAATTTCTGAAACACCGACCAGTTTGGCATTTGCCATCAGTTGCAACCGAAAAAAGGTAAAAGCCAAAAAAAAAAAAAAAAAGACCAATACAGCCATTTGATGAGAATAAAAAACTCATCAAAAACAACAGACGGCAGCAAAACAAACCAACAAGATAAATATCATCTCCTGAACACAGAGGATCAAGTGATATTGTTCAGACTAAGAACTGGTCACAACAGGCTCCATCACCATTTAAATTATGTTCACCAAGTTTAAAATAGGAACATCTGCCATATATGTGAGTGCAGCCAGTCTCCTCAAACCACAGAGCCTATTTATATTGCAGAACTGCACACTCTTCTCAGCACTACGAGAAACATATTGGCCCAAACCCATTGACCTGAATGTCAAACTGTAGGGTGCTCTGCCAGAACTGCAGAAAACCGTAGATTTTCTTAAAAGAACAAATCTGCAGATTTAGATTTGGTGAGCGAAAGAAGAAGAAGAATCATCTACAATTCACACAAAAAAAAACCACTAACCCATGAGGTGTTCCTGGCATCATGTAAGCTGCTCTGGTAAACTACTTCCTGACTAGCCAAAGGCACAACTTATAACAGATACAACTTCAGAGTGGATTGTTCAAGTATGTACCCTGGTCAGGCCAACATCCCTCTTTCAAATAAAGACATAAAAATTCAACAGTTGCACATCCACATAATGAAACTGGTTTAACTCTTTATACAATAATAATTACTATAGCATATGGTTGCCCAGGTCTAATCATTGATGTAGCTGATCTGTGATATGACCAATGTTACTGTTGGATGGTGCATCTCCAACCTCTGGTTAATGCTTGTAAGGTGAAGCGCACTCACACCATCTATTTTGCAACACACAGTGTATGTCCACAGTCAAAGTGACAACTTAAGCAGTCATTTATACCTCAGAAAATTAGAACTGGACAGGAATGGCCCTCCACAGAAATAGCCAGTGAACATTTTTGTCTCATAAAACATTAACAAATTCCATACATCAATGCACTGCCAGGACTTTAAGAACCTAGAATTCTTTTATGACCAAAAAAAACAACAACAAATCAGTACTAATAAAATGGTTTTACATTATGACAGAAATAACCAGAATTGCACCCAAACTGACAAACATAATGCTGTAACTTTTACTGGTTGACAAAAAATATATTTCCAGCTCTTCAACTATAGAAAAAATGTACAACAACCACAAATCCCTCAACAGAGAAAAATATTTGGAAAGAAAACCCACACTCACATTAATGGTATCTATTATTTACATGGCATAATGATAGTTCTTCACAAGATTTTTTTTTAAAAATCATCAACAATAATGAAAAAAACTTACTGTCCCGTGTCCCAGAACAAATCATGACTTGATAAACAAACTGACAACAATGCTGGGATGACACAGAAAACAAGGCAACAACAAAATTACAGTTGAAAATTCTACAGTCGTATTTTGATAATTATCATAACAAGCACTGAGTAAATCAAAATGGCATCGAAGAATGACAAAAAAAGATGAACAAATTTAAACTGATACATGAAAAATTCAGACATTTTAAATTCCCATATTAACTTTGTGAATCCCTCGAAAATGTTCATGTTTGCATGTCTTGGCAAAAACAAATAGCATGTGTGCATAAAGGTGAATTGTTTATGAAGAATGGAACCAATAACAGATTTTGTTCATATAAAATTAACAAAAGGGAGACTCATATACATGCAATTCAGTTTTGTTCACAAGTGAAGCAAAGATGAGCTACATATTCAGAGCCTGTAAGGACACTCGAATCCAAGCAATTACAATGTATAAGCAAATCATGAAAAAAAATTAAAAAATCATAGATTTAAAAGCAACAAGAGTTAGCAATTTAAAGCCCATTTAAAAAGCATTACAGTGTATCAAAAAAAAAAAAGTCGTCCCAATCCAGCCGCAACAAGACTTACAGATTTGCATAACAGCTGAAACACATAGAAATTCATTACAGGGATTTGAACTACTGACGGATAAATTTCCTGAACTTTTGACCTAACATCACCCTTGGATCGCAACACAAACAAAGGTCAAATTTTTTTCTACCTCTGAGAGAAAAAAAAAAAAATCAAGAAATCAGGAACGTTCCTGAGGTTTCCCATCACAAAACTACATGACTAACACTCTAACAGAGATTCTAAATGCCATTGGCTGATAAAAATGATAAGACACAGATCTCTTGCATGGGAAAATAAGACGCATTCTTGGGTATCTCTCTCTTTGGGTGAATGCATACAGATGTCTCGGGCTAACTTAACTAATAATGAAAGACATGAACACAAAGTCAGGGTGAAAAAATTGCCAATTACGTATATTTTTATATAAATGAGATTCCTTTCTTCATTTCCCCCATCCAGATCTGCCATACTGCGAGATACAATATAGTAAAATGTACGACACTTTCAAACCAAAGCCATCTACTATCTATAGAAGAATTTTACATTTTGCTTCAAGGAAATGTTTGAAATGAGCTATTTCAACTACGCTGACAACAGAAACTTTGAACAAGCATCTTTTTTTTTCTTTCTTAGTTTTAAATTTTGGGTGTCTGAACAAAAAAATTTAAATCTAACTCTGGAGGTACCCAGACCATGTATCAAGCCAAAGCACTCTGGGTACAAAAATAAAATCATAAGGAATTGTTAACCTGTAAGGCTTATGTAATGCACACTGCACTGTTCTGCACGGCTTCCGAATGCCCAAACAATGCACTGTGCATAGACCATGGAGGTACTAATAAAACTGGAGTGCGCACAGCCCTCTTCGCTTGCCCTGCAAGCCGCGCACTATTGAAACCCCAAGATGGCGGAAAAAGTAGGGCAAAGTACGGCGGCGCAAGGCCCGCCCAGTACACTATTGTATGTAATAGATAGGGCCTAGTCAGCGCTGTTTTTTCTCTCTTTTCACGGTGGTGATCAAAATTAAAAGATACAAACAGAAATAATAACATTTATGTTATTTACGGATTATCATATACTTGTATTATTTTCTTTTAAAGTGTTTGATAATAAATACAAATTTATGATTTATGCTGTTTTTATATTATGGTATTTTTATTTATTGGTCAATCGTTTAGAAGTAAAAGGGAAGGGAACTATGTAGGGCTCTTTTTTACCGCATGTTAGTTTAGCTCATGATGAGTCATGTCAAAAGAAAAAAAAAACATCAGCATGTGGACAGAGGAAACTTTACAAGTCAGTTTCTCTCAGATAACCAACAATCATTTGAGAGGGTGTACATAACAATTATAAAAAACACACACACACACACAAAACATGCTAAAGAACTGAGGGAAAGTTGGTTTTGCCATAGACCCATTAAGCTCCAGGAGCTGGTGTGTGTGTGTGTGTGTGAGAGAGAGAGAGAGAGAGAGAGAGAGAGAGAGAGAGAGAAGAGAGAGAGAGGGGCATAATTATAATAATATATGTAAATCATAGGCCGAGATGTAGCAAATGATTGGATAGCCAAGAAGAAGAACATCTTAATCTACCAGCTTGGTTGTACTCACTCAGTCAAGTATATATATTATATCTAAAAATCAGAAGAGCCTTAGCCTAGTTATTCAGAGGTTTGAGCACAGCTGGATTGTGCATTCCAGAGCTTTTCCAAACAAAAATGTATAAATTCCCACGGCTACAGGTCAATCTCTCACCTTGTGAATCTAGATTCTAGATCTATAGTCAATGCACTAGGTGCAGTCAGCACGTTGATGCGGTCAGTATTTGTTTTTCCATACATTTTCATTTACCAGTGTTTTTGTGACTAATCCACGTTTTGTGACGTTCTTATCAAGAGATCACAACATCACATAGCATATGACTGCTGTTTAAGCTTGTATTTTGCCTTGGATGATTTTCCCAAGTTTTGTGTTCGCACAACTTCCATCTTGAGTTCAAAGGTAAATAATTATGTGACCCTACAGATTTCACCATTAAGTGGTCTGGTGTAAGCTCACAGAAGTGCTCTAGGCATTCTACTTCGGGTGGATTTTCATTAAAAAAAATGTTTTCTGGGTATTATGAGTATGATTATGCACATATGGCACTGACTGCACCGACATGCATTCATCTGACACTTTGCATGAGGTGCGGTCACTGGTAATTGCATTGTGACATCAGTGTTGTATGTGCATCAACTGGGATCACTAGCACCATTATTATTTATTATTATGATTACATGATGTATTCAAAACAAGAGTTGAAAAGAGCCAGTGCACACCAGCTAATAGTAAACAACTGAATTTAATGAGAAACAAAAAATAATACTGTGGTAAAATCCAAATACATAGGCTATTAAGGTCTAGTTTTATAGTAAATTCATTGACTTATATTGAATGAGAACAGTTCTCACTCCTTTTTGAAGCAGGAAAGAAAGAAAGTAGAGAAGAAACAGAAGGTACAGGAGCAGAGGAAAAGAAAGAAGGAGTTAGCAGAGGAAAAGGAAAGGGAAGGTAGAAAGCAGACGCTGTAGTGTAACGGATGAGTAAACGCTGAGGCGCAGTCCGTGCTTGCCCTATACAAGATGGCGACTATCGCCTTCTAATGGGCTCGCATGAAATCAGCTGTACGCACTCCAGTCTTATTAATAGCTCCATGGCATAGACTGAGTAACCCTATTATTTTTTTACTGTATACAGTGTATCTTTGCCAGCCTAGTCTTCCTTTAATCTCTATTAACCTCTATTAAAAAAAAAGTTTTACAGTGATTGAGTATACATGTATTCAGTGTGTTACAGGAGGGAATTTGTACCATTACATGTTTGTCTTTCATAGCAGTTGAGAAAAAACTAATGTGGACCAAGTGTGTAAAAATATGCGGGCCTTAAAGAGTTAAAATACAATCTCTCCCATAACAAACAAAGCCCTGCTCCAATAGTGCATGTGGCTATTCAGGGACGGTACACAACATTAACCCTCTAAGTTTCTCTCCCCCGCCCACCACAAACACACACACACACACAAAATGTTTTTTAAAATTGTATAATAAACTTTCACTGAAAAGTCCTTTCTTCAAATTCCCATGTGCACAAGTAAATCATACTGATGATATATGGACAAGTTAAATGTAGGGCCCAGCAAGGTAAATGCTCTTTGTTAAAAAGGCATGCTCCAGTGACTGAATACTGATTTATATATATGGCACTTATGGCACTAGGAAGTGTAATGAGCTCTATGTGTGCAAACTGATATGGTTTTCTCAAGAACCAAGTGGCAAACTTTCAAAGCTGTTCCCATGAAGTGTGCTTTTTTGACGAGCGCGTTTTCTCAAAAAGTATTCATCATCATCATTGCCTTTCTCACCCTGGATCAGGGTATAGGCCACCAACAAACACCTTCCATCCCTCTCTATCATGGGCCAGCCTCTTTACATTATTCCAAGTCTTTCCGCTTCGTTGCACATCATTTTCTCTGGCTCTTCTCCACGTTCCGCGCGGCCTTCCTCTTGATCTCTTGCCCTGGGGATTCCAGTCCAATACCTTCTTCGTGATGCTGTTTCCTGGCCTCCTGAGAGTGTGGCCGATCCATCTCCATCGCCTCCTACCAATTTCCTCTCTGACTGGGTTCTGTCTTGTTCTTTTCCATACAATTTCATTGCTGACCTTGTCTGTCCATCTGATCTTAAGTAGCTTCCTCAAACATCTGTTGATGAAAACTTGGATTCTCTTTATGCAGGCCTGGGACGCATTCCAAGTCTCACATCCATACAACAGGACTGACTTCACGTTCGAGTTGAATATCCTCAGCTTTGTTTTTAGAGATATATCCTTGGTTCTCCAAATCTTGCTTAAGGATGTGAAAGCTGCCTGTGCCTTTCCAATTCGTGCTTTGACTTCTGCCTCTGTTCCTCCCTTATTGTCAATGATACTACCAAGATAGCAGAAGGACTCTACATCTTCCAGTGGTTGATCTCCTACTGTGACTTGTTCGCTTAGGGGTGCAACAATTTTTAGGACCTTCGACTTCGCGGGATGTATCCTCAATCCAATAGATTCTGAAATTTTGTTTAGAGCTGTAGTCTTTGCTTGCATCTGGTCGTGTGTGTGCGACAATAGTGCCAAGTCATCTGCAAAATCTAGATCGTCCAGCTGTGTCCATGGGGTCCATTGTATGCCATTTCTTCCTCCACTGGTGGTTTCTTTCATAAGCCAATCAATCACCAGGATAAACAGAAATGGGGACAGCAAACAACCCTGCCTAACACCAGTCTTGATATCAAAGCTGTCAGTAAGCTCACCATCATGTACGACTCTGCAACTTGTCCCCTCGTACATGCTCTTGATAAGATTCACCATCTTCTCTGGGATTCCATAATGTCTCAATATTCTCCACAGTGTTTCTCTATCGATGCTATCAAAGGCCTTCTCGTAGTCAAGGAAGTTCACTATCAGTTGGGAGTTCCACTCTAGCGACTGCTCTACTATGATTCTCAGCGTGGCGATCTGGTCGGTGGTTGATCGATTACTCCTGAAACCAGCTTGCTCCTCGCGAAGTTTTTGGTCTGTTGCATTCTGTATTCGCTTGAGAATAATCCGATTGAAAACCTTTCCTGGGATGGAGAGAAGTGTGATTCCTCTGTAGTTACTACAATTGCTGAGGTCCCCTTTTTTTGGGAGCTTCACGAGGTGTCCTTCCTTCCAGTCCTTTGGAAACTTGCCTCCGATCCAAATCCTCGAGAATAGTGAGTGCAGACCCTCTGCAGCCCCAGCAGCATCTGCCTTCAGCGCCTCTGGTGGGATCTGGTCTGGTCCAGCTGCCTTGCCTCGATTTAACTGCTTTATGGCATCATTAATCTCTGCTTTAGTCGGAGGGTCGCAACTGATCGGTAAATCATTTCTTGCGGGTAGAATGTCGGGTGGGTTGCTTGGTGGAGGTCTGTTCAAGAGGCTGTTAAAATGTTCTATCCATCTTTTTGCCTGAGCTTCCTTTCCAAAAATAGCCTTCCTGTTGTAATCCTTGACAGGAACTTCAGGTTTTCCATATTTTCCAGCAAGAGTCTTTGTAGTCTGGTAGAGGATCCTCATGTGTCCTCCTGTTGCTGCCTTCTCTGCTTTCTCTGCTAACATTCCTATGAACTCCTCTTTGTCTTTTTTAATTGATTTTTTGACCTCTTTAGCTGATGCTCGGTACTCTTCCTGGTTACCAACTCTTGAGCTTCTTGTACGACTTGCATTTACCCGTTCTTTTAGGTCTCTTCTTATCCTTATCAAGTCCAGTGATTTTTGACTGATCCATTCCTTGTGTTCCACTTTCTTTTCCCCAATAACATCCTGACATGTCGATGTAAATACTCCTTTTACCATAGCCCAGTGAGTCTCCAAATCTACTGTCTCTTCGAGGTCAACAAGGGGTTTGAATCTATTCCTCAGTGTCAGCTGGAACTCTTCCTTCTTGTCTCCATCCACAAGGCTCACTTGAAACTTTCTCCTCTTTGTTCCTGCTCTGGTACCTTGTTTCTTGAGGCGGAGTTTGAGTCTTGCCAGCAGCATGTGATGGTCAGATCCAACATCTGCTCCTCTCTGTACTATGACATCCTCTAGTGAGCGTCTGAATCGTCGGGTGATGCAAAAGTGGTCAATCTGATTTTCAGTTACTCCATCCGGTGAAATCCAAGTGGCCTTATGGATCCTCTTGTGTGGGAATACTGAACCTCCAATCACATAGCTGTTAAATGCGCAGAAACTTGCAAACCGCTCTCCATTCTCATTCATTTGTCCTAAACCATTGCACCCCATAATGTCCTCATACCCTGTATTGTCCTGTCCTATCTTGGCATTGGCGTCTCCCATTATAATGTTCACATCTTTTCTTGGCAATGTGTCAACTATTTCCTGAAGCTGGTTGTAGAAGTCGTCCTTGTCCTCATCGGTTGCTTCATTTGTTGGGGCGTATATCTGCACAATGTTCATGTTGATGTTCTTGTTCTTAGTAGTAAATGATGCCAATATAATTCTCCTTCCGTAGGGTTCCCATCCCCTCAGTGACCTCTGGGCGTGCTTGCTCAAGATGATCGCTACTCCTTCTGTATGCTTTTTGTCCTCCCTTCCAGAATACAAAATCTTTTCCCCAGTATTAAGTTGTTTCAGTCCGGACTGTATCCAGCGGGTCTCGCTAACTCCAAGTATGTGCAGTCTGTATCGCCTCATCTCCATTGTAACCTGGGCACTCTTTCCTGCTTCATACATGGAGCGGACATTCCACGACGCAATCCGGAGTGACTTGCTTGATGAAGGAGCAGTCGGGCCAGTGGCGTCCTTTCGGCTTTGTCCATTGTCCTTCATTGAATCTACAGGTGCAGATGCTCCCCCTTCTCCCAAGATAAAAGACTGATTTGAAGTATTTGCTTGTGTTTCTGTAACTGGTTTATTTTTACAGGGTGGGTAGTTGGCCCACCGCCAACTGGCTCTTCTCGGGAGACCAGGACCTTTGCACCTTTAGTCGCCTCTTACGACACGCAGTATCACGTCAGATGTATTCTCTGCTGTCCCTCTTCTACAAGAGAGCCCCGCATCTGCACGGGCGTAAAAAGTATTACATCTCAAAAATACGCTTGCATGGGAACATCTACGATAAAAATAGAGGAATCAAGTTTTCAAAAAAATGTGGGCGTGTTCATTGAGTGAAAAAAGACACGCAGAAAAAGCCCCTGAAAACACGCTTCGTGGGAACAAGCTTTTACTATAGTTTTTGCTTTTTATCTCATACAAATTTGGAGAACACAGCACAAAAGCAAGTTATTACTGAATTATTTTATCTGCCTAGCTCGGATTTTAGACAAACATTGTTTAGCCTATAAATAGATACTGCATCACCACAGCCATGCTATATTTCAAACAAGATTATTCTTTTGAAATGTTGCAACTATAATCAATTAATTTCCTGGAATTTACACATTTGTATACATTTGCAAACCAATCCCTTATAAGTTTTTTGTGTGTTCTGTATAAATTGGAATTACATGTACGTGGATAGAAACAGTAATGATGCCATGAACAATTTTGCTATGGGAAATGCAGCACATGCAAACACTGTCCACTGTGGATTTTAAACTCTTGATGGTAAAGTTCATTAGTGTCTATTCTGGCGGGGCAAAGAAGTGTTGTAAAGGTGCATGATTTGTTGCTGGTCTAACAGCATTTCCATACTGGGCTCTATCGAGTCTCCGCTACTGTTCCTACTGCGAGTACGTGCAAAGTCTGTGAAAAAAGGCAGATCATCCATGTTGAGTGGCAGTTCACGATCAGAACTACTGCTGCCTGGACGGCTCCGACGATTGGACGATCCGGAAGGATTTCTGCTTCTCATAGTTGAAAAATCTTGGAAAAAGTCCACAATTCTTACGGCTGACGAGGAGGATGGATTTCGGCTTCTGGCTCCTATATCAATGCTCAGGAGTTCAATATCATGCATTGATGATTTGAGGGAAGAGGAAGATGGATTTCGTTGTCGCTGTGCATTATCGTAAGGGGGAAGATCAAACTCTGCCAAAGCTCTTCCAGCTGAGGCAGACAGTGTTTTGTGCCTGGCTTCCATGACTGGGATGAAGCTATCAGTGCTGGGGATGCCAACAGTGGATGACTTCATTTCTGATGAAGGATAGCGATGTCTAGGAATAGGCTCATACTGGGTTGCAATCAATTCCAGCTGACTTGGCGGTCTTCCCGCATACAGAGATGAATCCAGCTCATCTCTCTTTGTGTAGTGGTCTTGTGGAGAAAGGTCTTCAGTACTGCTGCCAGGTCTTGCAAAGGCAGGCACTGTTCCAACATTGCGATGACGACTCTCCTGTAATGCAATCTCTGATTCTGTCAAATGCCTGAACCCTCCAGATGGGTGGCGGCTTTTAGCAATCCCACCTTCTGCAGCTCTCAAACTATCCACGTCAGGGACTGGGGAGCGTTTCAGTATTCCTGCGGTGGCAGTTGAAGATGAGTGTCGTTTTCTTAGAGTCGCATAATTGACCGTGTCTGAAGTTTCACCACTGGCTGATGATGCTGGTGTATAATAGGTCTTGTCAGATCCATCCACATCACTACCAGTACCCCTCCCTTTGTCAAAGGCATATGTGTGTCTCTGTCTCTGCTGCATTTTATATTCATATTCAGCTTTGGCCACTTCCATCTTCAGGAACTGATTCCTTTTATACGCCTCTTGAATTTCTTTGTTGACATTGGAAAGTGATCCTAGGGAAGACATGACCAGCTCATCTGAAGGCTCTCGTGTTGACCGTCCCTGTTCAGCAAAGATGGGAGACGTCAGTTTGCTCATGACCCCGGGCTGCATCCGGTAATCTAGGTCTTTGTTTGTTTGGTATTCTCTCTCTCTCCTCACAAAACTGCTAGCCACTGGCTCATGTCTTCTGTCAGAGAAACTAATAAATTTCTGTGGACTTTCCATCCTCTTCCCATCTGAGCCAGGTATTTTGTCAGTTTGGGAGGTGTGGCTCATCCCTTGATCCATCTGACGAGCTATTTCAAAATTTGCTTCTAGCATTTTGTGTCTGACAAGCGGTGATTCTGAAGGTTGTCGCTCTGGGTTTTCTGTTGAAACTCCCAAGAATGTGTTACTGGATGACAGATCAGAGTTGGGTCTGAACACATCCGTCTGGGCTGTCTCAACTTGGTCAGCCGAGCCAGTTTCAGTGTTGGTACTAGCACTGTGGGTAGAGAGCTGTGTAGACGATTCCTGTGAGGCTGTGGAATCTTCAGACCAGGAATGTTCACTGTGATTTCTCTTCCATCTCTGCCGGGACAACTTGGAGTAGCCCTGAGTAGACAGTATGTTAAATGAACTGGGAGGATCTGGTGGCAAGTCTCTATAGGCATCATTTTCAGCAGCTGAATCTGGTGCCTGATTCGGTTCTGCTGTATAATTTCTGTCACTCTTCATGGGCCCATCACTGGTTGTTCGACTTGCTGGTCTTGTCTTTAGTAATTCTTTCTGCGCAGACTCAGTTCGATCATTCAGTGAATCCATACTGATGACTGTGACAGATGAAGATGGCTCAGAGATCCAATCTTCAGTTCTCTGCCCTGGTGGTCCTTTGCTCCAGTAATGAGAATCCCCTTGATCATCACTTCCTGCTACAGTTCTGCTCATACTGGATGGCTCTGTGTTAATGCTAGAATGATAACTAGAAATGTCACTATAAATTCCTCTTTTTCTGGCCAGATCTCCTTGGTTTGCGCCCAAATGGTCGTAAGTGGAGGCCTCTCTTGGATGATGCTTTGTTGGAGAGAAACGATGAGTATCTTGTTGAATAATACCTTCTGCATGCTGAGCCTGGGTATTAGAGAGAGATTCTGGCTGTTTATCTCGCCACAAGTGTGTCGGTGTCTGAACTTTTCTCTTTGCTTTACCCTCTCCACTTCCAGTTTCCAGTATATGGGGGTCCTGATTATGGTTAAACAAGAGAGCCTTCAGCTGACTGCAGCTCCTTTCATGTGGAGATCTTTTGTGACAAAAATCATATCTGTCTGACAACTCTTGACTTTCATGTCTACTCCCTGGTAAAATACCAGATCCAAGTGGGCTATATTCAAAACCTTGCTCAGTCTTGCCTCCTGCATGATGGATGTCTTTTTCAGCTGAAGTGAACAGACTCTGACCAAATTCTGCAGTTGTGGTAGGAAAAGTTTTATCTAATGGTGAATCAGCACTGACTGGCTGCCCATATTCTGGCGCTAGTTTGCTTGTGATGATGTCAGAGAACTGAACCTTCTTCAGATTCTGTTTACTGTTTGTCTTACTGAACTCTTTTTTTGCTCTCACTTTCTTTGGGCTCTTCCATATCTGATCTGAGCTCTCCCCTACAAATGAAGGTTGATACAGATGCTTAGTTGACGTTGTCTGTTCATTATCATGTTTACCGGAAGCAAATGTTGTCTCTGAATGCATGGAAGACTTCATGGCCAAATTTTGTGGCTGTGCTTCAAATATGCTTTTCTCACTGTCTTTCATCATACTTGTACCCACATGCCCAGCTCTACTTGTAAATTTTACTGTACTGGCATTTGATGAGACTCTGGCTTTCTGAGCTGCAGAGTAAGATTTGAGGCCCCCTAAGGCTTGGGGCGGCGTTGCTTCATCTCCTTCATCAGAAAATTTGTAGATGTCCTCAATGACTTTCCCAATCCTGCCACAGTGTGAAGTTTGAGAAGATGCGGCGCCAGCTCTGTTGTGCCAAGACTTTTCTGCATTGACATTCTCCCACGCAGGTCTCGGCAAACTTCCATACTGAGGTGGTGATGGCAGCTTGCGACTGTATTGGTAACACTTCCCGCTGGCTATATCTTTTGTTGCCACCTCATATGCTGGGGGATCCCGATACAATAGCTGTGCCTGGATGGTGTCATTCTTTACATGGTTAGAGGTGACGTGACCATTTACGTAACCTCCAAACTGGTCCCGAAGAACACAATCATGTGGGATATTAACTGCTGGAACTTGAGACCCTGGTATTATCTGGCCTGACCATGATCTGGCTATTTCCTTGGGGTTACTATTCACAAAGTCTCCCACCTGGTCTTGAAGACCTGGTCCATCTGATGTATCCACTGGTGCAGCCTGTGGAGTTAGCCTGGTCTGGCTGGACTGTGACATGACTGATTCATTTGACTGAGGTCTTACAGAGCTCCTATCTATAGTGTCTTTGATCTGTTCCGGTGCTGGCAACTCTGGACTACTTGAAGAAACTGCTGCTGTGACCAGAGACTGAGAGTTTCTGGAAGCAGCAAATAAAATGTTTGATAGGAGTGGGTTCTGTAATGGTAACTTGTTTTTACCCATACCACTAATTTGTCCACTGACAGGAATGTGTGTTGGAAATGCCTGGGTACAGGGGATTTTGTCTTCTTTAGCAGTAGTTGGAGCTCCAGATACAGCAGTTTGAATGAGGAATGGCGTTAACTGTCCAGGCTGATGTCCAGCTACTGGCAAACTGTTGCCCACACTGTCTGTGATCTGCACTGTATTCTGGATTTGCTGGTGATCCGATTTATTTGAGTACTGCCTCAAATTTTGAGATGTTCCTTCCTCTTTCACTTGATGTTCAGGTACTGAAGCATACACTGATGCAGGATTTACTAAAGGGATTGGGTTCTTGGAGGTCATCAACTGTAGAAGATGGGGTGATTTCAAAGAAATTTGTTCTTGATTATCTGAAACTGTTGTCTGTCTTCTGTTTGTCAAGGGATCTGCCTGAATGGTATTCTTGTCATTAATCACCACAGTATCACTCAACAAAAGCAATTTCTCCACAGTCGCAGGGCCGTGACGTCCAATGTGTCTCTCAGTGTTATCTCTTGAGTAAGTATTCGAAAGCTGAACTTTGTCAGTGTCATTTGACATGCTCTTGGTAACAAGTCCAGCTGCTGACGATGGTAAATTTAACAATTCTGCAGCTCGGCTTCTCTCTTCTAGTGGAAACATCGGGGCTCGGTGCATAGTAAGCTGGGCTGGAGACTTTTCTTTCTGGTCTATAACCTTGCCCACCACTTGCGGTTGGGCTACTATTGGGCCAGCACATCTGTTATCATATTCTAGCTTCTGCACTGGACTGGGCTGCCCTGGACACGTGTTTAGGACAGAAGTTTTCAATAATTTTGCAGGTGGCCCACGTGATGAAGAGGAGGTGTTGGAAAAACTATTAAGCGATCTCCCCTGCATTCCATCATGACTAGTTTCAGCTGGCTGCTGGCTATAAGGTACAGCTCGAAGCTGCAGGGTACCTTCTGGCAATTCATAAACTGAAGGTGCGGCTACTTTTACAGATGTTATCTGATTGCTAGTGTCAACTGCACTTGATGGGATTGAGTTCTGGGGAGAGACAGTCGAAGTGTTTGTGTGTGTTGGGTTGAAAGGAGGTGCCTGAGATCCTGGGTGGGCGGCAGCTGCTGAAGACATTTTCTGCTTCACTGAGACTTCTGTGGCTTGATGGCCATGTCTGGTTCCATCGGACAGGCTCTGACCTCTACTGACAGGTGCTGCTACATTTGGCTGCAAAATTGTAAAACCCAACTTTTGACTGGCTGCTGCCAGGCTGGAAGATGCTAATCCTTCCACAGGGTGGCTGGTTCCCTGTGCTAGTAACTGAACATTTCTGACAGTTGTATTTGGAGTTTCTGGGTCCAGCACTCCATGACTGTCAGAAGCCTGGACGAAGAAGAGTTTGGGAGCTCCTGCTGCTGCAGAAAACAGTTGGGTCACAGAATTTTTGTTGCTGCTTGCAGTGACAGAGGATGAAACTACCACTGCCCCTGATGCTGCTGCTGCTTTTTGTTCCAATTCCCTGGTCTCTAGTAAAGCTTTTATTGAAGATCTTCTCACCTGGTTCGGCTTTGTCTTCCCAGAGGTTTGTCCAGATTTTCCTTTCTTGTACCCAGATTGAGTACCAGAGTCACCAGGTGGTGGAACCATTCCAACACTGTGTCCACCCAGAACCTGAGAAGTCTTTTCTGCAGCACTTTTCCTGGCAATCTGTGATGCAGTTTCATTAAGTTTCCCTGCTGATGTTGGCAAACTAATCTGCAGGATATTCTGATGATCTTGGTTTTTCTGTAGCACTGGCCTAGGACTCCCTGACATGTTTGTCACACTGACAGATCCAGCCTTGATCAGTTGTGACACAATGGGAACTACATTTGACACCGTCTTGTTGCTTGGCTGCTGGATAGCTCCAAAACTACCACTGGTTTCTGCTCGAAATCTTGGCACTGCTAAAGGATTGACTCGGCTTGGGGACATAATGGTGATGTTGGGTGGGCCAACTGCCCCTGTGGGTGTGTTTGTAGTTCTCACAAATGTCACTGTAGACGAGGAGGGTCGCAGCACAGGTCTTCCTGCAGTGGCTGTACTAGCTGGGGTGACAGCCAGCCCCGCAGACATAGACAGTGGCAGAGCTGTATGTGTGGGTGTACTGCTACTGTTAGTCATTAAACCTTCAGATACTATCAACCTTGACTCCAATGAACCCGACGGCACTGAAGCTGACAAAGCCAGCGGAGTACTGACCAATCTGCCCACTGCTGTAGAGACTGAAGCTCCAGTCAGTTTTACCAAATCTCCAGAAACAACTTGAGATGGATGTGAAGCAACATCACCAACGTGATTACAACCAGACTCATGCATACTCACTGAAAGTCTGCTACCTATGGAATTAATCTGACTATCCTTCAATGCTGATGTTGTGTTCACATCTGACATGCTGTCCAAGTGTGGTTTGGTGAAAAGCTGCTGAAACCTGGGGTTTGCAGAAATGGTGACCACAGCACTTGGACACTTCCCCTGGGATATGGCCTTGGTGATTTCCTGCCAATGTTCCCCAGTCTGCTGGGAGGTACTTCCAACAGTGAGAAATCCTTGATTGATCACATTTTCACTGGGTGTGAATGTCTGGGTGACCAGCTGGACATCAGGATTTCCAGCAGCATGAGCCTCCAGACTAGCGATAAGCAACTGTCTGGTATCATCTGAAATCTCTTCCAGAGAGACTAGACTAGAGTCAGTTTGACTTGCTGGGTGTGGTATCAGTTGGAGACGGGGCAAATGTTGTTGTTGTTGTTGCAGCTTCAGTTGTGGAGGTTCTGGCAGCTTTAGTGGTGGAGGTTGTGGCAGTTTTGGTGGTGGAGGTCGTGGTAGTTTCAATGGTGGTGGTTGTGGTAGCTGTTGTTGCTCCCATTGCTGTGACTGATCTGTAGGTTTAACATGAGATGATGACCGCAGTGGAGCGTCAGTTTGAATGTTGTATGAACTTTGTTTTTGTAGCTCTTCATACAACAGACAGGACTGTTTAGCTGAGAATTCATTCTGTCTCAGCTGCTGTGAGGAAATCTGTCCTTTGGTTTTGACACTTTTGGATGGTGTGGAAGGTGGGCTGTCATCTGTCAGGTCAATGACTTCTGCATTCTTCAGGTGGAGAAACTGTTCCACCGGACCTCCCTGGCCAGCTGTAGCCATGTTGGATATGGGTGTGGCTGCAGATGAAAGGCTGAATTGAAACATGTACTGATCACTTGAAACAACTGATTGTGTGCTGGGAGTTGAATCAGAAACTTTGACAATAGTTGGTTCTTGACCCCCATGACTCTGTTGTTGAATGTGATTAACAAAACCAGCACTTGAAGCCTTTGCAGAATTTGTCCATCCTGTGGCTTGAGTAGAAGTGGCTTGAGTCATGTGGACGCCCGTTAATCCAGTCTGTAAGCTTGATAACCGAAGTGAGTTAGCACTAGCCAAAGAAACAGGCAGCTCATGTCTTCCATCGCTGACTAAGAAAGGTCCAGGTGCTAATGAGATGGGGGGAACAGTGGCATCCTTATTGTTAGTATTTGCCAGGGGCAGAACCAAACTCTGTCCTGGATTCTGCCTTGATTGAAGTGACTGCAATAATGGTAGGAGGACTGTGTTACTGCTGGCTGGGTGCAGCTGAGATGTGGCTGGTAGCATGATAGGCATTTGTTGCTCCTGGGAGGCTGCTGGAGGCATCAGTATTAACCTTTCTATCTGGCCATCAGTTTGTCTGCTCAAGATTTGGGAGCTTTGCTCAGGTATCAGGTTGGACAAGGCTGTTTGATTCATGGTGGTCAGTTGGTACACAGGAAAGCCAGGGTTACTGGAGATCAGTGCTGTAGGATGTTTCTGTGTGGCAGTTCTCTGGTCTAGCTCACCTGAGCCTGGTTTGCCCACAGGTCTGATAGGTCTGGGCTTACTTGATGTGGAAGTGCTGGCTATAGCAATAGCTGACTGTGAGGTGAAGCTGGCAGTAGCTGCCTGTACTGTGGTACTAATGCTGAAAGTATTAGCGACTTTGGTGATCTGATTGATCCCACAACCTTCACCTGAGACTGCATCAATCGCTGGCTGTGGTGTGTTTACCACTGCCAAGTTCCCTCCGCCAACTTCCTGGACAGAAAAAAGATTAAGACTGGTGTCAGCAGCTGCATCGGCATTTGCAACAGAGGTCAAAGCTGGTGCACTCTGGATAGATGAGGTGAAAGAATTAGGCTGAATTGGCTGACCAAGAATAAGTCTCTGAAGGTTGGCTTCGTCCAGCACAAGGGGGACACTTCGGGCCAACGGCATGCTCTGACTTGTGGCAATTTGTGGAGAACTCTCATCAGCTAAAAACTGAAGAGACTGTTGATTTTGTGTTAAATGGATACTCTTTTCAACCTTCTGATGGTGGTCTCCATTGACTGCTGAAGATCCCTGCGTGGCTGTTAACTGTACAATAGCAGTTTGGTTACTGGAAGTTGTAACAGTGTGTGCAATTCTGGGAAGACTCTCAGAACCCACTGATCTGCTGGGTAACTTTTCTGTGGTTGTATTCTGCACCACGATAGACTGAAAAAAAGGTTGATCTTTCATTGAATTGTCACTCTGACTGTTCTGCTGAGATTGTAATGTCACACCTATGCTTCCGGACTGGGATACTCCAGGAATTAGGACATTCTGACCACTGCTGGCAATAATGACCACAGGGGTCTGACCACTGATATGAGAGATTTTCTGGTTATCCACAGTTCCAGGTAAAAATTCTGGATCCCGAAATGACTGGATATTCAATGTTTCACTTTGCTTTTCTACTCCGGTACTAAAAACTCCTATGTGACCATGAGAAGGACCAGGACCCACTGCACTGTGTACTGACCCAGCAGTGACCAGTCCATCTTGGAGATTGTTCATCCTTTGAGAATCTGATAGAACAACTGTCTGAACATTTCCAGCTTGATTACTAGAATCAGGGGTGGGCATACCTGCAAGCTTCACCTGGCTTGAGGCTGTTTGAAATATTCCTTCATTCTGGGTACTGGTCATGGCATTTGGTTGCAATATGGACAGAGCTGTTTTTGTTGCTGAACTCTCACTGCTTGTGGACTGATAAAGTGCAGAGTTCTCCACTGAGATGCTCTGACCTGCAGAGGATATCTGATGTAGGATGGCACTGCTGTCCTTGCTAACAACTATTTGAGAGTTCGGACTGGCAACGGAGCTAGGACCCAAGGGCGGAGTCATGTTCAAAATCAGCTGTTCATTTGATGACAGATGTAAGGGTGCTGTTGGATTTTGCTTTGTTTCTGGAGAAATCAGAACAGGCAATAACTTAATCTGTCCTGTGTGTGGGCACATAACTGGTCGGAAAATCTGTGGGGGTGAAGCTGTCAGTGGCTGTGCCTGGCAGCTGGTGGAGAGATTTGTCACATTTTGGTTGGCTGATGGAGTTACAAGTTGAGTTTCGTTGCCACTACTGGTGCTCAGATCACCTGGAAAGGCTTGAACTAACTGAATCTGGCCTTGGTTACTGGCCATGACATTTTCCCTACAGCTGGCTGTATCTTGAATCAGTTGAGCATTCTGAAGCGGACTGCCTCTGTTGAAGACGATGGCACTACTTTCCGTAGTTTCTTGATTTCCTAGCATAGCAGTAAAGTTAATTTGGCTGCTGTGTGGGGATTCTGAGCTGGACACTGTTTGGGCTGTGATATTTGTTGTTGCCTGAGAACACTGAAGTAGTGGCATGAGCAACTGTTGCTGCAACAACCGGTGAGGATGGCTGTCTGTTTGTTGACCACCAGGCGTTGCCATCCTCAGCAAACTGGACTGATTGAGCGGAATGAAGCTTGGTGTGGCAGAGACACAACTATCCACACTGCTTGAGGTGGTGACCAGTGACATGCTGGTGGAGGGCAAGGAACTCATGTTGGTTTGAGAGAAATCTTGGATGGCATTAGGAATTATATTTGGTGTAACACCACAACTTGTTGTCTCACTGGATTTACTTCCATAGCTCCCTTTCACCCCTGACACATGAGGATGAACTATTCCTACTTGGGGTGGATCCCTATGCCTGTTTGGTCTGGTATCTTTCATTTGTGTGTGAGGGAGTGCAGCAACATGACCCATGGAAGACACTACTTTCATCTGTAGGTTGGGCTGGTTATCAGGATTTCCAGCCACACTTGATCGCTGGGTGGTGGCAGTGGAAGGTGTTGTGTTAAAATTTAGAGACAGGCAGAGAGGGGATTTCAGAAGATGAGCTGGGCTGGCTGAGCTTGAAGTCAATGGCATATGTCTGTAGTTTGCAGGGATCTGAGAAGGTGAATTTTGTACCTGTATTCCTGTCAAAGATTCTGAAGACTGTGGAGTTAGTAACAATGGAGATGGTGGCAAGGATGATGGTATGAGATTATCATGTCTAACTGGTGAAGAAAACACAGAAAGCAGAGCTGGAGACCGTGTCAGAAAATCACTCAGCAAGGATGATGTGACTATTGGCACTGGCTGGGATGACGGGGAGGCGGTCAGGGAAGAATCTTTGCTGGGAGATTCTGTCAAAGCATCAAATACAAAAGAGCTGGAGCTGCAGGAAGAAGGTGTTCCCAGGGGGACATTGCCAAATGTCTGAGCTAATTGCTGAGATTGAGAAATGAGAAATGAGTCATCGCCGGACACAGCTTGACCAAGTTCTTTGCCTTGCAAGCTCCCAACATACAAGTTCTGAGATTCTTGGGAGCTGGAACCCAAATTTGGGTAATTCTGAGTGCAAATTCTAAGGCTTGACATGGATGTCATTGGCTTTGTGTCCACAACAGGATTCTGACAATTGGTCTGAGACACTGCTGGCTGGTTTTGCTGGAGGAATGCTGGACTGGACACAGGTAATGTTGAACCCTCACAAACTGGAGTGGAATGCAGCGAGTGACTGGTACTGTCATAACTGACTTGTGAAGACAATATATCAGATCTGGTGTTCTGGACAACAGAGTTTGTGGATGCCTGGATTTTTATCTGTGGCACATTCATGTTCAAATTACTGCTGGCCACTGTTGTTGTTGCTTGACTAGAACTAAGGGCATTCACTGGAGCAGAGTCCTGAGAGACGAGTTGCATAGCTGGAAGAGTTGAAACAATAGACTGGGAAGAGACAGTCATGAATGCTGCAGGTACCTGGGACAAGGGTTGAGACAAAGATACCAGAGTTTGGTTCTGAGAATTGGTGACTGTGGGTTTGACCAAAATCAAAGACACAGTACTTGGCTGTTGCAGTGGTATCACTGGCTCGGTCTGCCCCATGACCATAGATGGCATGATCTGAACCTGCAACTGCTGGCCATGGGTGGGCGTCACAGATGGAGGTTGAACCACCAGTGATCCTGCTTGAGGCGCTACAGAAAGGATTCGAGGTGCCATGAGTTGTTGAGGAACACCCACAGTTGGTTTGGGGGCAATAAAGTTGAGACCAGATGGTTGAATTGGTGATACCAAACTGATGCCTGGCAGGGACGGGATTGTCACTTGAGAGGTCCCTGATCCACAGGCAACTGTACTAGTGAGCATGACCATTGGAAGTGTGACCTGTTGACCTCCTGTCAGATGCTGCTGTCCACTCACAAATCCAGTTGGAAGTTGTTGGCCCAGTATCTGTGAAGGCTGAGACACTGTTTCAATCAATGCTGGATCCAGGACTGGAATAGGTGAATCTTTCAAAAGTTTGGGTTGTGAATGAAGTGTAGCCTGAGCTGCATGGCCACTTCCATTGGTATTTGATACACCTTCTGAGCTGGATTGCTGCTGGAGCTCTGAAACCAGAGATGGTGAGCTGCTGGTGAAGACAATTGGTTTGTTTGCCTTCAAACTTTGTACAGTGGTCGAGAGCTGCTGCGGCAGGGCAGGGGAGGAGATGCAAGCCAAAAAAGAGGCCGGTTTTAGGGTCATTGATGAGGTGCTCACAACTGACGCCAAAGAGGTGACAGCTGGGGTTGTTTCTGCAACTTTGCTTGTTGCCGACAGGGAGTAAAATGATGATGATGGTGATGATAATGATGATATTTTCGATGATAACAAAGTTGTTGCTATTGGCCTTGAAGATGGCAGAGTAGTCGTTGAATCCTGTCCCAGCTGCATTGCTTGGCGCTGCATCATCTCTGTCAGGATTTGCTGGACACTGGCTATTTCCTGGAAGGTGGAAAGTAAAAAATGACCATTCATATAATTGATAAATGCATCAAGCAAGAAAATGAAGAAATGGAAATAAAATGTTGAAAGTGCTGGCTACCTATAAAGATACTAGATACAAATAATATGGGAAAACTGCGGTGTTTGCATTCCCAAGTCTTGTACATGCCACCTAGCAGAAGCAACCAACCATATAAGCATGCTATTTTAAAGGGCATCACAAAGATTATTGCACACTGTCAATACAACATATTTTAACTGAATGTGTAGACTTCACAATGCTCTACGCCTGTGGATCGATGAAAAGAGTTATTTTCTGACGTGGACTGCAAAACATCCTGAGAGAGGCTTAGATCTACAACTTGATTCAATAACTTTTGTACTTGTTTACAAAACTTTTTCCAGATCTTTACAGAACGACTTTTTTTTTGGAATTTTACTAATGTGCTAAAATTATATGAATGTACATGTATTTAATTCTATGTTAAACTTAAAGACAAAACATAAATAAAGAAAGTGTACCCAAATAGACCTTGAAGGGCGCAAAATGGCCGTTACCATACCGACGTGCTGTAAAACCCAAACTCAAAAGTCCCATCTTATCTCGCTGTACCACCATTGTCACCTGTAATTAATCTGGTTCAGGATCTGGCTATGTGCTAAAACTGATGTGTCATATTAACCCTAGTCTTGCGGGAGGCGACTATATTGGCCTCCCCGCGCAACACGCGAGGCCATTATTTTGTCCGACACGCTTAACTGTGGGTCCTGCGGGAGGCCACACTTTTGTATAGCAACGGTGCGCCTCACGCTTTGTGTATTCGGTTGCCAAGGCTGTCGTTGTTGTTTTTTTTTCCACACTATTTTCGCGTGTTTATCTATCCTGTCACCCCTACTATATCTAACAAAATGGTATCGTCCGATTATGTTTATTACGATGCAACTATTCGCAACTATTCGTCATACTCGTGTAATAGTACTGATGGTCTGAAGTTTGAACTGGGGAAAATCTTGGGGAAACTTTTACTTTGATGCTGGTTGTCGTCTACATGTGAAATGAGAAGAAAGGGGCCATGTGCGTATCTGAGATGCCGTTCTACGTCTGTAATTATGAATTCCGATGTAATATTAGGGCATGCTGCATAAGGGCGTCTGTCAGTAGGTTTTTCATCAGGGAAAACTGGGAGAAAATGACCGACTTTGTTGTTAGTCGTTGTCTGTATTTGATGTGGTAATTAGAGATATTGTGTTCCTTTGGTTAAACCGCTTTTCAGTACATGTATGTGCTCTACGACCTGGAACTGGAAATCAAATCTCTCTCTAAAACTAACATCATAGTATGTGGACGCTTTACATAGTAGAGGAGGGAGAAGGCAATGTCACGATACATGTGGTTAGTAAATTAAGGAATGGCTTAAAAAATAATTTGTTCACCTGAATGGCCTGACTTAGGGACAGAAAAAGCTCAGAGGTCTCGGGAAAATGATAAAACGTGTGTTAAATGGCATGTAAATGCAGAAAACTCTTGATTTGGGCCTTCCATTTCACAATAAAACCTACTGCATATCATCACAAGTACTTTATCCAAATATCATAGGGGTCCCTTACGATTTATCCACCACTATTGTTGTTATTGCGTCCTGAAGTATATACGATACACGTGTTCACAAGGACCCGATTGACCCGGCCGCCAAGGTTATCGGCAACACGCGAACGATTGGCTGACTGGCCGCTGTCTATCCCCGCACCGGGCGTTACGTGGACGAATTCACTCAACGCTGGACGAGGGTTAATGATTTTGATGGCTTTGAGTTACAGCTACTCTAACACTGCTTATGGTGAGATCTATTTATATTCTCACAAAGTCACATAATATAGCACAATAAATTACTAATTATAGGCAGAAATGTTTTTGCCACTTGTCCATACAAAAGTAATCTCACTCTCATCATGACTTTGAACCACCCCCCCTCCCCCCAATGTGGCTTTCGTAAAGAGAGGGGAACGGCGGATATGATTTTTGCTACCAGACAGATTCAGGAAAAATGCATGGAACAAAATAAAGCGCTGTATATCACATTTGTTGACCTCACAAAAGCATTTGACACAGTGTGTCGTGACGGCCTCTGGAAAATCTTGGCGAAGTTTGGGTGTCCACCCGAATTCATCACAATAGTGCGCCAGTTTCATGATGGCATGCAAGCTGCAGTCAAAAGCAACGGCAGTGTTTCAGAGCCCTTTGCTGTCACAAATGGGGTAAAACAGGGTTGTGTCTTAGCCCCAACTCTGTTCAGCATCATGTTCTCTGCAATGCTACAAGAAGCCTTTAGCTCTCCTCCTCAAGGGGTAAGCATCAAGTACCGAGCTGATGGCAGTCTATTCAACCTCAGGAGACTTCAGGCAAAAACCAAAACCAAAAGTACTCAAGTCTGTGACCTACTATTTGCTGATGATTGTGCACTTCTGGCACACGATGAGGATAGCATGCAAAACTGTGTTGATAAGTTCTCTAGTGCCTGTGACAACTTTGGCCTCACAATAAGCACAAAGAAGACGGAAGTGCTCCATCAGCCTACTCCAGACGACAAGTATCCTGTGACCCCAAATATCAAAGTGCATGACAGTCTTCTGAAGGTGTAGGAGAACTTTACCTATCTTGGCAGTACACTGTCTTCCGCGGCTCGTGTTGATACTGAAATTCTCTCAAGAATCAGCAAAGCCAGCTCTGCATTTGGCAGGCTTCGAAAGAGAGTATGGGATGTCGCCGGCATTCGCACAGACACTAAGCTGAAAGTGTACAATGCTGTGGTCCTTCCCACCCTACTCTATGGGGCTGAAACCTGGACAGTGTACCAATCGCATGCCAGAAAGCTAAATCACTTTCATCTGGCCTGCCTTAGAAAGATCCTAAGGATCAAATGGCAGGATAAAATTCCAGACACTGAGGTCCTCAATCGTGCCAAGGAATTGAGCATCTTCTGCCACCTGAAAAAAATTCAGCTACGTTGGGCAGGACATGTTGTCAGAATGCCCGACTCCAGACTCCCTAAGCAAATCTTCTTCTCTGAGCTCTCCAATGGAACGAGGAATGTTGGGGCCCCAAAGAGACGTTACAAAGACACTCTCAAGCAATCACTGAAGGCCTTTGCCATTGATGTGAGTGAGTGGGAAAAGCTCTCGCTTGATCGTGCAAATTGGAGGGCGGCCCTTACCAGAGGCAGCAAAGCATGGGAAGCTGACAGAGTCCAGCAGGCTATCAAAAAAAGAGAACGGCGCAAGAAAAGGCCCAGTGGTACTGAACCAACGGAGCACTCTTGTCATTTATGCGGAAGGGTCTGCAGGGCAAAAATAGGACTTATCAGTCACATGAGAAGCCATAAGTCATGAAAGAACAGTCTTTCCATTCTGTCCTCTGTGTCCTTTAGTTCTCTTTATTGTCCATGTGTTGACATTCTCAACAATTTCTGTTCTTTATTCCTCTGGTGTTGTTAAGGTCATCATCATACCTGATGGACGAACTATTATTATTATTACTCTAACACTGCTTATGGTGAGATCTATTTATATTCTCAGAAAGTCACATAATATAGCACAATAAATTACTAATTATAGGCAGAAATGTTTTTGCCACTTGTCCATACAAAAGTAATCTCACTCTCATCATGACTTTGAACCACCCCCCCCCCCCCTGAATAGATAAATTGTTGATATGCCAGAATGTGAGATGGATGATCTTAATCCCCCAAGCCACACGCTACCAGAGATGCCACCCTACAAAAACAAAAATCTGAATCAGGCTGCCAAAAAATCTGAATCTGGGGAAAAAATCTGAATCGGTGCGAACGACGATAAAAATGAAATGGTACCAGTTCTAATCCTATATTTTTAAGTTTTTTTTTTTTCTTAGCCACAAAGGATTAAGTTGAAAACCATCTGAAAACCTACACGACTTACAGTTCATTTCAACCATATCTTATTATCCACCCTTCGTCTTGATCTTGGTCAAAACTGAAAAAGAATCCTCTCCAGAAAAGCACTGTGCCAAACTTGTCTTTGCTCTGGAGCTGTGTTTTTCCTAGTTATGTCAGACAAGAGCTGCCTTGACATATTGGGATTTGAGTGCTAAAATGCACATAATTTTTGCCTATTCTGTGCTGAGGAATGTTTTCACACTCCCAATATCATGTCTTAATTTGGCAGTTTGTGCCCATGCAAAGTCAACCTTCTCCATGTTCATGGCTTGGATTTAAGGAATCTAGGTCAGGACAAGTTTAAAATTGATTCCTCCTTTCATCACAATCGCCGCCGAATAAATTACTTTAGTCTTGATACATGTACGTCTATCCATAGATCTTGCTAAATCTAGATCTCATTCCTGCATCCGTCATTGACGCTGCCAAGTAAATCACTTAGATCTAAGACTTAGGCAATGTGTAGCTAAGCTTAGGTTTGAAGGAAGAGAATACATCTAGCTAGGTTTAGAACTGATTCCTCCTTCCACTACAGTCGGAACCAAATATAACACTTAGACTATGCAACTATTTTCGGAATCCCCACCATGCAGAATGGTAAAAAGAATGTAAACAACCCGTGTAGCAAGTAGCAAGTGATCTAATTCCCGATTGGTGCAAAACAAACGATAAGAAAGTAGAACTAACTTCCGGTTTATTCACAAAATGATCGCAATATTCCAATTCGGCGCATTGTGTAAAATTTATAATTAAAGACTAGAATCCGGAAGAACGAACGGAAAACAAAAGCCAACTGTTGGAAGTAACAAAAATTCGGAATGCCGGCCTTGGAAATCGAAAAATCGGAATGATTCCGATCAAATCGGAATGGGTGGCATCTCTGTGCTACCCATAAAGCCAGCTGACCTTACTCACAGGGAATCTTATCTAGGTCACACTGATCCTTGCTGATATGCGATGAACAAGGTCTGTATTTGATCGGTATGAAAACATTCGCTGCTATGCCTTATCACGTTTGATAATGAATTAACCAGAGAAACCTTTTTCTCTAAGTCTCTAACCAATAATCTGAATTATGATATCAAACTGACAGCTGTAATTTTCATGACAATGAAGCATGATAACTAGCCACGACCCCCCCCCCCCCCCTAAACAAACTGGCATATACTAATGAACCAATGTGGGCATTTGGGGCAAAGGTAATTTCAGAATTTGTTTCTGATTGGTTCTTAGATACAGATAGTTCTTGATGATGGTCAGCTGGTGGGAAAATGAGATACTGCAAATTTGTTGAGCAACAGTTCGTATGTCGATGTTACACCTTTTGATAGTGTGGGGAGAGCCTTTGAATACTGAAGTCTTTGTGATTCCAACCAGTGCTTCACTGGTTAACATGTCCTTGTCACAATGCCTTTGATTTAGAAGAGACACAGTGAGCAATAAGACGGTAGTTATGTCTCAAAGAAGACAGTGATCTGACAAGTGAAAATACGGCTTCCGTGCAACGAGGTCAGTTTGACCTTGCCATGTTTGCATGCCCGTGCACAGAGATGGCGTATTTTGACGACTCGCTCAGTGGAGGCTAAGCGTATTCATTCTACTGCCAGACACTCAGATCATTTACCTTGGGATCTGCCAGACACTCAGATCATTTACCTTGGGATCTTTTATCATTCCAAACAACTGCCGGACTTTTTCCTTGATGTCATTTTTGTTCTCTGTTGCCTCTGATGCCTGGTCTTCATCAGCTGATTGAGAAACTGGCTGCTGAAACAACATGAAAAATACAACATTTACATGTAGGCAATTGTGTCGTGCTGTAGATAAAGACAGTACACGTCAATTTAGTTGAAGTCACATGTAATTTGCCTGTTATTGACTTTACAGTTATGACATGTTTATGTAACGATGAGCAAGGTGTCTATACCATGTATGTGCTCTTACACACCCTGTGAATGTGAATTTCCCTCGTGGGATAATAAATGAATCTTATCTTATCGATAGCTTCATCAATTAGTTTACTGCAGTTTGTTTAATGCCCCAAACTGTGATGTAATTGAGACATCCAGGATGGGGACACATTAGACTACAGTTTTTGAATCTGACAGAGTATTCATGGAGAGAAAAAACCTATCAGTGGTACAGTTTTGTAGCCCACTGTATAGTTTCACTAATTTGATTGCAGTTTGTTCAATATTATGACTTCAGTGAGACAAGTCAGAAGTTATGTGACACCTCTGGTAAACTATAACAATGGTGTCTTGAAAAATGTCAAAACAGATAGGTCTGAGACTTGACTTCATTGTCTTTCAATTGAAAATGTGCAAGGGGCCATTCATGAAGTATATATCCCCACTTTTGACAGTTTTTTGCTCCCCACCATCCCCTTGCATGCTTTTCATAGACTGAGGAAACCCCCTTCCCCCTTGTATAAGTTTTCAGTCACTGGATTGCTGAACGTCCATGATAAAGCCATGATGTTCTTAGAATTCAAAAGTCATTTGCATGGACTATTTGACTGTTTCATGAGAAACAGGAATTTTATACATACTATGATCCTGCCACTTACTTTGTTGAAAACAACCAAAAAAAAACAAAAAAAACCCATTACAAACAACTGAACAAAACCAGACTTTTCATTTCTTTTACCATCTTTGAAAAGTGTACATACCCCCACCCCCCCACTTCATACATTGGATGCCCCCCCCCCCCTTCCGCCCCTTTCTGAGATGTGCTTTTTGGATAGCCCCCAACTAAAACTGGTGTGTTCCTCCTCTGGTGTGTTGCTGGACTTTCCCACTTTCCCAGAAAGATCACATAATGTAAGTTATGCGTTTTGGTATAATCTGCATGCTTTCATCACTATCTTGCACTTAAAAATAAAGGATAGATGGCAAGTCTGTATTTCGAGGGGTGACTGGGCAAAGATCAAATTACCAGTTTTGTAAATTTTACAGGAGAGCGGTTTGAAAGGTTGACATGAAGTATCTTTAAATTGCCATCAATAATTATGTCAATTAATTCTACAACGGAATTCGCATCATGTCAACATATAGTACTTACCAAGGCGAAAATGAATATCTATATAAAAAAACAGCAAGGAAAAAAAATTCACTGCTGCGAGGAAGAAATGCCCAGACCTGAAAAAATTACATGTGAAGGATAGTTCTTTTTGCTACCATGTCTATTTCTTTGACATGAAAGCGAAGTATCGTAATTTTGTAATAAATGAAAATAGGCCTAAAAATATCGAATAATGCTTTCTCCTCAACAATGATGGCCTCCCTACTGCCTTTGTTTTGTTTCGAATTTAAATTTCCGGTTGCGTTTCAAAGTTTGAAGGCATGAGTTTCTGTTCCGTCTGCCTTATGCGCGGGCCATGCGGGTGTTACTGTACCAGTTGTGAGTTGTTTTCTACCTAGATCTACATATTGCAACCCGTTCTTTGAACGGGCCCTTACACTAGTACAAAAGAACAAAAATTGAAAATTTCTGAGTTACGGTGTTTGCGCAGGCACCACTCCATTGCATAACTGAAAGGACATACTTACTGTCACATTTGCCATCACAGGAATTTGAACTGGTTGGGCTACCTTCATTTTGTTGTCACTGGTTTTAATGAGGATAGCCTTGGTTTCAACTTTTATAGGTGATCTGTTGAAATTTCCGGAGGACGTTGCCACGGGATTCAGAACTCTTGGACTGGATGGGACCAAGGGGCTGGTCAGAGCAGTCCTCAACTGAGACTGTGTCGTGGTCACTGTTGAGAGTACAGAGGTCAAAACAGTGACTTGGACTTGGAGAAAGGATGATACTGTTTAGTACAGGATTTGCAACCGGGGGGGGGGGGGGGGGGTAAATTTCCTGAATCTGGATTTGTACATAATTATCTTTTTTTAAAATTATATTAGAAAAAAAAAAAGTCTGAAGCTGAGAAGAAAACTTGAAGAAGGGCTACTCTGCATAAAGCACTGTCATGTGGAATTGTTATTGTGGCCTGAGGCACCATTTTGCGTCTTCATCTTGGTATCTAATCAAAGCCTCACTTTGAACCACCATACTGACGGATGGACAGCATTCTGAAAGTCCAAGTCTGGAACTCTCAGCTAAATATCCGTATTTGTAAAACATTTTACATTTTTTTAATTTGTCCGTTTTTTTTACTTGTTCAATTATCTATCCTGTTTCATCTTTTCCCTCAAAGAAGATCAATCGAATCAAAGCTTGATTTGTCTTCGTTTTCCTTTGCGTTTTATTGCATTGTTTCTGCATTATTTGCTATGTGAGGATTTGCTGCATACAACTTTTTCTTTTTGCCATACTGTTATTTAGACTTAAAACAATGTTAAAAACAGTATTTTAAAATTTCTCCTTTGTCAAGTGCTTTACTATGGTAGAAGTGTCAATTCAAACTACTGACCATAACAGGGCATGGGGAAATTTACTTTTGAAAAGTCGCCATAGGGTACACAGGACACAAAAGGTTGGAAACCTCTGGTTTTAGTGGTATAATGGAAAACTAATCACTGGGCCAATTTAAGCATGAAAACACACTGAATGTGGCAAACTGATATGTCTCGTACTTGAAATCAAAGGGTGAGTCACGTATTTCTTTGCACTTTCCAAAAACGGCCACAACCCTTTGTACCACAAGTGGGTGAAATCATCAGGTTTAATATAATGGGGTCTCTCCGTATTTATACATGTAGAGAAGAACCCCTTTCTTTGAGATTTGCCACACAATATATTTTATGCTAATACTGTTAGGTGCACAGTGCTTTTGGTTCTGATAGTCCTTCATTAGGAAAAAAACAAAAAATACCGAAATTGAAACAAAATTGTTAAAACATCAAACAGTTATTTGAAAAAACAGTGGTTACTTATTTGTGGAATAAAAGATAGGAAAAATGGGCAGTAGTACTAAGCTAAGTAGAGCAGTTCTACATGTTCATATTCCCATATTCTTTCTTCATTTCCACATTTTGTTTCATTTGTTTCTCGTTTAACAAGTATCCAAAAACTTATTTCTTTGTTTTTCGTTCTTTTCAAATTTACTGTTGTTTTCTCACTGTTTGTTTCTAATGCAGATTCTGTGTAATACAACCTTTTGTCTTTTTTTTTTTTTTTTGGCCACATTTTAACTCTACACCAAGCCCTGCTGCAACCCCGCAGATTTTCTGTTTGTTTTCTTTTCATTAGTTCCTTCCTTACCATCAGAAGAACTGCCTGTTTTCTTTGCTGCTGACTTTCCTCCAGGTTTCACTCCTCCGTTCACCTTGCTCTTCCTGGTGTCTTGCAGGAGATTCTTAGCATAAACTTTTTTGATTGTTGATGGACAACAGCCTGTTACCATGGAGATGAACTTGAAACAGCAGCCTGTCTTCAGATCTACTGGGTGCTCAGATTTGAAATATTCTGGGAACGCAAAATAATGGTGTTGAGAACAAATGACATTTATATCTAGTGCTTTATTCCATCAACTGCAAGCTCTAAGCCCTTTACAGTCATGCTTTAGGCCACATTCAGGTTACCAATACAAAAGCATGCTTGACATGGGATACTGGTCAGAAACAACTGTGGTTGAGGTTTTTGGGGTGTTTCTTGCACATTTCAGCATTTTGTAATTGAATATTCATATCTCTTAGGTTTTGAGGCAGTGAATTCCAGGTCTTCCAAGTTACTGAAAGAAACAGGATCAGAAAGAGCAGATGAACATTCTTCCTGAGCCTCCACAACTTCTTATTTTCATTTATGTATTGGCTCCACATTTTTTTTTCACTGTAATCTGATAGAATTCCTAATACTGTGGAAGACTGCCATATTAATATGTGACATCTACTCTCAAAATAATCTTCTCTGCCACCTCATGGAAACAATACAGAGGAGCTAGAGGATGAACTTGTAAGGACTTCAATCATCATGATTACATGACTAAAAACAACTGAACATTGTGTACAAGTAGTTAAGAAATGGATGGATGATAGTAAACTAAAACTAAATGATGAGAAAGCAGAAGTTTTGCTGATAATGAATCCAAAACAAAAAATCAATCCACCAGATCTCAATGTAAATGTGAGTGTGCATGAGAAAACCCACAATAAGTCGCAAACATGGCATTTTGAGTTCTGTAGACATAATAAAAGACAAGACATTTCTGATAAATTGAAGTCAGTGACCCCCCCTAAAACAAGATTTTGAGAAAACGGCATTTAATCCTAAAAGTGGCAATAGCCAATTGACCCATTAATATTTGAGTGATTGTTGTTAGGAGACCATAGTCTAATAACTAAGCTGTTATAGAGATCATACTGAGTACAGTGTTCACTGCTCATCTACAGTTTACCTTGTAACAATGCCACGGTCCCCTAAACAACAGCCAAGTCGGAAGTTTTTGGATCTTGTTAGGAGACTACAGTTTACCCTGTAACATGCCACGGTCCCCTAAACAACAGCCAAGTTGGAAGTTTGTGTCGGACCCATAATTTTCACTTCAAAGCCATTTTTCTCAAAATCAGCCCTGTCAACATATTGTGGGTTTTCTCATGCACAGTCACAAATGGCCATCTTATTAAAATGACAAATAAAAAAAATCTGGGCACAATCTTAGATGTAGAGATGTCAATGTCACCATTTATTAGTCAGCTGTGTAAGAATCTTAATTTCCAGTTACGGAAAATCAGCAATATACGGCACTGCCTAACTACCGAAGTAACAAAACAGCTTGTAACATCGCTGTTTCTCTCTAGGCTGGATTATTGTAACATACTGCTAAGTGGTCTTCCAAAAAGTAAAATCAATAAACTTTAGTTAATCCAAAATAATACTGCAAGACTAATAACAAGAAGAAAAAGGATAGATCACATAACACCAATATTTAAGGAGCTCCACTGGCTACCTAGTGAGCAGCAAATGAAATATAAATTGGCTTTATTTTGTTATAAATGTGTCAACAACATGTCGCCACAGTATATTTCAGAACTTATAGAATTACATTGCAATGTAAGAGCATTAAGATCATCTACTGACCTTAGTCTAAATGTACCTGTGGTGAACCTGAAAAGTTTTGGTGAAAGGGCATTCAGCCATGTTGGACCCCGGGTGTGGAATGAGATTCCTTTAGATGTCCACGAATTGCAAACATTGTCACAGTTTAAAAGGATGTTAACATGTCATTTGTATGAAAGATTCTAGATCTGGATCTAGTTGAGTGATTGTAAAGTGCATAGAGGAAACCGTAAAGGATTGTGATGTGCGCTATATAAAAGCCATCTATTATTATCATTATTATGTGTGTATCAATGTGGGTTGTGTGTATGAGCTTTTATAAAGGTGTGTCTGTATGCCCCTTCTATTTTAATTAAGAGTACTGTCACGTGCACGTGCCTGATGATTGTCACAACCACGTGCGTGATGTTTACTTAATTTATTTTTCCTTTCAACCCTAGCTAACAAGCTAAGCAAGCAGACCAGCCACCAATGGACACATGGAGTGAATTTTTAAATCAAACGATATTTATTACTAAATGAGTGATATGTAACTTATGCCAAATTCATTCACTTCACAATAACGAAAATACACAGTCACAGAAAACAAAGATATGTAAAAATCCCTATCGGGGACTTGACGACTACTCTCTACTCCCTCTTAGGTCAACTAACGCCTAACCCCTTTGTCCATAACTTAATTATTTATACTTAAAAGTCTCTGTCGACATTCTCCTCGCTGATGCATTTTCACATCTCCAGAGTTCAAACGATCCTTCCTAGATCTCCAACTTCAAACGATAAAGGGGAACAGACAGTTCACACCCGCCAATGGCTTCAACCGATAAAGAAAACAGACGGTTCACACCCGCCATCGTGGATCATTGGTTCTTGAAGGGTTCTCATCCCGTCTTCAAGATTTCCAAGCTTCAAACGAATAAGAAAACAGACGGTTCACACCCGCCATCGTGGATCATTGGTTCTTGAAGGGTTCTCATCCCGTCTTCAAGATTTCCAAGCTTCAAACGAATAAGAAAACAGACGGTTCACACCCGCCATCGAATATCAACGAACTTCTGTGGGAACATAATGGATCCCTCACATACCTAACAACTCTGGTCCCCATGGCACGATCTTCACATAATCGCCCGGACCGTCACTTCTGTAAAACTTTTGGGAACATATGGATCCCTCACACACCTAACAACTCTGGTCCCCATGGCACGATCTCCACATAATCGCCCGGACCGTCACTTCTGTAAAACTTCTGGGAACAAATGGGAACCACGTGTGGTGAGCTTTTCCTCTATTTATACTCCCGAGGGCCTTGCACACGGGACCAGCTTCAAGCGAGTCGTGTGTATCTTTTCACGCTCGTCAACAACGTTAAAATCATGTTTTCCCCTGCTAAGCTCATCCCCTAGACTCGTGGCGCACAAGACCACCGACCTTACTCGTGACAGTAACCTTTCATGCTCATCAACAACTTTAAAATCCTCTTCTCCCATACTAAGTTTACCCCCTCTACACTCATGGCGTACAAGGCCACTGACCTTACTCGTGACAGTACCATGTTTGATTTTTTGTAATTGTTTACCCATGTATTTTGACATGTTGCTTCTGTAAAGCGCATAGAGCATTTTTAATGGATATGCGCTATATAAATGCCATCCATTATTATTATTATTAAAAAATTATGAAATTTAGAGTATTATCACGATTTTTCATGATAACTTACGTGGGCTCATCCATTTTGGACAAAATTCAGTCCTTAATATTATGTAGTAACGATTTTTTTTTTCAACCAAAAAAAAAAAGACGAATTCTTCGTCACGCAAAATAAGAAAATTATGATTGGAAATTTCATTCTTCCCCTCTCTTTACACACTGCTGATTGAAAATTATCTTGATCACATCATTTCTGCATGAAACTGTGGTACAACGGTAAGTTCTATTAGTTTCAGTATCGCATGCAAGTGCTGTTACTAATGTGACCTAGATCTCGATATACAGTTGGGCTTTGTACAAAGAATTGGCAAGATTTACCTTGCTTGGGCTGGCTAGTGGAAACAAAGCCCCATTTTGATGTTTGAAATTTGCATGTTTGTACTTTGAACATTTTTGCCATAGTTTAAGTGATAGTTTTCCACAAAAGATTTAAATTTAAAAAATGATAAAATCTATACTATATCAATTCTAAATGACTGCTCCCACCCCTTGTTCTATCAGATAGTTCGATCACAAAGAAGTGGACGAGTATTGTATTTAAAAACAAACAGAGCGCGCTATAGACGATCTTTTTTGCCATCTGCAGTTCAAAGTAGTAGTGTTTCCTGATGTAGTATGCTGTTGTTAGTTTTCCTAATGGATTGTTCTGACAGTGTGTGTGTGTGATTAATGTTCTTATTTGCTGGTAATGTTGTGTGAGCAATGTGCATGTGTGCGGTATGCATTATAGACCTGTAGGTCTTAGATATTGTATTTATTACTGTTGTATCACTACTAATGCTGCGACAACAAATTTCCTGGAAACTGGATAATAAAGTTATATTTTATCTTATTTACAGTAAAAAAAATTTTTTAAGTCACATTATAGATAAAGTGAAGCACAAATGCTAGAAATGTGAAATTCTATTTTGGAGCCATCACAACCAACCTTCAGGACACAACATCTCTGAGATCACTCTCCACGTTTCCCTCTGGCTCCTCTGTGCATCCTGTCTCCACAGTGTAACCACATCCGCATGCTTTCCTGCCAGCTGATGACACACAAAATATATTACATCAAATTGTCTGTATTCAGAGCAACATAAGTGTCTTTGCTTACAAGAAAAACGCAAGACATTCTTGGTAGACTCCACGATTTTCTATGCTTTCATGTTCCTTATTCTCATTACATATAAGAAATTATATCGCTGCCCCTATCTAATATTGTACAACTGTAAAGGACATAAGGTTCCATGGAACCCACTCTCAGAAAATATACTAAACTAGAAGATTTTCCCATCACTGACGGACACATAACTTCTCTCACCTGCACACAGGACTTGACACAACATTTCTGACTGGGCAAGATCTTGACGTCCAGCAGCTGACCCAAGGCTGCTCTTCCTTTTGTTCTTTGCATCCGCGGCTGAGAGAATTATATAAAATGAATAATTACTGCTTATAGGTAACTGGCACTAACTATAGTTAGACGCTCATTTTTAAACTTCTGGTGATGAGTCTGACAGGCCCAATGAATCAAAAACAGGATTAAACAAATAACCAGTTTTGAATCGGCAGTACATTAATAATTGCTGACATTCTTCGTAGTTGATAAATTATGTACAGACGGTTTGTCTACCGGATATTATGCCTTTGGACACCTTGCCTATTGGACATTATGCTTAGTGGACATAATGCCTAAAGGACATTTAGACGAAAAAGACGGACCGCTTTTCCACAAAAACTTTAGAATGTCAATGATAGAGTTTTACAAGACTTACCTCGCACCAACCACTGGTTAGAGGGCTGGCATAGAGCCTTTGACCTACGAGTCACCACTACATGTCAAACTGTGCGTCGACTTGAAGAACGATTGTGTAAAGGGCACGCCGACAATGAACTCCTTATTGAACACGCAAACACTGGAGTTGCTTTGCCACCAACCAAGAAAAGTACGAGTTTGTCAATCAACACCTGATGGACATGTGAACAAGTATGACACCACCCCGGTTCTTGAATATCTTTGTGACGCGGCACAAAATTTATAGAATTTCAGACTATGTTCGTCCATTCTTGACTGATATTTTCATTTCATTGCTTTTGAATAATTTTATGCCTCAGTGTGTCTTTCCATTTTGTACTGATTCTTAGAAATCTTTGTTTCTATATGCTTTTTAATGCATCAATGTTAGACAAGAAGTCAGGCCAGAGTTTTCTGCTATTGTACGACAGTACACAATACAGCCTGCTACTGTCACCCCCACTGTCTTGTGGGTCATCTCGGGAGAGAGGAAGACTAGGGGAAGGTAACCCTGAATACAAATACCACACTGCCTTGTGTGTTGCTATGATAGCAAAGGCTATGGGAGTAAACCCAGACAGAAAAGCAGGAGTGGAGACCCGAAGGTGGTTGTCAGGGAGAACTGCATCAAACTGGCTTCCAGCATCTCCTGCAGCCGGACTAGTTCCAAATGTATTGACCTGGTCTCTCCCTTGGGTTTAACTAGAATGGCAGAGAGAGGGGTGGTGCCTCTGGGCAAAGCACCATCTCTTAAAAATAGCCCAGGCAAGGCAGCAAAACGAGGAGGCGTTTGCTCGGGCTTGGCAAGCGTCTGTCTCTCCTCTATAAGCCCACCCATTTCCGATTTGGAGAGGACACTCCAGCCATCCGTTACGGATGGGCACAACACGGGAGGTGGCAGTTACCGGTGATAAGCTCAATCCATTTGGCGTACGGATGAGCGCCAGGGGTCCCCTCTGTCGGTGGGAGCGGCTTTTCAGCTGCATTGATCAACTACCGCCCGCCGTAACCTGGGCAGCCCCCAGGCAGTTGGGTGTTGTTCCGCCACGTCAGCCTGCTTCATAAGGTGGTTGGAGCTAGACCAAAAGTCAAAAAGCTGACGTAAAGTGTGCACCTGGCAAAAACAGAAAAATACTAAAACTTGGTACCTGGAACGTCAGAACAATGCGCCCAGGCTTGCAACAGCAAGATCTCACTAATATTGACTCCATCAGGAAATCCCAAATTATTGATCGAGAACTTCAGCTACTAAACATCGACATCGCTGCCCTTCAAGAAACTCGACTTCCCGACTCCGGGTCAGTCAAAGAAGAAAACTACACCTTCTTCTGGCAGGGCCTTAGCAGCGAACAGCCGAGAATCCACGGCGTGGGCTTCGCCGTAAAAAACTCCCTTATCAATTCGATCGCAACTCCAATTGGAGTGTCAGAACGCATCATGACACTCAGACTGAACACCCGGTCTGGTTTTACCAACATTATCTGTGTCTATGCCCCAACACTTACCTCCTCTGACGAAACCAAAGACATTTTCTACGAGGCATTGCAGAGGCCTCTCCACAACATCCCTCTCACCGAAGGCCTGCTAATTCTGGGTGACTTTAACGCTCGAGTGGGAGCAGATCACTCCGCATGGCCAAAGTGCATTGGGCACTTCGGCATTGGCAACATCAACGAAAACGGGCAGCGCCTTCTGGAGCTATGCTCCGTAAACTCATTATGTGTTACAAACACGTACTTTGACCTTAAGAGATGCCAAAGAACATCATGGCGCCATCCCAGGTCTGGCCATTGGCATCAATTAGATCTTATTCTCTCAAGGAGGAAGAGTTTGGGCTGTATAAAAATAACTCGTTCCCTCCACAGTGCTGACTGTGACACCGACCATGCACTGGTAGTCAGCCAAATCAAAATTTCGGCCAAGAAAATATACAGATCAAAAGCCCCTTCAATCCCTAAGATCAATGTAACAGCAATCAGAGATGAATCAAATAGAAAGTCATTTGAAAAGTTATTTGCTGAAAGCATGGATAATGTCACCCAATGTGACTCGGTAGATGAAACATGGAACACTCTCAGTTCAAAAATTCATGACTGTGCCATCAAGTCTTTTGGACAGCATAAAGTTTCAAACAACGACTGGGTAGCCCAGAACAGCGAAATTCTCCTACCTCTCATTGAGCAAAAGAAATCTGCTTTCAATGAGTATAACAAAAATTGCAATCAGAGTACAAAAACTTGTTTGAAAAATGCAAAAGCTAAACTTCAGCTGGAGGTAAGACGTTGCGCCAACAAATACTGGACAGACTTGTGTAACAGCATACAAGAGGCAAATGAAAAGGGAGATATGAAAACCGCCTTTAGTCAGATGAAAGTAGCTCTTGGGCCAATCATCACCAAAAGCGCCCCACTTAAGTCTGTAAATGGTGAACCCATCACAGATAAAAATGAACAACTGAATAGGTGGGTAGAGCATTACTCTCTGTTGTATTCAACTGAGAAAAATATTCCACCAGATTTTGAGGAACACCTCCAAAAACTGCCAATAATGGCCGAACTTGACGCTGAACCTTCCTTAGTCGAGCTTTCCAATGCAATCGACCACCTGTCTGCTGGAAAAGCCACAGGAAGTGACAACATTCCTGCAGAGGTATTAAAAGACCTAAAAGGCCCACTATTACCACACCTGTATAATCTGTTACTGCAGTGTTGGAAAGAAGGCGTGATACCACATGATATGAGAGACGCCAAAATTGTCACACTTTACAAGAACAAAGGAGACAAAGGCGACTGCAACAACTATCGAGGCATATCCCTCCTCAGCATTACTGGAAAGGCTTTTGCTCGCGTCATCCTCTGCCGCCTTCAACAACTGGCGGAAAAAGTCTTACCAGAAACACAATGTGGCTTTCGAAGCAAACGATCAACTATTGACATGATATTTGCACTTCGGCAAATCCAAGAGAAATGTAAAGAACAAAACAGGCCGCTTATAACATGCTTTGTGGACCTAACAAAGGCTTTCGACACCGTAAGCCGATCTGGCCTGTATGCAGTCCTTAAATCCATAGGCTGTCCACCAACATTGCTAAAACTTATTGCATCCTTCCACACTGACATGAGGGCATGTGTCAACTTTGAGGGCTGCACATCCAATTCATTTGCTGTAAACAGCAGTGTGAAGCAGGGATGTGTTCTTGCTCCTACCTTATTTGGTATATATTTTGCAGCCCTACTCAAGAATGCCTTTGGTCAATGTTCAGGTGGAGTACTTATTAACACCAGAGTGGACGGCTCCATTTTTAATGTTGCCAGACTAAAAGCAAAATCTCGTACAGAGCATATTATGTTACAAGAGCTCCTCTTCGCAGATGATGCTGCAATCGTGGCCCACGATGAAACCACGCTCCAGGCTCTCATCAATAGCCTTGCCAAAGCCTGTGACAAATTCATGCTAAAGATCAGTGTCTCAAAAACTGTAGTTTTGACACAAGGCTTGAGAAACCCCAACCCAATCATGCTGAATGGCTCTCCTCTGGAGCAAGTGGGAAAATTCTGCTACCTAGGCTCAACCATCAGTGGTAGCACAGACATAACAACTGAAATAAATGCCAGAATAGGAAAGGCGGCCACAGCTTTTGGCAAACTCTCAAAAAGGGTGTGGAACAATAGCAAGCTGACCATCAAAACAAAGGTACTCGTGTACCAAACTTGCGTCCTAAGCACCCTGCTGTATGGCTCAGAGACATGGACCACCTACTCCAAACATGAAAGATCCCTCAACTCCTTCCACCTGCGCTGCCTACGCAAAATTCTCAAGATCAAGTGGCAAGACAGGATCTCAAATATCGAAGTTCTGAGCCGAGCCAACATTCCATCAACTCAGGCTCTCCTAGGCAAAAAAAGACTGCGGTGGCTTGGACATCTCCACCGTATGGAAAATGATCGCATCCCCAGACAAATTCTCTACGGGGAACTTGCTACTGGCAACCGACCCAGAGGTAGGCCACATCTGCGATTCAAAGACACTTGCAAGGTCACGATGAAAGCATTCAACATCGACCCCAATGAATGGGAGAACCTTGCAAATGATCGAAGCAGATGGAGACAAAAATTGCGCAGTGGCACGCTCGCAATAGACTTCAAGGCAAAAGAAACATACCTGACAAAACGACAGAGGCGGAATGAAAACACTCGCCAAAGTGAACCCAAAAGACTGACCTGCAATCACTGCCATCGCACTCTCGGGTCAAACATTGGTAGAATAAGCCACGAGAGAAGCTGTCAGTCAAAGTGAAAGTGAATATTCTAGCTGCTAAGACCGTCTGTAAAGACGCTAAAGGCCATATATATATATAATGTTAGACATGGATTTAAGACAGATTTTATATTATATACATTTAAGGAAAAGAGATCATGCATCACTTCTACTGCAGAGCTTGCACCAGCTACCGTTAGACAAACGAAAAATGTATAAGCTGGCTACCCTGTGTCACAAATGTATGTACACACCAACTTATTTTAACTGATCTTTTGACTCCCCATGTACCGTCACGGCATCTTAGATCATCTGCTGACACTAAAAAGTTTTAAAATCCTAAGATGTACCTTAAAACCACAGGTGATAAAACTTCTTTTCCAAGGGCCTCAGATATGGAATTCTCTGCCTCTGTCTTTGAGAGAGACGGAAATTTTATGACCTTTAAACATCAGCTGAAGAATCATCTTTTTTTACACTGACTGTCCATTTCTTGTTTTTTTCTTCAGCATGCCTGTGTATTGTGTGTGTGATTATATGATATAAAATGTCGTAAAGCTCTTACAGCCTGGTTGTTAATGGGATGAAAAGTTATATAAACGCTGTGTATAATTATTATTGTTATTAGTATGCAGTTTATTCTTTTTTATTCATATTAAAATGCTATTAAATGTAAATGAAATTAAATGTATGAAAAGAAGATAAAATGAAATAAAAACGATGCCCCTATAAGCTGTGTTTGTTAGACCCGTCGACATTTAGACATCATATTCATAAGCAGAATGTCCGGTAGGTGAGGTGTCCATAGGCATAATGTCCGTTAAGCAAACTGTCCGTAGGCAAAATGTCCAGGTACCACTCAGACCTTGTGTTTCCAAGGTTTCACATTACATAACGTACAAAATAATTGAGTATAAAAACATATTTCTGTCTTCTTCTCTTAACAGCCTACACACTGATACTACAGCTATATTGTGGGTTTATCAGGAGATTTTTGTTTGGATTTTCAAACTTACCATAAAATCATGCGTCCACAGGGAATAAGTACTGTCAAATAAGAACGTTCAGAGGGAAGGTAAAACATGTGCGCCTTGATATATGGAAAGATTAAGACCCAACACATATTTTAGATAATTACCTCAGAGCCAACAGTTTTCTTGTGTAGGAAGTTGTTTGAGTAACACAGAACTTTCTGGCAGCCTCGAGCACAAATCCCCAGGTCTTTTAACTTGAGACGGTTCGTAAGAACAAATTGATCAAATTCTTTTGTTCGATCATCCTTGTTTTCTTGGGCAGGCTTGGTCTCATTTTTTCTTTCATTTGGTCTGAAAAGACGCACATAGAAATATTTCTTTATTTTTGCTGCTTCAATGTTTGGTGTCTGGTACTCTTTCCCTGTAAAGCCGTTTCAATTATTTTTCTCAGTAACGGAGGATCAATGCTTGAACATGCAGAAAACTTTGAACTGTTTTTTTTCCGTCTCCACCCAAGCTAGAAAGTGGTATATTATTGCTGGCTTTATCATGAAACCCCCACAAGAGTAAAGGACCTAATTTTACATGAGGAGATATAAAAAGTGTTTCACCTGAAATGTATTTGAGCCCGATCTGATCTTTCCCAGCCTAAATATACTTTAGATGTATAAATAAAAGTCTGACATATTTCTGTCCTCCTTGTTTGAGAGGAGTGGGTACAATATTTAGTAAAAATGAGTTGTCATGTGCAGTTGTGTGAATACCCTTGTAATATTTGCCGATAGGATCAGCAGTGAATATTTCTCAGTGGTGGACTTCAGTTAGTGACAACATGGATTTCAGCTGGGCCAATGAAGGCACCTTGCAGTTCATGATCTCCAGCCGAGCTTTTTAAAAGAGGATAATATGAGTCTGTGACAGAAAGTTGTTGCTGTAAAATTTTATCTGGCATCATACTGACTACATTTAAAGGGTGTACTTCAAATGAGAAATTTTTCCTTGGATAATATGATAATATCAGCAAAATATCTTCCTGCCATGATTTCTAGTCTGGTGTTTCTCAAAGTGGGGCATATATGCCCAGCGATGGGGTGTGGCAATATTTTTGGTGGGCTGTGGAACCACAGAATGGGGTGCAGGGACTTTCTTGTAGAAATCTCAATTTTATAGTATATTTTACTTTAACAGTACAGATAAACTGTTGTTTGTTTATGTTGTGTTGAGGGTTTCCTTGTTTAACTCAGACTAAACATTGAGCTTAACAGATGCATGACTTCAACGGTTATGTGCAACTGTCCGATCATGGTGGGGCACAGTTTTTTTTTTTGAAAATTGAAGTGGGGTGTGGATCAAAAAATTGTTTAGAAACTCAGTTCTAGACTTTGCACCCCTGGTTTAGTACTTACGGTGGTCTCCGTACACTCCTCTTCTCTTTCAAGGCTTTGGCTTCTTTCAACAGACTCAGCAGATACTTTGCCCTCTGTGCTTGATCTAACTTGTCATCAGGGAGAGCTGTACCTTCCTCTGCTGAAGGCTCTGTCTGTTAATGTACATTAACATCATCAACATTACTACATAACAACATTCACCATATGTACATTCTATGAAATGTCTTAAGTCTTAAATCTGATGAATATTTATGGGCCATATCCTTTGTCCAGCCAGTGTTTACATCTAGGAACTGGGTGTCGTTTAACCAGGTGGGTTGTGAGTGTTTCTCTTTTCAAAGCACTGTAACAGAATGTTGTTTCTTCAATCAAACACAAATTAAAACTGAACACTGAGTAAAACATATGATACTATCCACATGTGTAAAGTTATGTGTGTAAGCTTCATAGAAATCACAAAAGATTCAAAGTGGAAAAAAGATCATTCTGCTTTTTTATGATAAAGCTGCTAAGTCAGCCTGCTAGGCTTTTTTGTAACATGGCTTTGTGTAGCAAGCCCTGTCATGAAACTGCACAATTACGAATGACATAATTTTGCAGGAGACAAAAAAATTGTTCAGCTTGAAATTTATTTCATGTCTTAAATACATTTTCAGTTATAAAAATTTTGAAACAGACCTATTATTACAAATTATACTCCCTTGTAAATCAACAGAAAAATTAAAATTCCTCCAAAGAGTTAACAGAATACTTGGCAAAACAGAGTTGTCATCTGTGGTGCAAATACAATTGTCCAGTTTTATCACAGGGCCAAATATATGCCTGTAAACATACACAAAATCTTATACAAAAAAAAAAGAGCACAGAAAATCTGTGGGGTTGCAGGAAAGGCTTGAAGATAAGTCAAAATGTGGCAAAAAGAAAAAGTTATTTCTCACGCGAGTGTTGGCTACTTGCAATTTTTCTTTTTGCCACATTTATAATATTGACTGCAAACATTTAGTTTTTGCAAAAAGACCCTTCAAATGGTTTTCATTATATCACCAAATTTGCCCATTAAGTCACTATCATCATGTTTATCTACTAAAAAAAAAACAACATCAACTTGGAGAAAACAAAAAGGGAGACAGGATAATTCTTACAATTTCTGAAGAATCACAATCCACTCCTGACAGGCTAGACTTTCTTCGTCTCGCTGACAGGGTTCCATTGATGTAGTTCTGGATACAGCCACATTTGCTGATGGTGTAGAAGGAGCAGTACAATCTGGCAGCTGGGGATCACAGAAAACATACTCAATGAAGAGTGACAAAATATTATAAAAACCACAGAAAAACTGTGGGGTCGCAGCAGGGCTATAAGAAAAGAGGAAACTTAGTAAATTAAAAACAACTCTCAAGGTAGCTCATGGATCGTCTAGTCCTCAAGAACACATTCATGTTCCTAACCCATCTACCAATCACGTCAATAAAGTGGTGCGCATTCCTGAGGACCTTCATTTGACGGAAAATCAAACGAATGTCTTCAGCAAAGGTCTCAAATTTATTCAATGAGGAGTGGCTTGGCCAGATTTTCTACAGTACAAGCCAAATGATCAAGACAGTTCATTTCACAGTGAGGCTGGACAAAGACATGATCTGATGTCTGCTCATGAAAAAGAAAAACCTGAAAATTTAAAGCAACTCCTCTCTTATAGCCTTTGACTACAGTCATACACAAAAAAACATTTAAAAATATTGTTTTGATGTAATTTTTCTGATGACGGTCACACAATATCAGGTTCAACCTGTGCAGTTCCATCCCTGTGCTTGTATTCTTCAATTACTGTCTTTCACCAACAGATCCTGGCATGCATTTCTGTACGCACAAACTATCAACCACAGTGTCTGGACAGATCTGCACCAGGTCATCAATGAAGTTTGCAGCTAAAAAATTTCTACACAGAAAATAATTTTCAGTGGTAGACCTCATTCTAACATAGCTATGCCTATCTTAAATTGTTTGGGTATACAAATTTACACTGAAATAACTTATGAGTTAGGTGTCCTGAAAGAAGGTTTGGTTTTGTTTGAAGTAGAATCATTAGTGGCTGAGATGCAGTTTCCAGTGTATAAAGGGACAGCACTCTTAAATTTTTATCAAACAATGATTTTGGGAGCAGTTATTTCCACAGATAATTTTGCAGCGGTGGGAAAGAGCTCACTGAAACTTTAAGATTACAAGAGAGACGACACACATTTTGGGTAATCAGTATGTGTTGATGTTTCATCATTGGATTATTGTGCACACCATCTACAAATTTCAACAGAAAATAAAATATGCAATTTTAGGGCTGGCTGCACAAAATGCGCAGACGTGATTCTGTCAGTACTTACAAAAAATCCAATAAATGACTTATTGTGCCTTTGTAATTAAAAACGCTGAAAAAATTCAAAAACTTTATCAGATCATTTTATCTGTCTAGTAAATCTATCAAGTAGTGTGCACTGACCTATTTGTATGAAAAAATTCATTTGAAAGTGCTGTTTTTTGCCTTTAAGACAAATTGCTGAAGCATTCAAATTCAATGTGATTAAAAAAAAATGTGTTAATATGAGAGATCTGACTATCTAAGGAGGCAAAGAGCTACTAAATTCCCTACCATCTGCATCTTTCAGGTAATCTGATAGGTGCATAGCAAACTGTTTCCCTTCCTCCTCAAACTTGGCACGCTGTTCAGGGGTTGTTGCTTTGCTCTCTGTCAAGTTCACTGCTATAGCTGAAACATTCATTAAAGAGAGTGTCATAATTGATACTTACAATGGTAATGATAATAATAATGATGATCATGATAACATGTTTACAGAGCAAAAATTTTCAGTGCCGCCACAAAATCATTAGAAAAAGCTGTCTTTGATTTTTATTACAGATGGTACCACTTTACTCAATTAATTAATAATACTAGCCTGTATCCGCAGGAGCATCTTGCAGTCTCCTTGAATTACCTGATCAGTCAGGCTATCTACCTCATTCCACTCTGAAACCACACTGCCCTAGCTCATCCCTACATCCTAAACATTACTTTAGTGAGAAACAAGGGGTAGGGGAAGGCAAGATACATACTGGATGTATGTACAGATGCAGCAGTGTGGATGCACTGCGCATTTTCTTTAGCGAACACAAACCACTAATATCATACAGAGTAAATGGTGTTCGTTAATTTGTGAAACATAATTATGTGAAGGATTCCTGAAATGCAAAATCTGTGGAGTGAAAAAAATTTCCCCCCAAAATTTGTTCATCTTGCAAAAAAAAAAAAAGAAAAAGAAACATCGGTCGAAAGTGCAAATTTCATTCATACTGTGATGTTCTACTGTGTTGTTCTACTGTGTTGTTCTACTGTGATGTTCTACTGTGTTGTTCTACTGTGATGTTCTACTGTGATGTTCTACTGTGTTGTTCTACTGTGATGTTCTACTGTGATGTTCTACTGTGATGTTCTACTGTGATGTTCTACTGTGATGTTCTACTGTGATGTTCTACTGTGTTGTTCTACTGTGATGTTCTACTGTGATGTTCTACTGTGATGTTCTACTGTGTTGTTCTACTGTGGTGTTCTACTGTGATGTTCTACTGTGTTGTTCTACTGTGATGTTCTACTGTGTTGTTCTACTGTGATGTTCTACTGTGTTGTTCTACTGTGTTGTTCTACTGTGATGTTCTACTGTGTTGTTCTACTGTGATGTTCTACTGTGTTGTTCTACTGTGTTGTTCTACTGTGTTGTTCTACTGTGATGTTCTACTGTGATGTTCTACTGTGTTGTTCTACTGTGATGTTCTACTGTGTTGTTCTACTGTGTTGTTCTACTGTGTTGTTCTACTGTGTTGTTCTACTGTGTTGTTCTACTGTGTTGTTCTACTGTGTTGTTCTACTGTGATGTTCTACTGTGTTGTTCTACTGTGATGTTCTACTGTGTTGTTCTACTGTGATGTTCTACTGTGATGTTCTACTGTGATGTTCTACTGTGATGTTCTACTGTGTTGTTCTACTGTGTTGTTCTACTGTGATGTTCTACTGTGTTGTTCTACTGTGTTGTTCTACTGTGTTGTTCTACAGTGTTGTTCTACTGTGTTGTTCTACTGTGTTGTTCTACTGTGATGCACTGCAGAAAACTGGGCATTTGCCTCATAATTTTATTGACGTGATTAATACAAATTAAAACACATGCTAACGCAGAATCTAAGACAACACTAATTCTCCCATTAATTTACAGCCATAACATATTTAACCCATACCCCGCGCGCTACCCGTAAAGCCCGCTGCATGGTCAGTGACCTTACTCACGGAGAATCTTATCTGGGGTCACTGACCCGTGCCGCTATGCGATGACCAGATACACTGTCCACGTGGTTCGGTTTTTATTGATCGGTATGAAAACATTCGCTGCTATGCCTTATCACGCTTGATAATGAATTAACCAGCAAAACCTTAGTCCGTCAGTCTCTAACCAATGATCTGACTTATGATTCCAAACTGACAGCTGTAGTTTTCGTATGATAACTAGCCACGCCCTCCCAAGCCCTACACAAATGGTTTCATCCTGATTGACACATACTAATAAACCAATGTGGGCATTTGGGGCAAAGATTATTTCAGAGCTTGTTTCTGATTGATTCTTAGATACAGACAACTCCAGATGGTGGTCAGCTTGTGAGAAAATGAGATAATATTGCAAATTTGTTGAGCAACAGTTCGGATGTCAATGTTACATCTTTTGAAAGTGTGGGGAGAGCCTTTGAAAGCTTAGTCTTTGTGATTCCGACCAGTGGTTCACCGGTTAACATGTCCATGTCACAATGCGTTTGATTTAGAAGAGATACAGCGAACAATAACACGGTGGTTACGTCTCAAAAAGGTCAGTGACTTGATGTGTGAAAATACGGCTTGCGCGTGGCGCGGTGAGCTTGACCTTCCCGACTTTTGCCGCCCGTGCGGCGTGAGCGCTTGCGAGTCAATACCGACAATTGCCGCCCCTCACAGGTGTGAGGGTTAAATGCTTTTTGTATAGTGCCGTTGTGTATAAAAACAGAGTTAAAATATTATATTACTTGCCCAGTTTCCTCTTTTTCATCTTTCTTACCAGAATGAAACATGGCATAAGTTTGTTTTTGTATGAAGATCAGCGTGCCCTCTGGCATGATCTGAATGTTCTTACAGAGTGGCCGAAATAAAAATGCACTCACCACATTGGACACATAAGTATAAAGTTCTTCCATTTTTCTCTTTCACAAGAGGCTCAGTCTCTTTCTTGGGTCTTCCCGAGCAATTGTTAATGACGCTGCTCTCACAAAGACTGCACTTGAATGGCTGTCCTGAAACAATTTCATTAAATGATATGAAATTCGCAGCTAATCTGCATCTGATTTAGCAAATTCAATTCACTGATTAAAGGATGCTGAGGTACAAATTATTCCCTGGGCACTGTGTCTTGAACTGACAAAATTCATCACAACTTTGCACCACAGTAAAATCAATTGGGTAGAAAAGGCGAAGTGAGGACTCGTGTTTTGGTGCACGGATGCACACCGGGAATGTAAGTGGCCTTTCAGTTAAAAGTAGGAAAATCCTAAGCGGAAACTACCCACACCAGGGATATAAGTGGCCTTTCAATTAAACGTAGGAAAATGCTAAACTGAAACTACCCACACCAGGGATATAAGTGGCCTTTCAGTTAAAAGTAGGAAAATGCTAAACTGAAACTACCCACACCAGGGATATAAGTGGCCTTTCAGTTAAAAGTAGGAAAATGCTAAACTGAAACTACCCACACCAGGGATATAAGTGGCCTTTCAGTTAAAAGTAGGAAAATCCTAAACTGAAACTACCCACACCAGGGATATAAGTGGCCTTTCAGTTAAAAGTAGGAAAATCCTAAACTGAAACTACCCACACCAGGGATATAAGTGGCCTTTCAGTTAAAAGTGGGAAAATCCCGAATGGGAACTACCTGTATCTATTTGTTGTGTGACACAACTGCAGTGAGCCATATTAACATACACTGGAACAAAAATACATGACAACCCTGCAATTGCAAGTATTTCGATTGACGACACCCCCATCCCCCGCCACATTAACCTTCTTGGTGCCACAGGGCCAATATAATTGGCCCCACCAAGGCCAATATATCGGCTGACATTGATCTTTATACTACGTCCTGCTGTCTTTCTATCCAATACTCCACTACTCAGGCAGTCTAAAAGAAGAAAGGGTGTTTAGGCTTGGCAGCAAAAGGCTTTCAAGAGTAAACAAGCAAAAAGATGAAAATGACATAATAAAAAGACTAGCAGAACAAGTTACCATTTGGAAAGACATCAATTTTCTTCACAGGTTTCAATTTTGTAGCCTTGCGGCATTTCTTTTTCTTGGGCACGTCCTCTGACTTTTCATCATCACCAAATCCGTTGTCCAGCATTCGCCGACTCTGTTTCCTTGGCCTTGAACTTTTTCTAACGGCCGGCTGAGTGTCTTCAACCTAACAGAATGAGTGATAGTTTAATGAATACAAATTTTATGATACAGTGTACTTATTTTCCAGAATCGTATGAGAGTGATCCTATTCATACTAAGTGATAACATTAATGAAATCCTTGTGCCTTTGAAAATCCATGCTGACATAAAAAGTTTCCCAAAAATCTTACTCTTAGTCAACCTCTGATCAATCCCATGGACTTTGGAGACCCCTGCCATAATGCCCGCAACAAGCAGTGTGTCAGGCCAAGTTTTTTTAAAGCACAAATGTGTGGCGCTCCAGAAAAAAACGTTGGATGATGCACAGGCTGCTTTTGAGATACAGGCCTACAAAAACATTTTTCTCAGTTTCTCTACTACACCTGACACCTTAAACAACCATATCTCAGAAACTATTTGAGATATTGACTTCAAATAAAAAGCAAAATACACAGAAAATGTCCCTCTTTCATAAAGAGTTGTATATCTCAAAAATGTGAAATTTGACCCATGTGAAGGGTTTTCCTAGAGCACCACACAAATGTTTACATAAAAAATGGCAATTTCTGTGCAAGAATTTTACAAAGAAATTCAGCCATCACTCCCTGCCATCTTGCTGTAGAAAGCATAGTTTCCTTACCTCTTCCTCCATTGAGCTTTTGGGCTCATCTTTCACAGGGACTCTCAATTTTTCACCCTTGTTTTCATCAATCCCTTTTTCCATGCTGACCTATCATGTGACTATACAGCAGTCACATACCCGACTCGGTGGCTGAAAAAAAAAAAAAAAGCAACAAAACAAACACAATATTAGTTGCTTCAGAAAGATCGGCCTCTTTTTCCTTCATTCTATCTAAACAGCCTTCACCATCATCATCATCATTGCCTTTCTCACCCTGGATCAGGGTATAGGCCACCAACAAACACTTTCCATCCCTCTCTATCATGGGCCAGCCTCTTTACATTATTCCAAGTCTTTCCGCCTTGATGGCAATTTATTTCACAATACATGCCAAGTATCGTGAAATAATTGCTAGTAAGTAGTAAAGTATGTTTGCAGAAACAGCTATCACTGGCAAACAAAGACATCAATTTTCACACAGCAGATTTCAATTCTGAGGTCTTGTGACATGTCATAACCATTCATAATATTTATCACAGGGACATGAATATGCACTTCCTCTGCGACCCTTTCTGAAGATCTGATCAGCACCTGAGATCCCCTTTCCCCTTCGAAACAAACAAACTACACTTTCCCTCACCCTGTAATCTGTTCACTGCTCTTTGCCTACATCTGCACCATGAACACATTATAAGATGGGACTTAAAGATTACCATATATATATATGAGTTACACAACTTTAGGTGGGCACATATTCCATGTACTGAGTGTTAATTGCAAAGCCTCACATTTACTATTTATAACATCCCCTGCAATCCCCCACCTCCCAATGACGTGTCCTTGAAATATCCTTATTCATTGTGCAACTGGTTCTCATAAAACATTGAACTCCTCCTGATGTGGCAGTTCCTTCTATGTGCCTCTAAAAAAAAGCATGCAGGATGCTTCATCGGCCACACCCACTCTCAGCGTGCTTAAACAGCACTTTCTGCACTCAACACCGACTGGTTTCCCTTTAAGGCCTGTTTACACTGGTGGGTTTTAGGAATAGTAAAAAGGAAAGGAAATCTAGCGGAAAGCTTGTTGCGTTTACACTGTTCCGAAATCGGAATGGAATCCGATCCTTTCCTATTTCCTTTCCGATTTCCCCCTGAAAAACTGGAATAGGACCATTCCTATTTCGGAAAGGTTATGCGTCACATGACAACCGCCTGGGTGTAAACTGGCGTTCGGCTGAACTATCGAAGAAACTTTCACCACAACATTTTGAAGGCAAGAGCTGTCTATGGGATACTTAATCGGCCATGTAACACAACAAACAGGCGTGAACTAAAGCCCTTGGAATTTTAGCGAATGATAAAAGCCTCGAAAGATCCGATTAATTTCACATTCATACACTGAAGAGCTGAAACGACAAATTCCTTCGCTCGATGAGCGAGAGGCCAGTGGCCGCCACGCGAGCGTCCATCCCAGTCACATGACCAAAACAAACGATGCACATCGCTTCTCATTCAGAAAACGGACCAGTGTAAACAAGCCGCGTTTCGAGGGGGAAATCTGAAAGCAATAATCGGAAAGCTAGGAGAGTTCTTCCCCCATAGCCTCGATTCCGTTTTTCTACTCCTAAAACCTACCAGTGTAAACAGGCCTTTAGTAGACCATGTCATCGTGCATTTTACCGCTGGGGGGTCCGTGCAAAGTCCGTGAAGGCAAACACTCCAGCTGTCCCATCTTATTGTATCTAGTATCTTTCAGTAGGCTACAAACAGTAGCTTTGAATTGATTGAAATCTTTTTCCTCATCATCCCATAATTTTAAAAGCATCATCATGTCTCAAACTGATATTTCATCAACTCTAGACATATTTTAGCCAGAGAATTTCTCCTCATTCTTGTCTCACTCATCGGTAAGTCAATGCCCCGTACATGTCAAAATTCTCAACCCGTTAAACATGTCTTGAATCTAGATCTAGATTCTAGTACTGTAATAGAATCTAGAATCCCTATCTAGATCTAGATTCTAGTCTTATGTGAACAATTTCATGGCTGTGGAATCACTCTTTTGGGCTAATTTTCTACGGTTTCACGCAAAAAAGTGAATAGACTAAGGCCACGCAACCCTGTGAGTCCAAATGCATTCCTTGTAGGCCTAATCTAAATGTACTGGCCCTATTTGTACTTTCATTGATTCCATGCAAAAACAGGCTATCGGTTGGACTGTTCCAGTCCAGACGATAGAGATCTATTCTAGCCAATCTAGATTTTCTAGGCCTTTCGTCGAGATCGAAAACCCTGATAAACGTTGCACCAAACAAAAGAACGTAAAGAAAATAATAAACATACACAGTTCACACTGTCTGACATCATGTTTCATCAATGTTGCCACTACCGGCAACAAAATCAAAGTATCTCCAGCTGAGAATTTTGTTATGTTGGGAGACATCCTTTGTCCACCATTTTATTGCTTCCGATTTGTAGTTGTGGTATATTGAATGGTTGGCTGTCCGAGAAATTTGTCCTAAAAATTATGGTACAATAAAAGCTCTCTATTCCTCCCCCCCCCCTCTCCCCGGCCCATACGCTTTTAAACGCCTGATTTCAAGCTGTCATCCTTGCTCACACCGCGCAGGGCTACTAGAATGGCTAATATTGTAAAAACCACAACAACAACAACAACAACAAATGTGTGGTCGCAGCAAGGCTATAGGTAATGTCAAAATTTGGCTAAAAGAAAAAGTTGTATATAGCAAAGCCTCGCATAAGAAATAACACCCAAACAATACAATGAAAGCAAACTAAAAGAGAAGACAGAAAATGGCCGATATTTGGGCAACATCCTCCCTCAAGGGGAAAAAAAAAAAACAGAAAACAAACAACAACAGAAAAAAGAAGGGGTGGGGGGTGGGGGTGGGGGGTGGGGGTGGGGGTGGGGGTGGGGGGTGGGGGGTGGGGGTGGGGGTGGGGGTGGGAATTCAACAGATAAAACAATCGGACAATAAAAGATTTGAGTAGGAAATGTATAGAATCTAAACAAATATGTCTACTTAACTGCGAGTTCTTGCTGGGACAGCTTCGAGCCTCCACACATTGGCAGACGTGCTTCTATGTTGCTGTCCAAGCAAGAACTCGCATTTAAGTAGACATGCAACTTTTTCTTATTTGCCAAATTTTGACATTAGAATGGTTAATGTGCATGACAGGGTCTTGATTTTCTGAAACTTAATGTTAAATGTGGCATTTTGCACACTGTTAGCATGACAAATCTAAAGTTTATGTAATTATGCAAGATGATCTTTTTACAACAACTTACTCTCAGTAAGTTATGTTGGTCCTTCTTGGTCCTTGATCCCTTTAGACTCCCGTCTGTAGGGGTATCTCTGTGGCTCTGACAATCAGTCCTCTTCATTCATCCCGGCACTCCGCTCTTCTCAACGCGTCCCTCAACTCCAGACCCGTCCACTCTTGTCATGTTGGTAACTGACACAATATGAAGAATAAACAAACAAACAGGAATAAAGAACAGAAAGGCTAAAAGCACGTAAGAAAAAGTCAAGGAAAGAAGAAGAAGAAGTAGAAGAAAAAGGAAAGAACAGAAGAAAGAAAGAAAGACAGGAAGAAAGATAGAGAAAGAGAAAAGAAAGAAAATAGACAGAAAGAAAGAAAGACGAGAATAAATCAAACATGCCATTATATTTTCTTATAGTTTATGGCTTGGCCTTGGCAGTGGCGGACTGGCCAGGTTGTCAGCTTGCCCAATGGCAAGTCGGCCCCTGAGGAAGTGGGCCCCTTTAGACATTAGACAATATATTTAAAATATAAATTATCAAAAAATATATAAGTTGATTCAACACAAGATATTTCATCCGTCGATCAGTTTAGCATTGTTATCCGGTATGTGCGTGAAGGCGTTACCTGTGAGCGACTACTTTCAATTGTGCCAAGTATTGATGGTACAGGACAAGGAATTTTTGATGGATTGATTGCAACATTACAGCAGTTTAAATTGACCCCCAAAAAATGTCTTTCTGATAGCACAGATGGCGCTGCAAGCTACCATGGCCAGTATAATGGTTTACAAAGAAAAACTGCTGATCTGTTCATAATGGTGCTATGCCCATGTCTTGAAGTTGGTGATAACTGAAACAACAAAATGTTGTGTGCCTGCAGTTTCTTTATTCAATTTGCTTCAGAATTTAGCAACTTTTGTAAAAGCATCACACAAAGGAATGGCTGTATAGATAGACGTTGTTGGAAAACATCTAGGACAAGAAAAAATGAAACGATTAAAACTTATAGGCGAGACTAGATGGTCAGGCAAATCCAATGCAGCAGCAACTATATTTGGACGCTTTGCTGAAGCAACTGCTAGTACTTTTGTAGATCTCTTGACATGCTTATCAATGATCATAGAACATTTAGACCAGTTTGATGCAAATACAAAACATGAAGCATATATGTTTTACATCAAAGTCTTTCAAAGTTTGAAACCATATTGACAGCATTTATATACCTGTATATATTTGAAACTACAGTCCCGTTGTCAAGTTATCTGTGGTTTGGATATGTTTACCGCATGGAGTTTGATAGATTCAGCTACAACAAAGCTGAAGGAACAGACAAGAACATTTGATAACGTTCACAGCAAGGCTTTGGAATTTGTAAATAAATGTAATGATCAGATTTCACAGATGAATATGGATGCAAATCAAACATTGGAAATTGATCCTTTGGAAACAGCATTGCCAGTAAAGGGGCAGAGAAAGAACAAAAGAATGGCAGATGAGCTTACTGATGATGAAAGAAATTCCTCGGATTCTCTAGCTGATTTTCGGGTAAATATGTTTAGCCTAATAATGGATCACATTGTCCAGTCATTAGAATCACGCTTTGTACAACATAAACAGTTGAATAAAGATTTATCCTGTTTAGATCCAGCAAAGTTTTAAAACTATTGCTAAGCAGGGCCTTGAAGATGAAGCATTGGAAGGTATTATTAAGCTGTTTCCACAAATCAGCAAAGATCAAGTAAAATCGGAATTGGCTTCTTTTGCTTCAAATTTTGAGGTATTAAAGCTGTTGCTTAATGATGGTGAGAATATAGAATCTAATTGCAACAATTGTAAAATTTGCAGCACTTGCCCATCGTGTGTACTTAAAATTCTGGCATCGAACAGACTTCATGACACGGCATATGATAACCTTTATGAACTTTATAAAGTCATCTGCACACTATCAGTTATTCAAGTCCAATGTGAGAGGACATTTTCAAAGCTGAAGATCATTAAGTCAAGGTTAAGAAATTCGCTGTCTGTGGAGAACTTGGAATCATACATGTTGCTATCCATTGAAGAGGAATTGCTAGATGAATTGGATGCAGAAACATTTATTGACAGATTCGCACAAACATCTAGTGAACTCAAACGAATGCTCTTAATATAGTAGACTGCTTGATCTTAATATAGTGGACTGCTTGAAATATACTTTTGTACTTTTGAACTATCTGTTAATGTGTATAATGTGCAGTACAACTTACAAGTAAACTATTGGAATTCTAATTACATCTTTTTGTTTCTACTTACATATTTTTTTGAAAATTTAATTTATTCATTAAAAAAATTAAATGATAGAATTGTATTGGTGGGTGGGCCCCCTTTGTCTCCTGTCAACCAATATTTTTAGTCCCAGTCCGCCACTGGGCATTGGGATTTCCCAAACCACGCTTTAGGCGGGAGGGGTGAGGGCTTAGCAAGATGGTGGGATGTCAGTGGGGTTCACAATGGACACTTCTTTTGGAACCGCGCAATTCTTCACTTGTTGTTAACTCTGTGCAATTTTGGGAATTAATCGACTAATTTTTTTTTCATTTTTAAATTGAACGAACGTTCACAAGAGTGCTGAACGGTGCACTCGGTGTATTGTTTCCAGAGTCTCGAATTCAGTAAAGCCTTTCGTGGACACTACTTTTCTGTGGAAAAACATTCATTGTGTGCAGAGAATCTAATGTACGTTAGAGAGAGAGAGAGAGAGAGAGAGAGAGAGAGAGAGAGAGAGAGAGAGAGAGAGAGAGAGAGAGAGAGAGAGAGAGAGAGAGAGAGAGAGAGAGAGAGAAACAAAAACGCTCGAGGCTTAAAGGATCACATTGGAAGAAAGATTGAATACTAAAGATAAATTATTTTTCACATGCAAAGTTTCGAAAAATTCGGTGAATTAGCAAAAAACTCATTCCCCCCAAACGCTTTCTTTTTGCATGAAACAAAACGTGGCTTTCCTCCACGAACGTCCTGCAGTTGATCTTTTGAAACTGTAATGTATGCGTTTTCCCTCAGTAATAGTATTATTTTTATATTCATTGCTTCCAAAAATAGCAATCATACCAAACCGATACCCACCGATTAGCAAACTGGCGTAACTCGACTTTTTAAAAAGATTGAGATAATTAGTGCGGTTAGCCCTTGACAGCTTGTTCGTTTTGTTATAAGTTTGGGCTTAAATTCTGAAACTAAGGGTTAACTAATGTTTTTAAAATCTCGTAACTATTAAAAAATCTGATGAAGAAAGTTATTTAAATTTTCACTTCCCTGCAAAATAATGTAAAATCCCAGTTACGATGGTTTACCCACGCAGCCCGCGAGGTGTTAATTGCAACTCCCAAATATTACAGTTATTAATGTAGTAGAATATTCATTGTAGCAACTTAATATCACATTAGCATGATGGCATTTATACTCAATGACAAACTGTTGCCAGCAGCACAGGAAAAAAGTGAGAGGGGTTGAGAGGCGAGGATTCATCAACGGGCTGCTGTTATGAGTACGTGCACACCCCAGGCGTTTTTCCGGTATGCGGTATACCTAGCCCTGTCCTTAAATCCTCAATCCTAAATCTTATCGAATCCCCAACCCTGCCCCTTACCCCCCCCCCCCCCCAAATCTGAAAGAATAATTAATTAAGGCTATTGTTAGAAATAATTATTTCTGGAGGAGCTCTCTGGCTCTGGAGACATAAGGCTTAAAAATATTTCTCTCTAGCTAAAACAACAACAACAACAACTTGGGGACGCACGTACTTGTAACAACAATCAAACCGTAAATGTGCCATGGTCCACATCTATGGAATACCATTTGGCTCAATTGGATCTTTTTTTTTTTTCCCTCCAAATTCTAGGCCAGGGGTTTCCAACATTTTACGTCCTGTTTGTCCCTGGCAACTTTTCGAGAGTAAATTTACCCCGGTTATTTGAATTTACACTTCTACTAATACAAAGCATAAGGGGACATTTTAGAATAGTATTCTTGACATCATTATTTTAAGTTGGAATTACAACTAATATAACATCACATAACAACACTTATTTCACTTATTTGTGAACAACTGATGATGAAGAGATGAATTAGCATTTTCCTACAGAAAAGGCCTGCTTCAAATATTCCTCTCCACTTTAGATTTTTTTTTTTTTAAATTTTGATTTAAAAAAAAAAAAAAGAAAAACTGTACAAATCGACAATCGGCAAAGTTACCCCAGCCAGGCGAAATTTACCCCCTAGGGCTACCCAGTCTGGGAATCTCTGCTGTACCGTAGTAATGAAGCTGCAGTGACACATAACACACTGAAAGCAAAAGCAGACTCAATAATAATTATTTATTAATACCAGCAGGCCCGTGCAAGCTAACTTGCACGTCATAATACTGTAACATTGTTCATATTTGGTCCTCTCAATGTGAAAAGCGAGTGAAGAAGGAAATTTCCAATCATGCTTTTCTATTCCACTGGGATGAAATTGCGTCTTTTTTTTCTTTAGTGGCTTTTAAAAAAGGTACATAATTAATATTACGCCAAAAGATTGTCTCAGATGGATGTATCCACGTAATCTATCGCCAAAATTTGAGGCAGTGCACAAAGTTTCATGATTTTTTGATCACGTAGTCGCCGACTTTTAGATGCTTACATGTTCCCTCTCTAGATCCATTATACTTTGAAGATATACTATGCCTAGTGTTATCAAGTTCCTTTTAAACTGTTGAAACCTTCCTGGCAGGATAAAGTAAAATTAAAAACACAAACAGCTTTTATCGGTTTGGTTCTGTGGGTGTTTGTATTGCCAGATTTTTACTGAATAATGCACTCTGTTTTACAACGATGTCGCTATGTATTGAGGGTCTTTGATTTCCGAGGATTTCTGCCCTTGGCATCATTTTTGCACCTCGACAATGCTGTTGCTTAAATTGGTTACATGATTTACTGCAAATATGGAGAAGTCGAGAAGAGCACTCCTAACAAGGCCGCTGCCCGGGCAAAATTAAAAAACAACAACAACTAATCCCAGAGAACTACCCCGTTCTGCCCTCCACCTTTCATTTCATCCTAGCCAGTTGGGTTCGCCCACATTTTACTTGCTTCCAAAAATTCACAAGATTGGTTATCCAGGAAGATCCATTGTTTCGGCCTGTTCTTGCCCCACCGAAAAGATTTCTCAATTCCTGGATAGTGTATTTCAGCCTCTTGTCACACAACTTCCTACATATGTTAAGGATACTAATGATGCTCTTAACATATTTCAGCAAACGCATTTCACTGACACCACTACTAAACTTCTTTTCCTGATGGATGTCAGTTCTCTGTATACTTCCATACCTCATGTTGATGGACTGAGAGCCGTTCAGTATTTTCTGGACCGTAGGCTTGACAAATATCCTAGTACCCACACCCTCCTCCGACTCACGGAACTTGTACTTACCTTTAACTCTTTTGAGTTTAATGGGGAATTCTTTGATCAAATCAGTGGTGTCGCCATGGGTACAAAAATGGGCCCTAGCTATGCTTGCCTGTTTATGGGGTACCTGGAATCTCTTATCAATAGTGCTTACACTGGCCGTCAACCAGAGGTGTATATGAGATACATTGACGATGGTTTTGGAGTGACCTCTATGTCCCAATCTGAATTAGTGGCTTACTTGTCCTTTGTCAATGACTTTCATCCATCCATCAAATACACCTCCCATATTTCTACCTATTCCATCGACTTTTTGGACATCAAGGTCTCATTGACACCCACGGGACTGTCCACATCGGTGCATTATAAGGACACGGACAGCCATACGTACTTACATTATGGTTCTTCTCAGCCGCGTTCTTGCAAGGATGCCATTCCCTTTTCGCAATTGCTCCGTTTGCGTCGTCTTTGCCAATCGGATGCAGACTTTGCCACTGAAGGCAAGAGGATGTTAGAACATGTTCTGGATAAAGCCTGGTCGAGGGCCCGTGATATCAGTAGACTGGATGCCCTCACTCCCAGACAAACGAGGGAAGATAATCGTATCAAACTGGTTTTCACTTATCACCCCCAGTCTTTTCCTATTAAGCAAGTCCTCCTTAGAAATCTCTCTATCTTGAAGGCTGACCAGAGCCTCAATGACATGCTTGATGCAACACCTCCTCTGCTGGTGTATAGACGATCCAAAAACTTAAAAGACATTTTGGTCCGGAGCAGGCTCATTCACACTGATCGTTGCGGTACTAAACCGTGTGGCAATTCTCGTTGCAAGACGTGCACACATGTCCTTCAAGCGTCTTCCATCGAGTGCCCTTTGTCGACGTTCAGCATTAAGGAAGGCTTCACTTGCCATAGTCGCAATCTGGTGTATGCTATCCGCTGTGCCAGGTGTCATATGTTGTACATTGGTGAAACGGGACGTCAGCTTCACACTCGGTTTCGGGAGCACCTCCGTGACATTGAAAATTGAAATGGAAAGGCTGTTTCTGTCCATTTTAATCGACCAGACCATGAGCCATCCAACGACATTCAAATTCTGGGGCTCAAATCTTGTCAGGCAGGCGCTGATGTACGCTTTGAGACCGAACAACGATTAATTTTCCAGCTCGGCACTATCACTCCCCATGGCATCAATGTCCAACATTGCCTTCGATAATTCCACTGTTGCCATGGAGGTACCAATAACATGTTATTAATAGCTCCATGACTGTTGCCAATATCAATATATATATATATAAAAATTTCTTTATTATTATTATTTTCTTTCATTTATTTATTTATTTATTTATTTATTTATTTATTTATTTATTTATTTATTTATTTATTTATTTTTTATTATTTTATTTTATTATTATTATTTATTTAAATCTCTTTTTCTTTTTCTTTTCATTTACTGCGACTCCTGACATTGCGCACCATCCCTGTCTTGTGCTCTGAGGCACTATATGGCGCCTTCATCTTGGTTACGAACCAATTGCGTCACTTCGTGCTTCCATGCTTTTGGCGGACGGACGTGCTTTGGTGCTGCTAACGAAGCAAGAACTCGCAGCTAAGTAAACTGGTTCACTTCGTTCCTGTTGAAGTCTTTTATTGCTCGTTTTTTTCACTTGACAAAGGCGAAAGCCGAAAATTTGTGTATTTTCTGTCTTCTCTTTAGTTTGCTTTGTATTGTTTGGGTTTTATTTCTCACGCGGGGCTTTGCAACATACAACCTTTTCTTTTTGCCCAATTTTGACTATATGTTTATGGCGTATATGTGTGTAAGCGTGTGTGTGTGTGTGTGTGTGTGTGTGTATGTGTGTGTATACGTGAGTGCGCACCGATGTTCGAGCGTTCGAGCGTACAGCCATCAGAGTGCTGAATATCCATGATAACGCCTCAGTGTTTTAAAACTTGAAATAGCAGTTTGGCTTAACTATTAAATTTCACTCTTTCATTGTATAAACAGCCTGTTATTCAATTTTTAATATAATCATAATCTTAAATCCTTTTTGTTCAAAGAAAATACGTGTAAAGAAAACCAAACTTTTAAATTCATGACCATAATTGAAAAGCATACCTACGTTTCCCAGGAACCCTCATTCCCCTGCCCCCTCGCCCCTCGCCTCCAAGCAAACCCATTTTATGTATGGATCCGAAGAAGACATGGAACATCTTGCAGAATAGTCAGGGCCAGTCGTGGAAAATACGAGGCTGCAGAGGGCCATAAATTATACTCTCATCTCACATCAAAGCCATTCTACAAGCGAAATGTTGTTTATTCGGGATATTGATTTTTCCAGGAAAAAAGAAATCTTGTTTGTTTTTGGGGTGGAGAGAGAATGACTCTTTGTGTAGCTATGTTCTTTTTATTATTATGTCTAGCCAAGATACCTGGAATTGCCCAGGATAAATCGGGATTACTAGTTGCAGTTCTGGGCAGTTATGTAATGTAATGTAATGTAAATTGTAATGTAATAATTAACTAGAGCGCTAAAATCCAAAAAAATAAAAATAAAATGATGTGCTCTAAGGCAACTAATTAAAATTAAAAACAGTATTAACGTAACATCAATTCATCATGCTTCCACTGACACACATTAACAAAAACTTGATTTCCACTCATCCTCAAACCTCTGAGACCAAAAAAAGGGACATCATTCATTTTCAGCGAAAACGGCCTTAGATAATTCAGTTTTGAGCCTACTGTTAAATGTAACGATGTTTTCACTTTTCCTGCTGCCAACGCTGATGTCGTTCCACAATTTAGGCCCACCAGTAGAAAACGCCTTTTCACCAAGCGACAATGATTAGAATAGATTTGGTCCACTTTGCCCCGTTCCTTTGGGTTTATTTTTCGGTTGTTATTTGTTTGTTTTTAGATAAACTTTACTGCACTCCCTTTGCGCGTTACTTCCCTTATGGAACTCGTCAGCATTCGAGACGAAGATTGTCACGAAAAGGCAATACTCTGCTCATTGGGCACTTTGTTTGATAGTGAAGCCCTCTATAGAGCTCTGTCCGGTGAACACGTCGGCTGGAAATGATGGCGTCATGAGTTCGTGCTTTGGTGAAAAGAAAGGATCAGAGAATGTCAATCAGTGACACAAAGCAAACTCCAAAACAAACAAAACAAAATCTCTCCGAGCATTTCAAGTCGCCAAATCTGATCAAGTTTAAGAATCTTCCACAAGCCGAAAGGAAGACAGCTCGAAGTTTTCAGGCAAACCCTGCAGTGGCGAGCAGAAAGGGGAACAGAAGGGACGACGACCCCGGGGATCCATTTCAAGGTGTATCTAGTCAAAGAGTGTCTTGAGTCTTGGGGCATACAATCAAGGGTTAGGCCTCGGGCATGATGGGGCATCACCAAATCTCTGCACGCCACTGAATCCAGATAGTATAGATGTATAGAGAGATCTTACTTCCGCCAAATGGCGAAACTAGGTGGCTGCGGTAAACAAGAAACTGAACTGAAAGAGACGGCCTTCACCAAAAATAGTATGCATATCTGTTTACTGTGGTTTGTTGATATTTTTGGGCCGATTGAAACTATTTAGAGCCTTTTGTAAGTTCTCACGCCCCGTGGAAATGCACAAACAGGTATTGTTTACCGCAGCGACCTGCTTTCCACTCCATGCTCACATTAACAATGGTTGCGCGTAGCCTCCCGTGTCTCGCAGTACAAATCGACCAATAGTGAAACCTCTCTATACATCTATACTCTCTGCTGAATCCAAGATGTATGAGCGGAGGTAAGTCTTGTTAAAAATCCGGCTGATTTTTGTATTACACAGATTATTATTATTTTGTTTTAACTCAGTGACCGGTCTGAAAGTAAGGAGGCTGTATGCATGTTATGTTTTGTATGATTTATATCTATTATATATTTCAGTAACTTGCAACCTTTGGCATGACTAACTGACCAAACTATACACTCTTCAGGCCTTAAATTTGGCAGGAAGGTGGAAATTGAGATAAGGAAGATGATGGCTATGATTAAAAGTTGTTTACTTCAAGCATATATTTAAAAAAAAAAACAATGTTTATTGCTATGTAACATCTGCATATTTGCATGTTTGTTTCGTAATATACAGTACCGTGCATGTCATAAAAAATAACCGTATCAAGTGCTCAGTTTGGTGCGTAGTGTTCTGGTGCGCATGGGTTCTGAAGCAAGACTGCAGTTTATTACTTTTATTATATGAGAGAGAGAGAGAGAGAGAGAGAGAGAGAGAGAGAGAGAGAGAGAGAGAGAGAGAGAGAGAGAGAGAGAGAGAGTAGCACATGATTGTTTATTCCGGGCAATGCACGGTAGGTCATCTAGTTTTTTTTATACCTCAGTGTCCGGTATGCAGAATAAACTTCATTGAACATCGAGGGCCAGCTAAAATTGCTTTGGCAGGCCGGATCTGGCCCGAGGCCCTAGGGTTGCACATGTCTGGCGTTAGTGGCCTTGTCCACAGCATTCGCTTCCCTATTTTACGGGAAATGACTCTATGACAAAATTAAGCACTCATTGCCTCTGTATACTTGCCCGCAGCATCCGTTCCACTCCGCCCTGGAAGCAAAGAGTGTTTTACTTTGTCCTACGTCATTTTTCCGTAAAACAGCGGAGCGGAACGGATGCTGTGGACAAGATCACTTAAGCATACAATGCGTGAAAAATCTCCTTCATGGAGCGAACACAGTCCTACATTCTGAGTTGATTTGCGGTTGTCAAGCTTAACGATCTTTCTTTGTCGTGTGCAGGTGGTGTTGGCTCCCCGTCTCTCCCCACACACACCCAAGAACAGTGGTTCTCAATCTTTTTCAGGCATTTGCCCCCTTAGGCTCAAAATTTCTTCCATCTCGCCAGTTTTTAGACGCATTTTTTCCCCTTTGCTTTTCTTTAACTTTAATTCCTGCATTTTAAACTCGATGAAGCCGACAGGTGACAGGTGAGGTGACTGTTGGTTTTATTCATTTATTTATTTATTTATTTATTCATCTACCTAGTTAGCTCTGTATATGTTTATGTGTTCATGTATTTATTTATTATGTTTCTATTTGGAAGAATTCTTAGTCAAAGGGGTTAAAAGATAAAAGCCTTTGGGTATTCATAAAACGCATCTACGCGTGTCGAGTGCTGTTGAACAAATCAATGGCTGCCCTTATTTACCCCTACATTACACCCCCCCCCCCACCCTTCATTGTTTTGGCCCCCTTGTCACCCTCTCCTTGTATTTCGCCCCCCCCCCGGGGGCAATTAAAATCCCCCCTCCTCCTGGGGCCGATAGCGCCCACGTTGAGAATCGATTGATAAAGAAGACACGCAGAAATTTGATCAGATAAAAAAAAACAAAAAAGGTTCCCAACCTTCTTCGTCCAGTTCACCATTGCAACTTTTTGAATATGAATTTATCACCCTCCACCCCCATCCCCACTCCCCCCTCCCCCCCCCCCCCCCCGCCACCAAGCATGTTTTGTTCAGTAATTTGAGTTTACACTTCTACCATTATAAAGTCACTGACAGAGGGGAAATTGCAAGGAAGAGAGATGAACAAGACTAAAAAAAAAACAGGACAAATTTGAATGCACCCAAATTGGGAGCCCTTTTGAGAGCTAAAAAAAAACAACAAAAAAAAAAACCCCAGCCAAGACAACAACAAAAACAAGAGATGAAACAACGAGAAGAACAAGAAGAAGAAGTGAGGTGGACATGCCCAGAGCAGAGAAACCATTTTCAACATTGTTATTCTAAGATCAAATAACAATAACACTACAAAAATTGCACATGAAAGTACTAGAAAAACCTCCATATTGACGGATGTGCTGCGCTCTGAAAGCCCAAGACCGGGCTAGCAGACGTGTGCTTGTATTGATTTTTAATTAATTGGCCCGCTGACTTGGGCAATACACGGAATGACGTTGTTTTTAATGTTGCGTTTCGAGCACCAGTGTGTAAATAATTGAGGCGCAGAAAGATTTTTAATGTTTTTTTCAATTCTCCTCGAAGAAAATGTGACATTAAAATGTCGGAACACTTTCTTCTGTTCAACATCGTTGTGACTTATAATCAATGAATGTATTTTGAAAAAAAATAGCGAAGTTCAAGACTGTTTCAAATATGCCCACGTGCACCGTTGCGTCTTTTTATGCCTAATTTTGTAGAATTTAAGGCTCAGGGGTTCATGATTACATTGGATTTCCTTTATACTATGATGTTCTACATTGATTTAATATTCCATAGCGGGGTATTTTTAAAACTAATTAATAATTGTTTAATTGTTTTATTGGTTTAATTATCCAACCTGTTATCTTTTTGGTTTTTCTTAATGAAGTTTCAAACACCGAAAGCTTGATTTGTCTTCCCTTTTCCTTTGCTTTTACGGAATCGCTTTGGTATTATTTTTTACGCCAGACTCTGCTCCCTACAACATTTTCTTACTGCCATATTATGACTGATAACACACAACAATGTTTTTTTTCGCTTATTTGTGAAACAACAAATGATGAACAGATAACGCACGGCACACCAGGGCCAAATACACACAGCCAATGACAACACGTCAATCAATGATACACTTGTACAAATCCGGAAACATCACATTAACGCCATGAGCGTAGTTCCCTTACCAGAAATGAGTGCGCGCTGTTTCCCTGCCAGAAATGAGTGCGCGCTGTTTCCCTGCCAGAAATGAGTGCGCAGTACTCTAGGGCATATGAAATCTGTAGTAAGTGTATGAATATGGGAAGCATTCTAGACCAGAGAGAGAGAGAGAGAGAGAGAGAGAGAGAGAGAGAGAGAGAGAGAGAGAGAGAGAGAGAGAGAGAGAGAGAGAGAGACAGAGAGAGAGAGAACGGTGGGTTCACAGGTTTATCCCGAACAATGCCGGGTACCTCATCTAGCTTTCAAAAAAAAAAAAAGACCACGTGACGGGAGTAGTTCATTGTGGTGCAATTTTGGCCCTTTTTTCGGTCAACACTGCAGCCTTAACGACAGTTTCAACAATTATTATAAAACTAATTTTCTCAAGTAGTGTCAGCTAATCTAACCCAATCGCCTTTATATACATCTATCGTGTTTATTCAAGTTTCTGGAAAATTTCAGAAAGGTGTAAAAATGTAAAATTTTACAATGATCTTTGTTTTGGCTCCCTGTACTAACTTCGTCCACCTCACCGGAAACGATATTAATACGCGTTCAATTTGGTGCCGACAATTTCCCTACCCAAAAGTGAATGCGTGAGTGCGTAGTACTCTGGTGCGCATGAAATCTGTAGTAAGAATGTAGAATATGGGAAGCTTTCTAGACCAAAGAGATAAGAGTAAGAGAGAGAGTGAGTGAGAGAGAGAGAGAGACAGAGAGACAGACAGACAGAGAGACAGAGAGAACGGTGGGTTCGCAGGTTTATCCCGGATAATACCGGGTACCTTATCTAGTTATATATATATATAAAAAAATAGTGGCGGTAGTAATTCACTCTGGTGCAATTTTGGCTTTTTTGTTTTTGTTTTTGTTCAACGCGACAGCCTAAATGAAAAGTAAAAAATTACAAAACTAATTTTCTCAAATAGTGTCAGCTAATCTAACCCAATCACATTTCTATCCAGCTATTAAGTTGACCGGTATTTAAGTTCCTGGCAAATATTTTTAAAAGTTGCAAAAATGCAAGAACACAAAAAAGATCTTTTTGTGCTCCCTATGATAAGCCCATCACACGGGGAAACGTTATTTGACACACGTTCAGTTGGTGTGTAGTGTCCTGTCGTTCTGCACTGAAGCAAGGCTGTGGATTTTTATGGGAAATTGTTTAGATCAGAGAGAGGGAGAGAGACGGTTGGGAACACAGGTTCATCCCAGGTTAGGGTAGCCACAGAAAGGCCGCCGAATTCGGACACCGAGCCACTAGGCGCTTCAGGTGAGAAGAATTGCACTACATAAACATACCGAATATAGGTGGGCTCTGTGTGCAGTTGTTGAAATTTTTCGCGCAATTCTTCTCACCTAAAGCGCCCAATGGCTCGGTGACCGAATTCGGTGGCCTATGTGTGGCTACCCTAATGCCGGATACCCCATCTAGTTATTCAAATGTACTTTTTTTTTTTTCAGATTTTCACGAGGTCTTCTTGTTACTGGAATCGATCACGAAACATGACAGGACTGATCGACTGATCACACGATACAAACAGACACTCTAGCAGCGACCCTTGCATGTTTTTTTAATCTTTATTTTTACCACGGCACCAAGACTGTACCGACGATTCGCACGCCATATCTGATAAAGTCCATTGTTTAATTAAGCTAATGAAGTAGTCTGCACGAAGCAAATAGGAGGGGTGTGTGCAGTCGACTGAAGAGGTGAGGTCTACAGAACTAGTTCTACGGAAAGTCTAAAAATGAATGTGCACACAAATGCACTCGCGGTTCGCATCGTGTGATAAATTCCATTGTGACTCATAATCAATGAAATCAATCAAATTTTCATTCCATAAATTCCAATTCAGCTAGTAAACTTGGCTGCCCGGGGCAAAATAGATGTTGTAGGAGTTTCTGCAGTGGAGCAATCGACTTGATGGGAAAGGGGGGGGGGGTAGTTCTAGAGTTAGTTCTACGATGTGTCTAAAAAAAATGTATTATGATACACATGAACTGCTTAATGTTTGCAGTTCTACTGAACTAAGTTGTCATCAGCGTTCTGGCCCAGAAAGGCCGTCAACTTGAACACTTGCTATGACTCAAATAACTATTCGTCGGTTCTATTTATTTTGAATGGTATATATCTTGGATGTATCTTAATTAACTTTGTATTACTAAAATATTCAAAGTCTGCATATATAGTTTTTAGACACCTTGGTATATCACATTTTAGACACTTTGGGCCCCCTTTTCATGGAATGGGTTTAGCGGCCTTCCGAGTACAGCCACCATACTGTCGTAGATATACCTTGCCATAAAATTCTCCTACATGCACCTGGGTGTCTCGATGAGTTTTGTGACATTATAAAATGTCGACCTTTGTCCATCCAACTAAAATGCGACAGAAAGTGGCTGTTGAGCAGGTGGTGTCTTTGAACTTAGTAAAAGAATAATGTGACCGCTCCTTCGAATGATGCTTGGTGACAGAAAACTAAACGCCCTCTTTGATTTTTCCGCAATCACGCTGTATAAAAAGAGGTGTAAATGCGCAGGACGGCGAACCTCCTAAAATAAAGACCTAAAAAAAAAACAACCTCTGCCCACAGTAGGCCTATTCCTTTCCATCTTCCATCCTTCAAGCACAAGATGTTTCCAGACATGATTTGAACGATTTTCATTCAAAGACAGTCATTCGTTTAGGTTATTCTAAAAGCATCACAGAGTTTTTGTAGTTGCATATAATATTGTGCTGAACGTCTAGTATCTTATTCCATATAAAGTTAATAAACTTGTTCTGTTCTCTCCCCCCCCCCCCCCCCAACCCTCCACAAAAAAAGGTTATCAGTAATCGCGACTACTGAACATTTGCAGTACAGCCCACGAAAGCTATGCAAGATCAAATTCAATAATTACACCGCCCGTGACGAAGCGACACGAACTCCCACGAGCTCGGCATCTTATCTTTTCTTTGTATTGTTAATTATTCTTTTTTTTGTGTGTCGCCACGCGACGGCACATCGCCACTCCGCGGGAGGCGAACCGTTGCTATGGTAATCACGAGTGCTGGGTTTGTGGGTCAGAAGAGAGGGGGAAATCGTTGAAGAATCGCGTAAAGAGAGTTCCTCCTTTTCTCGCGCAGACATCACCACACGCCTGCTAGCCATGGCGCCGATGTACTGGCCTAATTTATGTGAGTGAACTAACATGACTCGTGTGTGATAGAACACACTGTTTGGGTGAGGCGCGTGTTGATATCTGACATTTCAATACAAGTTCGGATAGGACTGGATGTTCATTTAGCCAAGCGTGCCCAGAATATTAGAAAACGAGGAAGTATGGATATAATCTAGAAAATGTGATCGTTTCCGAGACGCTCGGCTGTGAGAGCTGAATTCTGAGGTTCCACTCGCCAAAAAATGTGAGTTAACATTTTTACTTTCTGTGTCCGATACTTATCTATTTCCTGTACAAGAACACAAGATTGTGGCATGCAGCATAATAGTAATAGCATCCACTGTTTTCAAATGAGTTAAGGAGTAGATCCACCAAAATGAGGTAGGGCCTCCACAGCTTTAGTCTTGCACCCAGATCTAGTCTAGAGTGTCTGTTTCATGTTCTGAGTGCGAGTGGGTTAGTCTCATGTTAGCTTAAAAAGACAACTAGATCTAATCTAGATCTACATCCATTCTCGGGAACTAATATATCGGGGGGAGGGGGGGGGGGAGAGTGTCTCAAGTGGATCTCCTCGCTAAATTGCCGATGTACCAATGAAATAAACTTCCTGGTAAGGCGTAATAGTGTAAGCCTATTGCTAATACATGTGTGCTTTTGATGGCTGTGGAGAAGAATGCTCCTTGTTGTGACCTCTGTGTGAGTACTTTTTTCTACATGTTAACTTTGCAACGGGTGTGGCGGGTTTAGAATTATTAAATATTATATATAGTTTTAGAGAGATTGGTTTGTAGATTATTTGGCACAGAGCATGTATACGAAAAAGTTTCACTATTGGTTAATTTGCAGTGCCAGGCACCGGAGGCTCCGCGAAACCACAGTTAGCATTGAGCTGAAAGTGGGTCGCGGCGGTAAACAATACCCGTTTATGCATCCACTCACTGGGAGTAAGAACTTACAGACGGCCCTAAATATTTTCAAATCCAATCAGCCCAAAAATATGGACAAATGACGGTAAACAAATATGCACACTATCTTTGGTGGAGACGGTCTCTTTCAATTCTTGTTACCACAGCAACCTAATTTCGCGATTTCGTGCTCGTGGAATGTCGAGGTTCTAACTCCCTTCCGTCAACGTTTGAGAAATCGAGGATTGAAGTTCTGTCGACCCACGGATATTCAGGAGGGCGCATGCGTGGCTGACTTCACTATTTAAAAGTGAGATAGATCTAACTGTTATCAGTGAAATCAATCAAGACGTGATAAATCAGAACTCTTGAACCAAGACAACACGGGAAGGCTATGGGGTGGGCGGTTAAGCCTCCTGAATATTGTGGGTCGACAGAATTACAATGAAACTTCACCTTACAGGTAAGGCTCGTTTAATTTTAAAATTATGTCATGAATATTCATTTTGGCCCACCCGAGACTTTAAAGCAATAACAGTCATCGAACAGAGTAAGAAACCCCATGCAAATGCATAAGATGCACGTCCAAATGGACTGACATATATAATATAAGTATGCAATACCCACAGAAAGGCAGGATAACTAAACCCAGAAAACAAAAACTTACAGTTATTGGCTGGTACTAAGGACAGCTTTACCAATGGCTGTCCCTCGCTCTGTCACTATAGGTTTCTAATAAAATTTTGCGAAGGTGGTTTCAATAAACCACCCTACAGATTGTAAAATAGCGGAGATAATTATTCACATCCCGTTGAAGGGCTGGCGTCGCCGCTGCCCTTGCAGTGTGTGCCTTGAAGATCTCAGTATTTATATCAGCTTTTTGTATGGTCAGTTTATCTAGCGACTGATGGTATAACCTTAGTCACTGGTCCATATGGCGAAACAAAACTGATGAATAGCTGTGAGGAAGCCCTAAACGGTTTTATTCTTCTTAAATATTCCTTCAGATAAGTAACTATGCACAGCCGTTTATCTTCTGGATAAGCAGGAGGAACGACCACAGCGTATGGTCGTTTTGGTGAAGTGTGTTTAAGCAATGAAGTTACATGAAAAACTGCTTGAGTGCCTACAACAATCTAAATTAAGTGCATGAATCGTTTTGCTCCGTTGTCCAGTCATCAACGCACACATGTAACCAAGTTCAGTGATAACATTTGCAAGTTAAGTTCCCTGGAGGGTGAACAAGTTCTTAGAAATTTCAGAAGTAGGCCTACAGGGGGGATAACCAAAACAAAGTTAGATCTGCCTTGCATTGGGCAGGGATTAGTTCAGCAATATCTGGATAAAGTCACTGGTAATAAGCTATGTTATTTTGGCTAGCATGTAAACTTGCAGTGTAACCGATCTAGATCTAAGACAGTGTGGTCTTAAGAGACAAGTGAGAAATGACTCGAGATCAAAATGGCACCTCATGTCATTCATACTTGTCCTACCTCTAGGACAGATTCCTGATGGTATTATTGACATACCTTTATGTATTGTTGAGTCAACTTTTACATTCGCTCTTGACAAGCGCTTGCTGGAAAAAGTTCAGGAAATTTCTTTGTGGCTCGGTTCCATCAGAGAGTATAGATATATAGAGAGGTTTCACTATTGGTCGATTTGCACTGGGAGACACGGGAGGCTCCGCGAAACCATTGTTAGCATGGAGAGGAAAGCAGGTCGCTGCGGTAAACAAAATCGGTTTGTACATTTCTACGGGCCGTAAGAACCTACAAACGGCTCTAAATAGTTTCAGTCAGCCCAAAAATATGAACAAACCACATTAAACAGATATGCACACTATCTTTGGTGAATAAGGTCTCTTTCAATTCTTCAATTTCTTGTTTACCGCAGCGACCTAGTTTCGCGATTTGGCGGAAGTGAACTCTCTCTATACATGGAACTCTCTGGTTCCATGCCAGCATTTATCGGCTTGCAACCTTTGGCATGAGTCACTGGCCAAACTATTACACTCTTCAGGTTTTAAATTTGGCAGGAAGGTGGCAATTGAGATAAGGAAGATGATGGCTATAATTAAAAGTTGTTTACTCCAAGCATGTATTTTAAAAAAATAACAATGTTTATTGCTATGTAACATCTGTATTTTTCCCTGTTTGTTTCGTTTTACATCTATTATATATTTCACAAAATCTCCACCTTTGAACGCAAAAGGCTTTTTTTTTATTAGACCACCTCGATACTAACCCAATTTTACATGTTCATTTCAAATACCGCGGAGGGTGCACGGAAGTTTTTATTATTTTGATTAGTTTGGTTCTTGAATTTATAGAAAATGCAGTTTCATCGTGCTGTCATTTTCATCCTCCATCTTGGCTCCGTTATAGTACCGTGCATGTCATAAAAAGTAAGCATATCAAGCTTGGTGCGCAGTGTTCTGGCGTGCATGAGTTCTGAAGCAGGACTGCAGATTACTACTTTTATTGTAAGAGAGAGAGAGAGAGAGAGAGAGAGAGAGAGAGAGAGAGAGAGAGAGAGAGAGAGAGAGAGAGAGAGCACATGATTGTTTATACAGGGCAATGCCCGCTACGTCATCTAGTCTCCATTATTTTGCCACTGAGTGTTGTTTGAAGCGCACAGTCTAGTGACAAAGCCAAATGGAGAATACAGAGTTGAGTTCATTGTTCAGCTAAGGCTTATATAAATGTAATATAGTGTAAAATACCACGCGCTACTGATGTGATAACAGCCTTCGTTATAACTCAATTTCGGAAGGTGTGGCCATTGAGGCAAGAGGCGACACAATGTGCATTATATGACACCATTATGCACTGGACCATAATTATGGTCCATACAAACTGTAATTAAAAACACTCCTTGATGGCTCATGGAACTATAGGAGGGCACCACCTTGTGCGAAGCTCTTTTCACGCTTCATTGCTAGCACGGCACGGGTAAATAAGGGATGCTGTGCAAAACGATGTCCCAGTCAGAGAAACATCTGGCTCGTTGGTGTATCCGTGTTTCCAAATTTGGCACGGCTTTGTCAATTAGTTTGTTTGAACCAAAAAACGTATTTTCTCATTTATATTGCGAGACCGTGCAATGAAATGGCTTCATAACCTTATATTAAGACCGGTAATAGGCGATTGGGTGTGAAAAATGGGACACGTTGGTCAAGAGGCAAAGGTGCTCAGCTCTCATGCCGAAGGTACCGGGTTCGATTCCTGTTCGGAGCAGGCATGTTGGAATTTTGGGGGGCAATTTTTGTCCCTTATCCGATAGTAGGTAGGATCGGGCATCTGCTCTTCTCGGATAAGGACGAAAACATACGGGGGCCCGTGTGCGCGTTGCGCACTTTAAAGACTCTTTGGCAGTTGGAAATCGAGAAGAGCAGGCTCAACAAAGCCGCTGCCCTGCAAAATGAACCAGAAAAAACAACAGCCCTACCACAAAAACACACAGAAACACAGAGAAGAAACCAAAAAAAAAGAGAAAAGTGAGGTGTAAATGTCAAGGGCAGCAACTCATAAAATAAAGACTAAAACCTGAGTTGCATGTAAACGAGTAGTTTTTACCAACACATGAGAATGAAAGCAGGACGTCTGTTACGATTTGGGGTATGCCCTCAAATGTTACGGGGTGGTATATTATGGAATTTAGGTGTTCGACTGCATTTAATAAATATCGAGAGGTTTTACAAATTACTCTGCCATCCCATGCCACATACACTAATAACAATTTCGAGTAAGTTAATCAAGGACCTTGTAGGGCCACAAATTTATTACTTAAGATTCCTAACAATTTCGTCTATCTTACATATCAAAAAGACAACATCAGCAGCATCAAATGAAAATACTATAATACATAACTAGAAGTCTCCTCTAGATTCTTAAAAGATTAGAAAATCCATATCATTCTGACTCATTCACAGTTTACTTAGTAATTATTTATCTTCAGAAATATAATCTGCCTACTATCTCACAAATAATATTCTTATGTCTCAGACGACAATATTAACTCAGTAATAGCTTATAAAGGATCAAACCGTCAAGACACACTGACGTAGTTAATATAGATCTAGATCTGTTCTAGGATGGGCTGGCAATCCCCAGCCTCATCCAGACACATCAAATTACAATTTACAAATGTGTATATCAGTCACTCAGTCTAGATCTTAATTGCAAGTAAAGACATTATAATCTTGCATCCTTTGGTAGCACTTCTACTGGAAAAGTAGGGTCAGATTCACGTCATCGTCGACGCACTGTCTCAAAACTTACGATTGGTTCCCTGAAACGATATCAGGGAACTGGAGAAAATAGCTGTGGGTAATTTCCATTGTCTATCAAGGACATAGACATGTCTTCAACAGTCTCATGATTCTCTCAGGCCGAATCTTAAGCCGACGCCCTCGCAGATGGAAACGTCTGCATGGAGTGCCTAAACCTAAAGATGGCTTCGCTTATATCTTCTGCAACCCCAGCCAACTGCTCCAATTTGATTGGTGCATCCATTTCGAGCTCAGCTCGCAGTCTATTAATAGTAACAGACAAAGTTAAATTACTATGTCAAAAGCGTTCGCAAAGTCTCTCCACCCTCTACGTTTTATGTACGAATTTATTCACTCCTTATTCGCCCCGTCTTCCCTTGCTAAAGTACACCCAAACCACGGGGTCGAAAACTGCACCGTCACTGTTAATTTATCCATTCGTTCTATCTTGCCCCACTTTCTTTCCATCTCTACGAAAAAGCGCCACAAAAACAAACTGTCCACGGGAATAGTTCAAGGACGTTTGCACTGGCTAAAATCAATGATGCCATGAAATAAACAAACCCGTGACCCAGCACGGCAATTTAAATCCTAACCCTGACATATCCCCCACCCCAGTGAAAATTTTAAGAAAAATTTACACGATAAGATCCAAGAAATCCGAAAGTTATTGTGGTAGGGGCTTAAGTAGTACTGTAGAAAAATGAGCATTAAGCTTGAGAAGAAAAATCTAACTAAGAACGTGCATATTGGATGGACAAACAGCATACAATTATTGATGCCACGTTCTATAGAATTTATTCTATCTAAACATTCTTACTGCACACAATCAAAATTCTCAGAAACATCTATAATAATAATGAGTATATCACTGTATACTGCTGGATTAAAGTATAACTATTATCAAATAATGAAGCCTTACTGAAGGAATAGGCTTATAATTATATAGTCAACACACACAATTGCTGCTTATATACACATTCACACACAATATATTGTTAATTAAAATACTGTGGTATCCAATGGCAGCAGTAGCTCTGGTAGCTTGGTTTGCCATGTCTCCATCTCATTGACCCGCTGACAAGGGCGTCAGGTTTGCCAGAAGTTCAGGTCACAGTCAGGAATGACGCTGGTGGAAAAAGGATATTCACAAAAAAGGATTGTAAAAATGGTTCATAAAGTAATGAACAAGATAAATGTGAATCCATCCACCGTCTAGAATTGAGGGGGACAAGCACTATCCAACCCCAATACAAGACACAACACTCTTTAATATCAAATTAAATGAGACGTGACAAAATATCAGCTTGGGAATTGTCACCGTCCGGGATAGCCCGGATAACAAACCGGTATTCCTGGAGTGCAAGACTCCACCTCGTTAATCGAGCATTTTTAGCCCTGTTAGTCTTTAAGAATAACAACGGACGATGGTCCGTTTCAATTATAAACTCGGACATGAGTAGATATCGCGAAAATGCGTTTACAGCAAAAATGATAGCGAGGCACTCTCGCTCGATAATTGCATAGCGGCATTCCCTATCTAGCAACTTGCGAGGTGGCCCGACCAATTGGTTTCATAAATACAAATGTCGTCAAAATACGACAATACGGAACTCATACCCTGGAGCAATATTGTCATCATACGGGCGAAAGTAGCAGGGGCTGTAACTAACCCGAAAGGCATATAGCGCCACTGCATAAGACCCAACGGAGTCTGAAAAGCGGTATATTGCTTGCTATTCTCATCCAGCGGAATTTGCCAATAGCCTTTGGAAAGATCAATTTTAGAAAAAATCGTTGCCCTCGCTAACTGAGCAAAAAGATTCTCCTGGTTGGGAATCGGTTCAGCGTCATATATCGTAACCTCATTAAGTTTACGATAGTCAATACAAAAACGCACGGTATCATCTTTTTTTTTCACTAAGACGATGGGTGAGTTATATGGACTCGTCGATCGCTCTATCACTCCTAGGTGAAACATGTTATAAGATTAAAGACGGATATACCCGTCTTTGCTAAACCATACCCGCGTCCGCTGCACGCACAAGAGACTATAATAACCGAGGTACGTAACATTTGAGGGCATACCCCAAATCGTAACAACGTCATCAACATAAGTGATTTACGTCATCAATCAGTGCCTATTTAACAGCAAACACGCATTTGCCCTGAGATTTAACCATTTATCATCTATATTAATAAAAGTGAAACCTTACAATTGCAGCGCGCCTTTCGCTACTCCTTTGTTAATGCTGATTCGGTGGCCCTCAGATTTTATACAGCGCTTAGTATAGACTGTCGTCGTGTCCCTGGCACAGAAAATAAAAAAATAATTAATAACTCGCAGAACGTTTGTATTAGTTTCTAGGTTGCGACACATTGGCGTTCGGTCTATTTTTTCGGCAAATTAATGTAACTAATATGGGTTCCGGTATAGATCTAGACTGTATCACACTCACAAAACAACTTCCGGTTAGGACTGATTTGAATGATGAGATTGAGTTCTAAGACTATCCAGTATGAAACTTTGTGTGTTCTCAATGTGCTTAGACTGGGAAAAAGAAAGGGTCTGGAATTGGGAGATTGACGCTGCAAGGCCAAAACTACAGGTTTGTGTTTTCAATATTATTCCTAGGAAAATATCATAATATTTCTTTTCCATTGACACATGACGTTATCACTTCCTGCGATGTGCAAACCGTGCGCAAATCGTAGCCATTTGACGGATGCTGGCGGGACGCGCAGGACGTCAACGCGCAAAGGGAGAGCAGTAAAACGTATCTAAAAATAAATAAACAAACAAAAATAAAATAAAACTAAAGGAACAGGCAAAATGAAGCAGGTCCATAATAATCACCCAGAACTGAAACGAATAAATCGATTTGTCCCGGGCAGGGCCGGGAACTCAGCTAGTTTATCATGCTCTTGCATAGAGATAGTATTATTTCACTAGAGTCCGCACGGTGTCACACGCCTTGGAACCACTAGAATCGCGTGGCAGCCATTTTGAGTTGGGTTGGTGATTTCGGAAGTCAGAGTTATTATTTTTTTTCTGTATGCAAGGTGGTTCAGAATTGCTATGTTTACCAGTGCTTTACTTTAATAAGGCAAGCAAAGGCAGTCCTTATTCGTATTATAGTAATAGTATCTCTATGTGCTCTTGGAATCCTTGGGTATTCTCGATATATCCTCTAATCAAACTTAGCGGTTATTTCTCATTGTCATGTATTGGTAAAACTCTAATTGTTCACGCAACTCACCTTTTACCGGATGAATAATATTGTCGTCAAAGCAATTATAAAAAAAGAAAAAGGAAAAAGTTGTATGCAGCACAACCTCGCATAAGAAAGAATAATAGAAACAATACAACAAAAACCAAAGGAAAAAGAACAGACAAATCGAGCGTTTGATCGAGCGTTTGATCGAGCGATCTTCATCAGGAAAAAAACAACAAAAACAACTAAAGTGTCCTGAAGAAGATCAGTCGATCGAAAGATTGATAGGCCCCTATTGTTTTCCCGTTGCTGTTTGTGTTATAGTCCATCGTTTGTTTTTTCTCTAAGGCAAGGCTTTGCTACATACGACTTTTTCTTTTTGCCATCTTTTGACACTGCTTCAAGCCTTGCTGCGACCCCTCGCCCCCTCCCCCCCAGCTTAAAAAAAAAAAAAATATTGTGATACATCATCATATAATAATGGAGCTTGGGCCCAACTTTGTTCCCGCAAAGGCTTTTTTTACTACGCAACGTAGAGAAATGAAACTTGGCACATGTATGTAAAATTTATTAAGCCTGTACGTGTCGAGCTTATTTTTTCCCGAAACTCTTTACTTTTCCCAGAAATTCAGTTATAATTATCAGTTATCAATTCATGATTGCGAATACGACGTGATAATTTACTTCCGTCAATTTCGTCATTTCCGCCTCTTACCGGAAATGTAAACTAGAGTTCACGATCCAGCCACGCCAAGAAAACTTTAATAGTGATACCGAGTATAGTGTTATACAGATGAGATGAGTGCCATTCATTCATACCAAGAAAACTGTGCGTAAATATTTAGATCATTTTTTACGAACACATGAGCCCATGAAAAATTCTCGGTGCGCACTACTGTGCACTGCATACTACTGTGATACTATCCTATCTATCTATTGATCGCCGATTTTATGTGGATGACCCAAAGTGTCTCGACATCAATGTCTTTGTGCTGATTCCTTTCGGTCTGGAGTGGTGAGCTTTGTTTTTTACCATTCGAAGAATGGGACAGTTTACTAGTCTGTATAAATGGAGCTTGGGACCAACTTTGTTCCCGCAAAGGCTTTTTTTTACTACACAACGTAGAGAAATGAAACTTGGCACATGTATGTAAAATGTATAAAGCCTGTACGTGTCGTGCTCATTTTTTCCCGAAACTCTTTACTTTTTCCAGAAATTCAGTTATAATTATCAGTTATCAATTCATGATTGCGAATACGACGTGATAATTTACTTCCGTCAATTTCGTCATTTCCGCCTCTTACCGGAAATGTAAACTAGAGTTCACGATCCAGCCACGCCAAGAAAACTTTGATAGTGATACCGAGTATAGTGTTATACAGATGAGGTGAGTGCCATTCATTCATACCAAGAAAACTATGCGTAAATATTTAGATCATTTTTTACGAACACTGAGCCCATGAAAAATGCTCGGTGCGCACTACTGTGCACTGTGTACTACTGTAATACTATCCTATCTATCTATTGATCGCCGATTTTATGTGGATTACCCAAAGTGTCTCGACAGCAATGTCTTTGTGCTGATTCCTTTCGGTCTGGAGTGGTGAGCTTTGTTTTTTATCATTCGAAGAATGGGGTAGTTACTAGTCTGTATAAACGAGTAATTTGGTATTTTGTATGAAACACCATAGAAGTGCAACCATGCTCCGATCGTATTGTGGAAAACTGTGAGGGACAGTATGAGACCGTGAGAAGGTGGGCAAGAACTAAGAAAAGGGTATAAAACCCCGGGCCGCCGGGCCAAGCACCAAGCACTGCTCCAGGACCGTAGACACGTTGGCCTAGAGGCAAGCTTTTCGCCATTCGCGCCTCATACCGAGAGCACCGGATTTGATCCCCGGTCGTTGCAGGCATTTTGGATTTTTATTTGGGGGGGGGGGGGGGGAAGAATTCCTGTCCCTGATCCTATGGTAGGTAGGATCGAGCACCTAGTCTTCTCGGATAAGGCCAAAAAACTCAGAGGGCCCGTGTGCACGTTGCGCGCGTTAAAGATACCTTGGCAGTTGAGATTCGAGAAGAGCAGGCCGAACAAGGCCGCTGCCCGGGCAAAATTCGAAAAAAAACAACAACAACACGAATCTCTACTACAAATACACACAGAAGCAAGAACAAGAAAAATAAAATCAAGAAAAGTGAAGTGTAAATAACAGCAGCGAAACTCCTTAAAATTAATAAACTAAGACCAAACACGAAATGAAGAAATGAAAATTTTATAATTAATTTCTACTTTGTAGTTTGTTTTTGTTTATATTTTGAAGTACATAATTTTATACAGTATATGGGGGAACCAACATCTTTACTGCTTAGGACATCTAAAGGCCTTACTCCGGCCCTGATCAAGTTTGAAGAAATATTGCCACTCAAACCCTGTGAAATATTAATATTTTTAAACAAACAAACAAACAAACAAACAAACAAAGAGAGGAGAAAAAAAAAAAAAAAAACACACTTGAATAAAATTGTTCACAGGTGGCCAGGTGAGACGAAAATCTATAAATGTCTGAGTGGGCAGATTGGTTAATGCCCTCCAACAAACATGAGAATGGGTCATCTTGCCATTTGATCATTTAAAAAAAAAAACCCGCTATCTATATTCTCTGGATCAAACAAGTATGCCAATACAAATACAACAACAACAACAACAAAAACAACAACAAAAACAAGAAAAAATTCAAATGAAAAGCAAGAAATGAGAGATGCAAATGCCAAGGGCAGAAATTCTCCGAAAACAAAAGATCTCAGCGCTGACTTTGAACGATGAACAGTGAAAGAGTAATGTGACCTGCCTCAGTAGGCTACTTAGTTGACTTGAGTTTACTTTTTTGGCATAGAACGATGAACGATCAGTCACTTAATGCCCGCTCGTCCACTGCAGTTTTCAGTCACTCCCAGGCCCGGCTTTAATGCAAATGAGCCTGTTTAGTCAGTCACAGACCTGACTACGCGATTATCCTGCATGCGCGCTTTTTTGTCAGGTGTATAGCCGACTGAGTCATCCCTCGAATGCTCGATTCACGGATTTGGAAAGGAAATTTGAAGCTGTATGTATTGTTATGGCTTCTAACATTGCATTTTACTTTGAATAATGCAGTTATCTTTGGTATCACATGTATAACAAGTAGATTTGTGCTTTAAAACAACCAAATTATTGAATTAGGGCCTCTGACCCAGATTGCTACGACACTAGGCCAAGGCTATATAGTGTAATGTCTTGTGTTTCGTGCCGCAGACAGTGAGGTTATAGAAGAAAAGAAAAGGATTGGAGCGGGGGGGGGGTGGGGGGTGGGAGATGGAGAGAACAGACAGGATGGGGTGGCAGACAAAGGGATGATAGATTTTGTTCAGTGAATGTTTATCGAGCTATAAGTATAAAGTAAAAAGAAAAGAATGAAGGAGTTAGATTGATGCAGCCGCAGTTGTAAACATAACATACATCATGTATGAGAATACATCACATATCAGAATTACCATACTCAGAAGTAGTGCAGGAGAACAAGATGATGTGAAAGAATATTAAACATTTATTCTTTTAAAAAGTTGTCAGACTCAATTTCAGACTCAGACCATATTAATAACTATTATCTAGCTTTCCCTAAACACAATGTGCCCGTGTGTCGACATGGTTTCTATTCCAACCCATCTTGTATTTCACTTTCCGGGGGGTGGGGGGGGGGGCGTTGTTCTACCTCGCACTTTCAACATGGGTGTCCCGGGGTGTTTTGTCCCCTGGGAGTTTTGTCTGGACCCCCTCCCACGCAAAAACAACATGACAAAGATTTAAATATACAATGAACAGAGATGTTACATTGTAGTAATGAAATAAAATCATAAACAAGAAAAATGACTACATTGGCTATTACCATTGTATAGAAAAAGAATTAAATCATTGTCATTTTCTTTTCATACAGCTCATCATGCCAAAACAGACACCCGTTGATGTGGCAGAGGCACTGATTATTGTAGTGCAATATTTGTACTTTTTGTATAAATTGTAAAGTTCATACATTTCCAAAATATCGGATAGATCTGAATCCATCTCTTACTGCACTGTAAATCTTAGATTTAGATCTAGTCATAGGCACAAACCCAGGTTACAATGGAGATGAGGCGATACAGACTGCACATACTTGGAGTTAGCGAGACCCGCTGGATACAGTCCGGACTGAAACAACTTAATTCTGGGGAAAAGATTTTGTATTCTGGAAGGGAGGACAAAAAGCATACAGAAGGGGTAGCGATCATCTTGAGCAAGCACGCCCAGAGGTCACTGAGGGGATGGGAACCCTACGGAAGGAGAATTATATTGGCATCATTTACTACAAAGAACAAGAACATCAACATGAACATTGTGCAGATATACGCCCCAACAAATGAAGCAACCGATGAGGACAAGGACGATTTCTACAACCAGCTTCAGGAAATAGTTGACACATTGCCAAGAAAAGATGTGAACATTATAATGGGAGACGCCAATGCCAAGATAGGACAGGACAATACAGGGTATGAGGACATTATGGGGCGCAATGGTTTGGGACAAATGAATGAGAATGGAGAGCGGTTTGCAAGTTTCTGCGCATTTAACAGCTATGTGATTGGAGGTTCAGTATTCCCACACAAGAGGATCCATAAGGCCACTTGGATTTCACCGGATGGAGTAACTGAAAACCAGATTGACCACTTTTGCATCACCCGACGATTCAGACGCTCACTGGAGGATGTCATAGTACAGAGAGGAGCTGATGTTGGATCTGACCATCACATGCTGCTGGCAAGACTCAAACTCCGCCTCAAGAAACAAGGTACCAGAGCAGGAACAAAGAGGAGAAAGTTTCAAGTGAGCCTTCTTGATGGAGACAAGAAGGAAGAGTTCCAGCTGACACTGAGGAATAGATTCAAACCCCTTGTTGACCTCGAAGAGACAGTAGATTTGGAGACTCACTGGGCTAAGGTAAAAGGAGTATTTACATCGACATGTCAGGATGTTCTTGGGGAAAAGAAAGTGGAACACAAGGAATGGATCAGTCAAAAATCACTGGACTTGATAAGGATAAGAAGAGACCTAAAAGAACAGGTAAATGCAAGTCGTACAAGAAGCTCAAGAGTTGGTAACCAGGAAGAGTACCGAGCATCAGCTAAAGAGGTCAAAAAATCAATTAAAAAAGACAAAGAGGAGTTCATAGGAATGTTAGCAGAGAAAGCAGAGAAGGCAGCAACAGGAGGACACACGAGGATCCTCTACCAGACTACAAAGACTCTTGCTGGAAAATATGGAAAACCGGAAGTTCCTGTCAAGGATTGCAACAGGAAGGCTATTTTTGGAAAGGAAGCTCAGGCAAAAAGATGGATAGAACATTTTAGTAGCCTCTTGAACAGACCTCCACCAAACAACCCACCCGACATTCTACCCGCAAGAAATGATTTACCGATCAGTTGCGACCCTCCGACTAAAGCAGAGATTAATGATGCCATAAAGCAGTTAAATCGAGGCAAGGCAGCTGGACCAGACCAGATCCCACCAGAGGCGCTGAAGGCAGATGCTGCTGGGGCTGCAGAGGATCTGCACTCACTATTCTCGAGGATTTGGATCGGAGGCAAGTTTCCAAAGGACTGGAAGGAAGGACACCTCGTGAAGCTTCCAAAAAAAGGGGACCTCAGCAATTGTAGTAACTACAGAGGAATCACACTTCTCTCCATCCCAGGAAAGGTTTTCAATCGGATTATTCTCAAGCGAATACAGAATGCAACAGACCCAAAACTTCGTGAGGAGCAAGCTGGTTTCAGGAGTAATCGATCAACCACCGACCAGATCGCCACGCTGAGAATTATAGTAGAGCAGTCGCTAGAGTGGAACTCCCAACTGATAGTGAACTTCCTTGACTACGAGAAGGCCTTTGACAGCATCGATAGAGAAACGCTGTGGAGAATATTGAGACATTATGGAATCCCAGAGAAGATGGCGAATCTTATCAAGAGCATGTATGAGGGGACAAGTTGCAGAGTCGTACACGATGGTGAGCTTACTGACAGCTTTGATATCAAGACTGGTGTTAGGCAGGGTTGTTTGCTGTCCCCATTTCTGTTTATTCTGGTGATCGATTGGCTTATGAAAGAAACCACCAATGGAGGAAGAAATGGCATACAATGGACCCCATGGACACAGCTGGACGATCTAGATTTTGCAGATGACTTGGCACTATTGTCGCACACACACGACCAGATGCAAGCAAAGACTACAGCTCTAAACAAAATTTCAGAATCTATTGGATTGAGGATACATCCTGCGAAGTCGAAGGTCCTAAAAATTGTTGCACCCCCAAGCGAACAAGTCAAAGTAGGAGATCAACCACTGGAAGATGTAGAGTCCTTCTGCTATCTTGGTAGTATCATTGACAATAAGGGAGGAACAGAGGCAGAAGTCAAAGCACGAATTGGAAAGGCACAGGCAGCTTTCACGTCCTTAAGCAAGATTTGGAGAACCAAGGATATATCTCTAAAAACAAAGCTGAGGATATTCAACTCGAACGTGAAGTCAGTCCTGTTGTATGGATGTGAGACTTGGAATGCGTCCCAGGCCTGCATAAAGAGAATCCAAGTTTTCATCAACAGATGTTTGAGGAAGCTACTTAAGATCAGATGGACAGACAAGGTCAGCAATGAAATTGTTTGGAAAAGAACAAGACAGAGCCCAGTCAGAGAGGAAATTGGTAGGAGGCGATGGAGATGGATCGGCCACACTCTCAGGAGGCCAGGAAACAGCATCGCGAAGAAGGTATTGGATTGGAATCCCCAGGGCAAGAGATCAAGAGGAAGGCCGCGCGGAACGTGGAGAAGAGCCAGAGAAAATGATGTGCAACGAAGCGGAAAGACTTGGAATAATGTAAAGAGGCTGGCCCATGATAGAGAGGGATGGAAAGTGTTTGTTGGTGGCCTATACCCTGATCCAGGGTGAGAAAGGCAATGATGATGATAGGCACAAACGTAGGCTAACTTAATACAACACAAGTGGTCGTGACAACAATACAAGTGGTCGTGACTCTACTACTCTGGTATGTAACCTCAAAATTAGGTCACAAGGACTAGTCTTGCCTTTACCTGCCGCGGTGGACGAGGCGAGCTTTTGTCAGGTGAACACCGTACTACTACGTCACGTTTCATCCTGGCCTGGGAGTGACAAAAAATGCTAGTGGACGAGACGCCGTGCTGGTTCTGGCATAGAAATGCATCTTTGCGTAGACTCTGCACATATCCACTAAGGCAAGTTGAGCTTTTTGCCCTACACGGTGCTTTTCGAAGCCGTGCGGCTCCCCGAAAACAACCGTAACGCGGAAGTGAAAAGGGTTTTTACCGCATCGTGTTTCCGCTTTGGTCTCGTTTGGCTTTTCGGGGGAGACACTGACGTCCTACGCGCGGCAAAATTACCGACAGCGAATGGAAACCAAAGCCGCTGTCTCAAGGCGCTAAAAATTGGATTTTATTGGACAGAGGAATACTTGTGATGTCTTTACATAACGTCAGAAGTGTCAGAAAATGACAAATGTTACTTTCTTCAACAGGTTCTCAAATAGTCATATCATAAGTATCATTGTGGCTTCAAAGCATCTCTTTTGGTTAAACTTACTTCAATATTTTATGGTCATATGAAATAGGTTCATGTAAACTTTACAGATGGCCATAATTATATCACACATTATACCAGGGAGTTATAAAAACGGTTATGAGTGGCAGCTTGCCCTATCCATCCATCCATCCATCCATCCATCCATCCATCCATCCATCCATCCATCCATCCATCCATCCATCCATCCATCCATCCATCTATCTATCTATCTATCTATCTATCTATCTATCTATCTATCTATCTATCTATCTATCTATCTATCTATCTATCTATATGCCGGGTGAAACATCGTTCTAAAATGTTCTCGTTGCACCTGTTTCCATGGAATTTGACATGGGCTCCTGTATTAACTTATCTTAACTGACATAATTATTATCTTTTCCCATTTCTCTGTCTCTGGGGACAGCCACAACAACAACAACAACAACAAGCCCCTTCTTCTTTACAGCCTAGAAAAATCGATATAGTGTGATATGCATGAATGCATTGAGTTGAACAACCACAAACACGCATGTAATTATTTATGAAAAAATTAACCCCTCCGGCTTGGCTAGGGATAAACTTGCATGATCTGCTCCTCTCTATCTCTCTGTCTCTCTCTCTCTCTCTCTTTCTCTGTCACCGAGACTCTCTCTCTCTCGCTCTTTTTCTCTTGCTCTCTCTTTCAGGTCCTCACTCTCTCTTGCCCCCCCCTCTGTCTCTCTCGCTCTCTCTTTCGCTCTCCTCTTGCCTCCCCCCCCCTCGCCTCCATAATTTCACTACTCCTCTTCCTCTGCTCTTCCTGTCTCTTTCACTCCCTCCTCTGGTGACGACAGCGAAGACCACTGATCGAATGTCCCTTGCTTTGCTTCGAATCGCCCAGGTAGTTTTCCAGCTCATTCTGCACTATGCGAACCCAGACACTGAGCATTCCTTTCTTGCAACGAAATCGCGACAAATTATTCGCCTATCAAAGCGTCACCGTTTCCCAGGGACTGTTAGTTACTCAAAAATTCGAAAAAAGCTTTCACTTGGGGGGACTCAGTATTTTACATAGAGAGCTCTAGTTTTCTGTATTTGGCTTTATAATTAGGCTATGCTCTCGTAAGAACAGCCTTTAGGCGAATTTTTGAGTTACAGCAGTTTTAGGTAACGGTGGCGAGATCCAGTCTCCCGCGGGCGTGAATGCACTGTGACTGAATGTTGCTATGTACAAGTACGTAACGTCCCCCAAGTTTTTTTGCGCTAGGGGTACGTATTTTAAAGCCTTTTGGGATGCCAACGCTAGAGAGCTCCTTCCGAATACATACTCCTAACTGATTATTCTTTCTGATTTTCTTTTTGTTTTCCTCGTGTTCCTTTGGTTGAAAGGATAGTGGGAGTGGGGGGGGGGGTGGGGGGGGAGCAGGGTCAGGGATTCGATAAGATTTAGGGTTGAGGATAAGGGCAGGGTTAGGGATAGGTATTGAGGTTGGCTGATGACAGATCCGAGTGGAGAGCCATGATCGCCAATGTCTGTTCCAGCCAGGGCAACTGATGATGATGTATATATTTTTACGCACCTCAAAACGGTTGGCATGCGTACATATAACAACAGCTAAAATGGCACACATCCAGCTATGATGCGTCCGTGAGAGAAATTGCGCATGTTAAAAACGATCTTCAGTATCTTTCTCTGTTTGTTTTGCTGTGTTTTATATTCTGTTGCTCCCGTGTGATCTAGAAATTTGATGGGACGAGGGCTGCCAACTGTTATTCAAGATAGATGTAAATTTCTTTACCCAAGCTTTTGAGTGTAGTGATCGATGGTCAGAACTGCGAAATGCCGTGTATGTGTGTCACATTGCATGTTTTCTTGATGACTGTGTTGTTAATAAATTTGTTCTTGCCACTTTCTTTAGCATTGTGTCCCCCCCCCCCCCCCCAAGTGCTGTAATACAGTAAAGTACGTGTATTAATTATTATGCTTTCCACTGTGGCTTTATAGAACAAGAAAAGCAACGTTTTGTCGACATTAAAGGATTTTAACGTGTGTAGAAAGTACATTCTGTGCCTGGCTCTTGAATGGACCTTTGAGATACATGTGCGCCAATCTAGATCGTGTTGGATGTGTATGCCCAAATATCTGTGCTGTTCAACTCGTTCAACTTCTTCATTGTCAATAATTTATTTTGAAAAAAAAATCTGAATAAAATCAAACTTTTCAATTCGTGATTGATTAAAAAATTATTGTGACAATTATAAATAACTGAAAGTCAAAAGGAACGTTTGTCAGAACACTCCTTTCCCCTCGGGTACCCTTTTATACGTTGGGGTTAGGCATCTGGAGGGTGCTGCACAGGGAGAGTAGGCCTACATAAATATGCTGGTGTCACCGTGGGTCGGGTGTGGTCGACAAGGCGTGAGACCGATACAGCAGCCCCCCCCCTTCCTCCTCAGAGAGTACATACACTGTGGATGATCGCTAATGCATCAGATGAAAGTGAGTCAGAGACGTTAATCCTAGTACAAATTCAACCGCATGCGCAAGGTCAAGAGACGTGACATAAACGCTGAAGATATTATGGAAATGAACTCAGAGAGAGACAGAGACAGAGAGAGAGAGAGAGAGAGAGAGAGAGAAAGAGACAGACAAAAAGACGAGAGAGAGAGAGAGAGAGAGAGAGAGAGAGAGAGAGAGAGAGAGAGAGAGAGAGAGAGAGAGAGAGAGAGAGATTCATCCTGTGCAAAGTCGAGGGCTAATTTTATTATGTTTGGTGCTAGGTATTCCCAATGTTTCCAGGCACCAGATATTTCTATAATCATCATAGGCAATACAATATTACATTAGAATATCATATCTTTGTAATAATGAAAGAAATATTTTCTGACGTGGCCCGACCCACAGCACGTCTTGTCCTTAATGAAAGAGGCTGTACTAAGATCTGGCGTCATTTAAAAACGTCATACACATTTACAAAATTGTTTTCAGATCTTTACAAAACAACTTTCGAGAATTTTACCAATGTATTAAATTTATATTTTATACGGAACTATTATTTTCATTGTGTTGGTGCAATTTTAATTGATGAAGCTCTAAATACCAAACCGAGACACAGAATACCGAGATGGACCATTCGTTCTATCACTATAATTATGTCCTCAACCTGCGCGCGTATAAACAAGGTGAGTACTACGCACAGAGCTCTGTGGTACTAGTCTTTTTCGTTCAGTTATGAAGGGGTGTGGTGCGAATTGTTGCATTGCTGACATGGATGATACGCGGACAAGTCGACCGACGGAATTTGGCGAACAGGCTTCACCAATTTTACCAAAAATTCCCAAATTCTGTGACCGTAACCTTGCTCTTAAGTGAGACAAACATTGCATTTCGTACTAGTCAGTTGATATGAGTAGTCTGAGCTTTACTCATGGTCAGTTGTTTGCCTCACTATAAGGTAGAATGCGCATGACGTCATAGAGTTTTTGTTTTGTCCTTCTGCCAAACAAGATGGCCGGTGGATCAGCTGATGAGTGTAACTTCGAGATGTGTCTAAGCGGTTAAAATGCCTGCTGGTTGCATTGTAGTTGACTGTTATGTCAGGGGTGGAAAGGATGTATCCAAACTGGTCCGATTTCCTACCATCCGTGTAAACAAGAGAAAGGAAGTGAAAGAATTGACCGAACGTCTCCTATGTGCGTATACACACGTGTCATTGTTTACACTCATCAGCTGATCCATCGGCCATCTTGTTTGACGGAAGTACACAACAAAAAAACTCTGTGACGTCATGCGCATTCTACCCATTTGATGATGGCTGACCTACATTCAACTAGCTGGGTTTTCCCTAAAATCTTGTTTTCTACCATTGAACCATCTCGGTACCCTGCGTCTTCAGACCAAACATTTTTATATAAAGTACCCAAAATAGACCGTGAAAGGCGCGAAGCTAAGTGACCGCCACAGTGCCGTAAAACTCAAACCCACTTCGTCAATACTTTAACCGTCCAAGTGTGAGAAGGGTATTTTGAAAAACCAAGCCAAACCAAACCAAATTAATAAAGTCAGTGACTTGCTCTCACAGAAATGGCACTTCTCCAGTTTTCAAAAATAACTTTTACTCACAAATGACAATGGTGGCGTAGCATTGCACGACATATCGCATCTACATTATCACTTTTGGTAAGGTAGATATTACATGAAATTTACGATACGCTAGCTAAAACGTTTCACTTCAAATGTGGAATAGGACGCGATCATTGTCTTACGTAACTTTGATAAACCTTTGTTCTGTACATAATTTACCACATAACAGCCAACAGAGATACAGGCCCGTGCCAAGCTGATAATGGAGCCAAACCAGAGATGAGGAATGTAACACCCCCCTCCCCCACCCACCACCACCAACCACCACCATTAAGCATTAACTGATCATAAAAGCATTTTGTGCAATTAGTGCCGAGTGCATTATTTATATATCGTAGATATATTTTTGCATCTTAGATCATCCGCTGACACTCAAGGTTTAAAATTCCCAAGATGTCCCCTAAGACCATGGGTGAAAAATCTTTTTCTTTTTAACCTTTGTCCCGCGTTGAGTGAACTTGTCCGCAATAACAACAATAGTGGTGGATAAATTGTAAGGGACCCCTATGATATTTGGATAAAGTACTCGTGATGAGAAGCAATAAGTTCTATTGTTAAATAGAGGGCCCATAATCAAGAACTTTCTGCATTAAAAATATGTCGTTTAATACACGTTTTATCCTTTCCCCAAGAGCTGCACGCTTGTTTTGTCCCCAAATTATTTTTTAAGCCAGGCACTTAATTTATTAACCACTGCACCGTGACATTGCCTTTTCCCCCCTGAACTATGTAAAGGTTCCACATACTATGATGTTAGTTTTCTTACCACACCTGTAGCAAGAGATTTGATTTCCGGCTCGTAAAGTACATTATGCACTGAAAAGCGGTTTGATCAAAGCAGCACAATATCTCTCTAATTACCACATCAAATACAGACAACGACCAACAACAAAGTCGATCATTTTCTCCCAGTTTCCCCTGATGAAAAACCTACCGATGGACGACTTTGTGCAGCATGCCATAGTATTACCGGTAAATCGGAATTCATCATAACAGACATAAAACGGTTTCTCAAATACGCAGATGGCCCCTAGGTTCTCCCTAAAACATGATGACGACAACCAGCATCAAAGTCTAAAGTTTCCCCAAGATTTTCCCCAGTTCGAACTTCAGACCATCCATACTAATTACTATTACATGAATATGACGAGTAGTTACGGACACTTCCATCGCAATAAACGTAATCGCACCATACCATTTTGTTAGACGTAGTAGGGGTGACAGGTTAGATAAACAAGCGAAAATTATTTGGAAAACAAAATCATTCTTAAATGTAAAAAAAAAAACAACACGATGTCGCGGCAACCGAATAAACAAAACACCAGGGGCAGCGTTGCTACGCAATAATTATATTGGCTTCCCACAGGACCCGGTTTGCAATATGTAGGCCACGATATTTTTGTTATTAGCCTCGCGTGTTGCGCGGGGAGGCCAATATAGGGGCCTCCCGCAGGTCGAGGGTGGTTAAGGGCCTTAGATTTGCAATTCTCTGCCCCTGTTTTTGAAAAAGACTGAAAATTTTATGACTTTTAAACATCAGTTGAAGAGTCATCTTTTTACACACTTTTCCTCAGTATGCCTGTGTATTGTGTGTGTGATGTTTATGATATAAATGTTGTAAAGCGGTTATAGCCTGGTTGTTAATGGGATGAATCGCCGTGTAAAAGCTGTGTAGTATTATTATTGTTACTATTATTATGACTATTATTATGTATATTGTATCTGTATTAATCTTTCTGTTACGGACATTGTTTGGGGGAGAATCTCTGACCTTGGCATTTGCATCCATTTCTTCCCTCTTTTTTCTCCTTGTTCTTGTCTTTGTCGTCATTTCTGTTGTTCTCTTGGCCTTCTTTTCCTTCTTCCCAGCCCTCAATAGAGCCACTGCACTCTTCTTTTCCTTCTTCCCAGCCCTCAATAGAGCCACTGCACTCTTCTTTTCCTTCTTCCCAGCCCTCAATAGAGCCACTGCACTCTTCTTTTCCTTCTTCCCAGCCCTCAATAGAGCCACTGCACTCTTCTTTTCCTTCTTCCCAGCCCTCAATAGAGCCACTGCACTCTTCTTTTCCTTCTTCCCAGCCCTCAATAGAGCCACTGCACTCTTCTTTTCCTTCTTCCCAGCCCTCAATAGAGCCACTGCACTCTTCTTTTCCTTCTTCCCAGCCCTCAATAGAGCCACTGCACTCTTCTTTTCCTTCTTCCCAGCTCTCAATAGAGCCACTGCACTCTTCTTTTCCTTCTTCCCAGCCCTCAATAGAGCCACTGCACTCTTCTTTTCCTTCTTCCCAGCTCTCAATAGAGCCACTGCACTCTTCTTTTCCTTCTTCCCAGCTCTCAATAGAGCCACTGCACTCTTCTTTTCCTTCTTCTCAGCCCTCAATAGAGCCACTGCACTCTTCTTTTCCTTCTTCTTGTGGTTTTCCTTGGGCTGGCCGTATTAATGTGTGTTAATCTTTTATTAATTTCTGTATTATGTACGAATATTTTGTGTTTTTGTCCCCGTTGCCTCATTACAATTAATTGCAGTGGGCCATTTGGAATGGACCTCCGGTTTATCAACGTCCTGTACAGAAAGGTCCCCCCCCCCCCAATCGACAACGTGTTTTGGTTTTACCGGGGGGGGGGGGGGTGGGGAGTAGGCTCCCTCAAAATCGGAGATCCATTCCAAATGGCTCATCTCCATAATTATGTTGAACACATCGTGTGGTTTCCACAGTTTAGTATTGTAACAATAATAATAATGATTTGAGGTCTTTATTTTAGGAGGTTCGCTGCCCTTGGCATTTACACCTCACTTTACTTGTTTTATTATTTCTTGTTCTGGCGGGGGGGGGGGGGAAGGAGATGATATGGATAAATTTTAATCTATTAATTTCAATTTTGCCCGGGCAGCGGCCTTTCGGCCTGCTCTTTACGATTTCCAACTGCCAAGGTATCTTTAACGTGCGCAACGTGCACACGGGCCCTCCGAATTTTTTCGTCCTTATCCGAGAAGACTAGAGTACTCGATCCTACCCCCCAATAGGACCAGGGACTTGAAAATATGAGAAAAATCCAATTTCCAAGAACTACTTGATCCTACCCCCCAATAGGACCAGGGACTTGAAAATATGAGAAAATCCAATTTCCAAGAACTAATCGATCCTACCCCCCAATAGGACCAGGGACTTGAAAATATGAGAAAAATCCACTTTCCAACATGCCTGCACTAGACAAGGTGGTCTAGAGGCAAGGTGCTCGCCTCTCATGCCAAGGGTCCCGGGTTCTAAACAATAATAATAATAATAATGGAGATCATTTATATAGCGCCTAATCCAAACGAGTTTGCTCTAGGCGCTTTACAGAAAGTCTTGTTCTCTCGATTTGCGTCTCTCTCACTCTCTCTTTCTGTCTTTCACTCTCTGTCTCTCACTCTCTCTATCTCTCTCAATCTGCCGGATTTTTCCACATGCGTGAGAACCTGCTCTGAAACGAAAAATCCGCCCAAGAACCCTGCATTTGACTGAGAGACGAGCACACTTTTACGTAAAATGTCCATAAGACTGTTAAGTAGACGGGATAGAACAAAGCCACACAGTACAGTGAAAGAGAACGGGTGGAGGGAAGGGGGGGGGGAGGCGAATCGTACAAAGGATGGAGCCCAATTACGTCTTTCGTGTGCAAGCAGGCCACTCAGAATAAATTAGCATAGACATCACCTAACATTATTGTTATCTGACTCGAGGGGCAGAATTTTATACTTAGTTGACCACGCACTTGGTTTGCAGGGCACATGTACATGTATGTACTTAGGGCTGACTGTGGTTATTACACATGGTATCACTGGGCCCCATGTTGTATCCGCCTCAAGGCCTACTAGATAGACTATCTAGTAGGCCTTGATCCGCCTAAGTGCCCGGTCCGCCTAAGAACCCGCCTTTTCTGTCTCCCGTTGACCGGGTTCTTAGGCGGAGACTACTGTATCAGGCTATGCTAAAATAATCAGTTCCATTAAATTTAGTGTCAAATATGAGTCCATGCCAAATTTCAAATAAGTTCAACCGGCAATTTTCGACAAAATTGCTGTTCAGCCGCCCATTCTAAGTTAAAGCACACTGTATTTAAACCAACGTTGCAGCAATGCGACGTCACGGGCCACGGCCTAGGTGAACGGAATAGTATAGGTCTGATAGCCGCTAAATTAGGTCAAGCGTGTTGTGGGCTTGTGTGCCTCGCCGCGGGGCGTGGGGCCCCATCGGCCACGGCCATAGCCAGCTGCATATTCATCGACTGCCAATTTTTACGTGAGTAAACATCGCAAGTATCCGCTTTCGGGGCCTCGGCCTGGAACAAGCTCAAAGATTCGTTGGGAAGGTGAATATTTTATTGTACTCGGCCTACATTTTGCTCACGTGATAATGACATTTCGGTCACAGCGACCATGTCGCCGTGCGCATTAATACTGTGGCACCCATCCAAACGATAACTTCCGTTTCCTTTACACAGCCTCAGAGGAAAACGCGTGTACATGACGTGTACACTTTATTTTTTGGTTGTTTTTTTTTTCCACGTAACTTTTGGTATAGGTTGAATGTGCGTGACATCACATGCCCGTGTCTTCATTTTGGGGAATTTTGCTATTTCTTTCTTTCTTCAATTTTCTTTTCATACTGTTTCAATACCTTGTCTGAAGAACTTTTTGAACGAAAGTTCATTTTGTCTTTCATTTTCCTTCACGTTTTATATTGTGTATCGTTTTTGTATTATTTATTACGCGAGACTTGGCACGGCAACACATGATAACCTTTTGTTTTTGCTGGATTTTTTTTTTTACGTTGTTTACAACCACCGTCACATTTGCTGGCACAGACTACAGAAAATGCCACTGGTTTATTCTGTGTTCGGTGATTGGGTTAGAATGTTTTGGCATCCGACCAAACTTGTCAACATGGATCTCAGGTACACTTTACGGGTTAGGGCAGATTGAAGTGAGAAATTAAAATTTAATCAATGATTTACGTCAGACACGATGGTCACAGGTCAGCTCTCTTTGTTCCAGTGCGGTATTTTTTTATTTTTTTTTGAATAAAATTAGAATAAGAGCGATCAGCATCGAATTTGCTCCAAAACTGTCGGTAGGATTTATTTGACATTTTGCACATGTGTTCATATTTCACACTAAAGCTAATGGAACTGATTTTCATCACTTGTTAGACTCGCATAATTTTGAGTCTCTTTCTTTGCGCTTTTAAAAAAAAAAAAAAGGTCGTAAGTAAAGTAGACTGAGTTAGGAGCAGCCCATTTCTACAGTACCAAACTGTGCGATTCACTAAACTGTGTTCAACATTTATATTATGTACTTTTGTGCCTGGAGTATTGTTCCATGAGTTTATACTTTTCCTGTTCTATCTCCTCTTCCTTCGTTCTCTCCTCCTCCTCCTGTCTCTCTCATCCTCTTCTCTTCTCCCTCCTTCCCTCCCTCCTCCTCCTCTCTCCCCATCCTTCTCATCTCTTTCTTTTTTTTTTTTCATGCCGTTTACTCCTTTGATACCTACCAGTGGCATACTTTTTTTATTATTCCTTCCTTTCCTCCTCAGACAACAGTGGCAGTGATTACAACACACTGAGTCGGGCCTGTCGATAATGTTCCATTTGGACTCTCGACAGGCCACGTCATCCTTTCCCAAAAGATGGAAGCAAACCACAATGGAAATGCCCGAGAACAGGTAAGACAATGCAACAGACATTAACTTTCAACGTATATTTCCGGACTACGGACTGTAGCGGGGTAGTTTTGTTATATTATTACATGTAGTACTACCATCTATTAATAACACTGGAGTCCGTACAGCTGATTTCATGCGTGCGCATTAGAAGGCAATAGTCGCCATCTTGTATAAGGCAAGCACGGACTGCGCCTCAGCGTTTACACATCCGTTACACTACAGTTTCTGCTTTCTACCTTCACTTTCCTTTTCCTCTGCTAACTCCTTCTTTCTTTCCCTCTGCTCCTGTACCTTCTGTTTCTTCTCTACCTTCTTTCTTTCCTGCTTTAAAAGGAGGGAGAACTGTTCTCATTCAATTTAAGTCAATTAATTTACTATAAAACTAGACCTTAAAAGCCTATGTAGTTGGATTTTACCACAATATTATTCTTTGTTTCTCATTAAATTCAGTTGTTTACTATTAGTATTAGCTGGTGTGCACTGGCTCTTTTCAACTCTTGTTTTGAATACATCATGTAATCATAATAATAAATAATAATGGTGCTAGTGATCCCAGTTGATGCACATACAACACTGATGTCACAATGCAATTACCAGTGACCGCACCCCTGCAAGGTGTCAGATGAATGCACGTCGGTGCAGTCAGTGCCATATGTGCATAATCATACTCATAATACCCAGAAAACGTTTTTTTTAATGAAAATCTACCCGAAGTAGAATGTCCAGAGCACTTCTGTGAGCTTACACCAGACCACTAAATGGAGAAATTTGTAGGGTCACATATTTACCTTTGAACTCAAGATGGAAGTTGTGCGAACACAAAACTTGGGAAAGTTATCCAAGGCAAAATACAAGCTTAAACAGCAGTCATATGCTATGTGATGTTGTGATCTCTTGATAAGAACGTCACAAAACGTGGATTAGTCACAAAAACACTGGTAAATGAAACTGTATGGAAAAACAAATATTGACCGCATCAACGTGCTGACTGCACCTAGTGCATTGACTATAGATCTAGAATCTATAGATTCACTAGGTGAGAGATTGACCTGTAGCCGTGGGAATTTATACATTTTTGTTTGGAAAAGCTCTGGAATGCACAATCCAGCTGTGCTCAAACCTCTGAATAACTAGGCTAAGGCTCTTCTGACTTTTAGATATATGTACTTGACTGAGTGAGTACATCCAAGCTTGTAGATTAAGATGTTTTTCTTCTTGGCTATCTAGATCATTTGCTACATCTCGGCCTATGATTTACATATATTATTATAATTATGCCTCTCTCTCTCTCTCTCTCTCTCTCTCTCTCTCTCTCTCTCTCTCTCTCTCTCTCTCTCTCTCTCTCTCTCTCTCTCTCTCTCTCTCTCTCTCTCTCTCTCTCACACACACACACACACACACCAGCTCCTGGATCTTAACGGGTCTATGGCAAAACCAACTTTCCCTCAGTTCTTTAGCATGTTCTTTTTTTGTGTGTTTTTATAATTGTTATGTACACCCACTCATTGTTGGTTATCTGAGAGAAACTGACTTGTAAAGTTTCCTCTGTCCACACGCTGATTTTTTTTTCTTTTAACATGACTCATCATGAGCTAAACTAACCTGCGGTAAAAAGAGCCCTACATAGTTCCCTTCCCTTTTACTTCTAAACGATTGACCAATTAATAAAAATACCATGATATAAAAACAGCATAAATTATAAATTTGTATTTATTATCAAACACTTTAAAAGAAAATAATACAAGTATATGATAATCCGTAAATAACATAAATGTTATTATTTCTGTTTGTTATCTTTTAATTTTGATCACCACCGTGAAAAGAGAAAAAACAGCGCTGACTAGGCCCTATCTATTAGTTAATAGTGTGTACTGGGCGGGCCTTGCGCTGCCGTACTTTGCCCTACTTTTTCCGCCATCTTGGGGTTTCAATAGTGCGCGGCTTGCAGGGCAAGCGAAGAGGGCTGTGCGCACTCCAGTATTATTAGTACCTCCATGGGTATTGCAGATCGACTTGAGCGGGAAGTATGTCAATCACTGTGCACTTTGTTGTGCTCCGAGGAGAGACAAAAGGAGGGCAAGGTTGGACAAAAAAAGTTCGAAAATTGGTGCGCACTTGTTGTGTTTGTTGTGTTAGTGTGCCATCATTAGTGTGACCTTGTAATTAATAATTGCTTGTCCTCCTTTTGTTTGCAAAAGGCGCACCGCTAGGTGGGCACGCGCATTGCCGCCATCCTTTAAGGGACGGAAGAAAGGCGGCGCAGCGGAGTGCACTTTTTTGTCTATTGTATAGTTCTGTGTAAGAAGTCCATTCATATGAACGCGGGGTTAAATGGTTTAACAGTTGGGGGCCAACAGCACTATGCTGAGGCCCCCGAGAAACAAAAGAACTCATCGCTGGTTTAACAGTGTGCAAAATGGAGCAGAATGAAGAGACAACAGTTCCTGTATTAACACATCTACATGTCAAGACCCGAAGCGCACCGCGAATTTCTTTCATTGAACGTCCTTTCGAAACATGCCCTCTCGAGTTAAGAATCCAATTATTTGCGCATTTGGCGGAAATAGTCGACCCGAGCAAGATACATCTTGCAGAATCTTTGTAGGAAGACCACAGCGTATCTAGATCTAGGCTACAAAACAAAAATACACAGCTGATGTGATAACGTTGATTTTCGACCACCAATGTGGAAAAAGAGAGGTCAAGGACGGAGTTTCCTGTCACACTGTTAGGTTCCATCTGATGAAAATGCGTCTATGTTTTTGCAGCTCAAAAATTTTTAACATAAATAATGGTAAAGACTGATTTTTGTCCAAAATGAATGTGTCCACGTAACTCTTCTTCAAAAATTCGTGCAGTACACCAAGTTTCATAATTTTTTATGGCGTAGTCGCGAAGGTTCACCCTCTAGCTCAATTATAGTAAGATATGCTGTGGTTTCATGTATACGGAAGCGGAAACGGCAAAAATCCATCAAGTAGTAAAAAGAAAGTGTTTCCATATGAATGTAAATGACCTTTCCGTACACATAAAAACATTCTTTTTTAACTTTCTATTTCTCTGCATGGAGGGCTTTGATATTTCCATTGCTGTTTCCGTTCTGTACACGTGGATAAACGGCTGTATTCCACGGCCGCGCCTAATTTTATCTTCTTGTGGACAGGTAGCTAAATTTTTAATAAGATCCACCGCGATAATGTACGTATTTCACTTCTTCACGCCAAATTTCAGAAAGATGCGTTCAGTGGCATTCGAGCTTGTTGGCAACAAAGAGTTGTCTTTTATCATCATACTGTATCGGAGACAGGGGGTGAACATGTAGACATTTAAAAGTTTGTGACTATGTGATACAAAATTACGAATTTTTGTGTACTGCTTTAGTTTTTTACGATAAAACATATGGGCTCATCCACATTGTACAAAAGTCAGTGTTTTCTATTATTTAATAACGATTTTTTTAGCCGCATAGAACGACACGCATTTTCTTCGAGTAGAATCAAAAAATGTGATCGGAAATTTCGTTCTTCGGCTGTCTTTACATATTGCTGGCAGAAAACCAACAGTTTAATGAAACATTACATCCCTGTACTCTTCAAGTCAAGGGGCTAACTAGTCTATACAATACTTGATAGACTAGTAACTGTCGCGTTCCACGAACGGTAAAAGTACTAAAAGACAAAATACACCACTTCCGCCTGAAAGAAATTCGCATAAAAAAGTTAGGTACGGGTAGGACAGTTTTTATATTTGGGCGGTATCTCGGTTATTCACAATGTTCAGCGAGTGACAGACAGATGGATTTGTATTGATTACTAAAATTAGCACACATTTTATTTTTTTAGAATCTAGATCGTGTAGATAACCACATTATACTACGATCTGTTATACCAAACGTGACGGTGGGCGGCAGATAAGGTCGGGTTTTTTAAATCATCATTTCATTCAGCAAAGGGCCTTAACTGGATACCAGGCTTTGTTTCTATGTTTTGCCATGCCACAGCTGGCATATGCGGAAGTTACGCTGACCTGTGGTATCATAGTTTTGTTATCAGTATGTCAGTATCTTATAGTATGTTATGTGTGTGTGTGTGTCTATGTATACAATGTATGTCTAGCAGAGAGAGAGAGAGAGAGTGGGAGAGTTGCAGATGGAGAGAACAAGACTCTGTAAAACGCCCAGAGCAAACTGTTTGGATTGGCTGCTATATAAATGATCTTCATTATTATTATTATTATCATTTTATTTACCATGTTTCGGCTCATATGTATATGATTATTATCCAAAATACACACACGCACACACACAAAACTTTAATGGAGCTTGATGCTGAACATGTCTGTAAGCACCTCAGATTCCGTGACTACGCGACGTCATATTTTGACACTCTGTGTAATGTCTCAGTTTCTGGTGATAGATTACGTGGAAACGAAAAACGCGGAAGGCCCGCGTGCACGTTGCGCACGGTGAAGATACCTGGGCAGTTGGAAATCGAGAAGAGCAGGCCGAACAGGCCGCTTCCCAAGCAAATTGAATTAAAAACTCCCCCCCCCCCCAAAAAAAAAAACAACAGCAGCAAAAAAAAAAAAAGCCGATCGGCGCTGCACTGTGGCGACGACATGTGTGCTCCTGTTGTAACTGGGCTGCAATGACACTAAGGCAAATTTCTCTCAAATGAGATTGAAGAAGTATGCAAAATGTAAAATGTAAAATACAAATACAAAAATAATATCATGGGAATTAAACTGGTCTGTAATAAGTTATGATGGTTGTTTTATTATGATTTTATTTACCACGTACACAAACTCGGATATATACATGTAAAGAATTGTCCTTAGCACTAGCGGACGCCATTTCGGTCATACCGGCCTCACACATAGCTTTATACTCCAGGTAACTGTCAGACACATTATTTTTACCAGAATGAAAATTTGAATCGTTCACATAACGAAAAGAATGTTGTTTTTTTTTATGCATGCCTTAGAGAGAGAGAGAGAGAGAGACAGAGACAGAGAGAGAGAGAAGGAGATTGCTATTTCACTGTAAAGCGCTTTTGGTGTGTTGAGAAAACCGATTCTGTGTAAGTACCCCAGTATTATTAGTTCTTTATCTTGTATGCAATGTTTGAGGATAAAATGCTATGTGTCATCGCTGCTTTATTATAGCCTATAAAATAACTGAGGTAGCGGGCGGGGCCTGTAGCATTTTAATGACCCTAAAAATATTTGTGACCTTTTCCGGCTTTGACTTCAGTCTTACATCCCATTATATTTCTGCGTCGCATAAATGTGTCACCTAGACATCACGGCCATTAGTTACTGTTAAAATAGTATCCCCAATTCAAGGTAACTGCATACAAATAGCTAACCAAAACCACCCAGTCGTTCCATAAAGGTTGGCGCCAGTTATAATCAAAGAGCAAAAATGCAGAATTGTTCAATCGTCATTGGTAGACGCTAGCAATTAGGCCCGTAGCGTAAGGGGGGCCACACGGAAAAAAACCTCTCCAAGCCGTACTTTTAACAGCCACGCTTTCAGCCGCTTCAGCTTTGGAAAGTGCCTGCTTGACCCCACATAGAGAACGCTGTTATACGAGGCCGTTTATTACAGTTGGCTCTGAAAGCTACTAGAGATTAGTGTTTATCAAAAGGGATTCGTCATCTGACGAAGAGTTCTTTCTAATGGACAGCCTGTTTCCTAAATTAATCAGCCCAAAAACTAGATGTGGAGTTCACAACATCAACAAAGAGCGGGCATCATGCTGCTTTTGCTACTGTGCTGATCCGGTGTGGCAATGAAAAGTCCCCCTTGGCCATAATATTATACCCCCCGGGCCTTTTATAATGTTACAGAAAGAGGCTCTCGATGACAAAATGGACCCCGGCATTTCTGTCTTAAAAATGTCATTACATACTTTCTACGTCGTCATGTCATTCGTTTTCAACCTTTTCTGTCTAAATATACCTTTTTAGTTGGTTAGGGAGATAACACGAATGGATAACCGAATTTCTGTGAAAAAGTCGACAAAAGTGATATATAATGTCACTCTGGCAGTGCAACTGGTGGTCTCTAGGGAGACACCTGATTCTGCTCTCCCCTCTCCTTCTCCTTTTGTCTTTCTCTCCCTATCCCTCTTACTGTCTCAGCCAGCTTCCTTCTCAGATAGTTGTTGGTGTTTTGGTCATTTTTTTGCAAGCATGCTGCGTTTAGCGTTCAAACTGCGTGTTCATTAAACGAACAGCCCAGTGCGCACGCTGTGTCTGAGAGTTGCAGAAGTGCACAGTCTCCAATGGGGGAGGGGGGGGGGGGGAGTAATAGCAGAGAGTATAGATGTATAAAGAGTTAAGAGAGGGCTCACTTCCGCAAAGTCGCGAAACTAGGTTGCTGTGATAAACAAGAAACTGAAGAATTGAAAGAGACCGCCTTCACCAAAGATAGTGTGCATATCTGTTTACTGTGGTTTGTTCAAATTTTTGGGCTGATTGAAACTATTTAAAACCGTTTGTAAGCTCGTACGCCCCATGGAAATGCACAAACCGGTATTGTTTACCGCAGCGACCTACTTTCCGCTCCATGCTAACAAATCGACCAATAGTGAACCCTCTCTATACATACATATTCTATGGAAATAGCAGTGTTTTATTGCAGTTAAAAAAAAAACATAGTAAAAACCATCCATAGAAAAATGGGCCAGGTTGGGAAGAACTAGATTAAATCTGTAAAACCACAATACAGCAACATATTTCTCCTTAGCAAAGCTAAGTACCCTCAGCTAGTTTAATATAAAACCTTTACGGGCCTGAGTCAGTCAGTTGCCTGTTAGCCCTGCCCTTTTGATCAATCAGGAACGGGGTAGTTTAAACCATCTCCTCCTTCTCTGGCTTTCTCTCTCTCTCTCACTGTCTCTCTCTCTATTTCTCTCTCTCTCTCTCTCTCACTGTCTCTCTCTCTCTCTCTCTCTCTCTCACTGTCTCTCTCTCTCTCACTGTCTCTCTCTCTCCCTCTCACTGTCTCTCTCTCTCTCTCTCTCTCTCACTGTCTCTCTCTCTCTCTCTCTCACTGTCTCTCTCTCTCTCTCTCTCACTGTCTCTCTCTCTCTCTCTCTCACTGTCTCTCTCTCTCTCTCTCTCTCACTGTCTCTCTCTCTCTCTCTCTCTCTCTCTCTCTCACTGTCTCTCTCTCTCTCTCACTGTCTCTCTCTCTCTCTCTCTCACTGTCTCTCTCTCTCTCTCTCTCACTGTCTCTCTCTCTCTCTCTCACTGTCTCTCTCTCTCTCTCTCTCACTGTCTCTCTCTCTCTCTCTCTCTCACTGTCTCTCTCTCTCTCTCTCTCTCTCACTGTCTCTCTGCCTCCCTGTCTCCCCACTCTTTCACGAGCACAGACAGACACACATGCGAGGGTATTCCCACAAAATGGCCACATATACTAGTCTGTATTTTGATATGGAGATGACACTTAATGAAACTCCTCCGCTCTGCGACCAAATTTACCTCAATGCTCGCAAATGCCACCCTCTGTACGAAGCCTAGGATTTAATTAACAGAAATAAGATTGGCACGAAGGTCGCTGGGTATTACTATTGAATAGGCTGTAAAGGATGGAGAGAGAGAGAGAGAGAGAGAGAGACAGAGAAATAGAGAGAGAGAGAGAGAGAGAGACAGAGACAGAGAAATAGAGAGAGAGAAAGAGAAAAGAAAGAGAGAGAGAGAGAGACATGCATTCCCACGTAGAGACAGAGAGAAAAGGAGAGATGTAGAGAGAGGGAGGACAGAGTGACAAGAAAGGAAGAGAGAGAGAGAGTGAGAGAGACATACAGGCAGATATACGGACAGGCAGACAAACAGAAATCAGAAGCAGAGAGTGACAGAGACAGAAACTAGAGCGAGAGAAAGAGAGACAGACAGAAAGAGAAAGACTCATTCTAACTACTGCACAACTTTAATATAGACCTATAATTGTGTGTGCTTTGCGAGACAATAATATATCGCAATTAATGAAAATGAACACGCGTGGCCACAGCCTGAGCAAGAATTATCTATCAGACAGAATGCAAGACACTGATGACACATTGATTGACAGGTAACAGCTGTTTGCCCCAGCCAGATGACCAAATGTCGGCCTAAGGGTTGAAATAGACCAAACCTGGAGGTGTGGGTTTCAGTCTGGTGTCTCACCCCCCATAAATTATGCATCCCACAAATTAATGGACTAGGCGCTTCCCACGGGTATCAGTCCATACTTTTTCACCCCCAACATAACCCTTAATGTGAAGCTTTCCAAAACATCTTTAGCTCTACGACAACGAAAACGACGATGACAGCAACACCACAGCAGCAACAACAAGAACAGCACACGTCAACAACATCGCAGACGAAACGCGCCAGGACAGCAAACTCAGCAAAGAAACAGACAAGAATTAAATGTTCAAAACAGTGTCACAACCAAAAAGATCCATTTGAAACTGTAGTGACGAAAGTTTGAACAATCAGTATGACAATCTCAGAGTGAATAATTCAATCGTAGCAAAGTCTTCATATTTCATGAGCAAGATTTGGCAGAACCCGACAGCTCACGTTACGCCACACCTTAAAAAAGACTGGTGTCCATGAGCCATGAAAGGTCGTAATTGAATTTTTTTTTTTTTTTTTGTTTTGTTTTGTTTTTGCAATCGGTCTAAGCACGTGGACACATTTATTTTGGTAAAAAATCAGTCTTTAAAATATTATTTGTTCACGATTATTTTTTAGCAGTAAAAACAGAGACGCATTTTCGTCGAGTAGAATCAAAAAGCATGATAGGAAATTTCGTTTGAAACATTGGTGATCGAAAATCACGTTATCACATCATTCTGTGTTTTTCTATGTGAAATTGTGGTGTAACAGTAAGTTCTATTAGTCATTGCATCGAATCCAAATGCCGTTTATAATGTGGTCTAGATCTAGATCTACAAAGATCATCTCACGAACGAAAAAGTTCGGAACAGAATGAGGCAAGTCGTTGGGCAAGGAGGGAGAAGGAGAGGCAGACAGAGAAAGAGATGGGAAGACAATATCCCAGAATGGACGAGCTTGAGGTTGAGCGATACAATCAGGAGGTCAGAAAACCCAGAGGATTGGAGGATGCTGATTGCTAGATCACCTGTGCCCCCCCCCCCCCAAACGGCCCACAAGACTACGGGATAGAGAGAGAGAGAGAGAGAGAGAGAGAGAGAGAGAGAGAGAGAGATCTGGAGGAGCAGCTGGGTTTGGTACAAAGAAAAGTTGCAAGATTTGTCTTGCGCGGGTTTTCTCGCTCGTAATTCACAAATTCTCCACATTTGAAAGCAAAAGGCTTGTTTTATTAGTATTAGGCCACCTGCAGTTACAAAAATTAGCATGCAGGTTTCAAATACCGCGGAGGGCGTACTGTAATTTTGCATATTTATTTTTTTTAAAAATTGATTTTGTTTTTCTTTTTTTTTTTTTAGTTTGCTTTGTTTGTTGACTGGTCCCCTGGGATCCCTTTTTTTTTTTCAGTTTGCTTTGTTTGTTGACTGGTCCCCTGGGATCCCTTTTTTTTTTTTAGTTTGCTTTGTTTGTTGACTGGTCCCCTGGGATCCCTTTTTTTTTTTTAGTTTGCTTTGTTTGTTGACTGGTCCCCTGGGATCCCTTTTTTTTTTTAGTTTGCTTTGTTTGTTGACTGGTCCCCTGGGATCCCTTTTTTTTTTTAGTTTGCTTTGTTTGTTGACTGGTCCCCTGGGATCCCTTTTTTTTTTTTAGTTTGCTTTGTTTGTTGACTGGTCCCCTGGGATCCCTTTTTTTTTTTTTTTCCACGAGCACACGGCCCGTGATGGGAACACTTCTTGCCGGCTGATTATAAACTAATCGACAGGCTCGCCGTTAAAAGTAGAACAAAGGAATACGCCGCTGCTTTGCTTTGGGAGTTATTTCGGTTTGCCGAAACAGATGTAGAGGGGGTAGAAAGTGACGTCCGTGCGGAGCGCGGCTTTTAAGCTTGTATTACATAATAACACACATGGGCCAACTGATTGAAAAAAATTCTACGTATGAAATATAAGAAAAGCGCCACTTCGAGCGTCCATTGCATTGAGGGATGTTTTGCGCTCCGAAAACCCAAATCAGGAACTCGCAGCTAAGTACTGGTATATAAATGAGTTTGATATTCTCCATTTTTTTTTCATTTGTTCAATTTTGTTGCTTATTCAGTTTTCTAGCCTGTAACATGTTTTTTTCCTTGATGGAGATCAATCGATCAAAAGCTTGATTTGTCTTTCCTTTTCTTTGCGTTTTATTGTATTGTTACTGGTATTACATGTATTTCTTATGCGAGGCTTTGCTACATACCGCAGGAGTGGGGACCGATATATACTAAAGATAGTTCTCTTATGGCTTCCGCGGGCAACTGCGCCTACATGAATTCGCACTGTTCAAAGGGGATTATGGCCTGAGCACGAACGATTTTGTTTTATTTGGGAGTAAAATCTTATTCCATTATAATTTAGCTTCAGGAGCATCGTCTTCTGTCAGCGCTAAAGACGCAAAGAGCGTTTTCGGCATCATTTTGTCCTGGAACAAGTAGGAGCGCAGAAAGTCGTGACGTCACTTCACATGAAAATCCCCGTTCCCTATCTATACCATTTTAATTTACCGTCCTCCATATCACATGATTTGCAAACAAAATGGCGGCGTGTAGGGCGGAAGCGGTGGACAACGGTCGAACGATGCCATCCTCTTGTTGGCCATCCAACTGTACAAACCCGTTACGAGCTGGTTCTGGCATAAAAATGCATATTTGCTTTGAATGTGCACATATTCAGATGCCATCATCAAGGCAAGTTGAGGTTTTTGCCCTACACGGTGCTTTTCGAAGCCGTGCGGCTTCCCGCAAATAACCGTAACGCGGAAGTTGAAAAGGTCTATAGACGAAATATAAAACCACAGAAAAACTGTAGGGTCGCAGCAAGGCTATAGACCTAGACGGCCTGATATACAGGCCAGCCAGCCGGAAAGTAGGCCAGGTTCATTGGAGGCCCAGCCTAGTGACTTCTCAGTTACCAAAATGCTACGGTGGGTCTAAAACGAAAGATTGTTCATATTATGGAATGTGAATCTATTTCAGTATAATTTTCTTTATGTTTATCTTCACTTCTCTGTCACAACTGCAAAACTTCAGAGTTCTAGTTGTTGCTTATCATTTTGTTTTGCATCATAGAGGCGGATGAATGACGGGGGCCTAATGGATCATAATATTAACACTGACGTGATGTGAGAGAGAAAGGCGGAGTAGAAGCTGGAGAGCGATACGATTGTATTTCACAGTCTATAATATTTATTTTGTTACCTCTCTGATGAAGAAATCTAGATAGGTTGGTAGAAAAAAAGCATAATAATTATTATGGATGCCTAAGAGAAAATACAGTACAAATATCAAAATAACTATTTTACACCTGGTTGAACACGTGATATATTATGTAATTATACATTAAGTCGGAGGCACTGGCATTAGAGGATCGGATGTTCATTAAAATGTTTTTGCTCAGTCAAAAAGGTGCATAATATTATTGTCTTCATATTTCAACTCACCAAGTGCTGACGATATTGCTGCTAGTGAGCTCACTCACTTCGACGACAATTTTGCGACCTTTCTGCGTTGTTGCTGCACTGAACTGTCAGCCTCCTCTTGACAGCAGAACCGTTTCATTAAAATGTTCACAATCCTGTATAATGAGGTGGTACACATACTGATGTCCAGATGAAACAAAGCGGGAAATTCACTGAAAATATTCTTGGGTCTTTCCCTACAACTGGCCTTCGAGTTTTGAGTAAAAAATACATAGGCATATATCAAGAGTTGATACAGACTTTCTGATGGGTAACTCAGACCCCCTCGGTCAAGTGATTCTGTAAAAGATCTGACTTCTTGGGGAACACATACCAAATCTCCCCGCAACTCCCTATGTTTTGAAGCAATGTAGCCCCCGATATAAAAGAGAGACATCCTCTCATCAACTGACAGGCTACTGGCTGCTACTGGGATGTCGTCGACGATCAACAGTTCCTCATCTGTCAGTTCATTGTCGCATAAACTGCACATATGACTTGACTTGGAGTAGTCAATCTCTGGGTCATGCTCCAACATTAACTTGGTTTTGTCTATGGCATGGGTGTGTGCAACATCCTGAGCGGTGATGTAGTAGTTGGATCCTGCCGACATACGAAAATGAGCAAAATGCTTCTCAATGTCGTCTTGTTGAAAGAAACCAATTGGTACATATTGGTGATGAACATCTGATTCCGTTGTCAACAAGAATTGACAGATGTCAGTGAGGCACTTGCAGGTCCAGAAGATAGCATCTGCTGTGTCAGTTGTGAGGGATTTCATTCTTGGGTTTGTGGATGGTTTCATTTGTAATGCGTGGTTGGCCCAAACATGGAGCGTTTTCAGTTGTCGATTTCCTTCTTCAGACAAATCAACCACAGCTCTGTCTGGATCCCTTAAGTGTATGCTCTGAACTGGAGTTTTGGTGTTGAGAACTTTCCACAGCTGCAACACTTCATCAATGAATAATGCTGTGTCCTTCCATGATAATGATGCGACACTAGATGATTTCAGAGCAGAACTGGTTCTTTCAGAAAATACGTTTAGGACAAGAGACACTTTTTGTTTTTCAATATTGCTGGGGTTAAGTGAAGCTTTTGTGAGTCTTGAGAGTTTTACAAGTGTCATGGCCTCGTGATTATGAAGGTCCTGGAGATCTGACCACCGTGCTGATTTGGGCTCACTTGAATCCGTGGGGTAAAAGTCGAGTGTTTTGGTTTTTTCCGTTACCCAGTTGTTACGGATGTTTTTCATAAGATGTACAGGATCGTACAATAAAAAGAGTGGATTGGAGCTGTCTGATGGAGATTTTGTGATTCAAGGTGTCTGAGGGTCTGTCTTCGGGAACATTTTAAAAAACGATTGATTCACCCTATTGTTGTCGTTGATAATAGCAAGGACTTTCGCACCACAAGCTTCGAGGCTCAATATCAGACTGGTAACTTGGTCGAACTGAAACTGTGCATTGAGAGCACGACAGGGAAGAAGTTTAGCAACAAAACTTTTGGATCCAAAAAAGCACTTCACCATCATGCATAAGAGAGTTGTTGCCTTTTGCCCTGGAGAGTCAAGTGCATAGCCGTAAATTGTTCCACCTCGGTATGAAATGGACGCTTTGATGTATATTTCATCAATAATGAGGATGCAGTATTTGCTTCTCTCAGTACTGCCTTTGAAAAAAGAGGCAAATAAGCTTTCATCTGTTGTGTTCTTTGCCATACTGGTGATCTTCTTAAGAGTTGAAATCGATGGCAACTGCAAGTAATCTCTCATATGTGAATAAAGAGACCTGGACCTTGCATACCAGGAAAACGCCAGAAGCAAATCCTCAACTGAGTATATACGTGCATTTTTGGGACAATTATGTAGTGCCATTTGTCGCACGAGAAAGTCCATTTTCTTATCTGTTGGTTCATTCTCTGCCATAACAAAGCGTAGCAGTTCATCAAGTTGGCTCCAGCAGTTTATGTCTTTAATGAACGGATGGTGGATTCTTCTTAGACAATGATAATATTCACATTTTAGAAATGGAACGTTGGAGTCATGACAAACTTCAAAGTAAATTGAAAACTTTGGAATCGGTTCAGTCCTCTGACGACTAATGAAAATATACAATTTTGATTCCACATCTGTCGCCAGCAAACCTGCATCTAGGCTATTCAACTTTGTAGAAAACATGTCATGAAAGGTATCTGTCTTGAATAGATCCAGTTCTTGAAATTGTGGCATTTCATCTATATCAACTACACGAGCCTTTTGTGTGGACATTTTTGTGGGACGAGGAGTACTCTTTGATGTACTGGGAACACACGAAGGGGGTACATTTTGAAAAATTGACGGAGGAAGTGCAGGAACATGATATCTTCCATGCTGGCGTACCATTGGAGTATCCTTTGGCCAGTGCAGTGCACAAACACCCATGTAGTCAGTCACTTCTTCTGTTTTGAGTTGATTAGGTAAGCTGTTAATCCAGACACGACGTTTGTCTGCATCCTTAGGAAACCTGTACACAGGAATTTTCTCGTCGGTAGGTTGATTTCTGTACCCGGTCTTACATCCAAAAACAGAACACTTCCTCACCATGTTTGCTGCCACCAAGAATATATATGCTAATCCAGTAAGATGTGATGAAACAATGTCTGGAACTATATATATGTTATGATTGTTCCTGATCACAAAATGAACAGTTAATCCAACAAAATTCAAAACACAATGGTAGAACACATTCTAAGCCACATTTAAAAGTCCCAGCAAAACAGTAATGACAAGGTGACAGGATGAGTAAATGTAGCGTTAAGTATTCTTGTCTCGATACCATTCTCTTTGGCATTAGTAAACTGTGGTACCAGTGAATAAACGGTATCCGGCATCCTCGTACTCGATATTGCCAGCCATATCAAGTTACGTAACAGGGCATCGGTGTCTTGGGCCTCCAATGAATTGACCTAGATTTCGGTTACCTGGCCTGTTAGTAAGGTCGCCTAGCTATAGACCCTTTCAACTTCCGCGTTACGGTTGTTTGCGGGGAGCCGCACGGCTTCGAAAAGCACCGTGTAGGGCAAAAACCTTCACTTGCCTTAGTGATGGCATCTGAATAATATGTGCACAGTCTAAACAAAGATGCATTTTTATGCCAGAACCAGCACGTAACGGGTTTGTACAGTTGGGTGCCCAACAAGAGGATGGCATCGTTTGAGTGTTGACCACCGCTTCCGCCCTACAAGTGGGGCACGCCGCCATTTTGTTTGCAAATCACGTGATATGGAGGACGGTAAATGAAAAGGGTCTATAAGCAAGGACAAAATTTGGCACAAGAAAATTGTATGTAGCAAAGCCTCGCGTAAGAAGTAATACCCAAACGATACAATGAAACGCAAACTGAAAGAGAAGACAGAAAATGGCTGATGGTAATGCGTCATTGCGAGCCTCCACACATTGTCAGACGTGCTTCTGTGCTGCTATTCAAGCAAGAACTCGCAGTTAAGTAGAAATATTCAGTTTAGATTTTAGACATTTCCTGTTCAAATCTGTTATTGTTTGATTGTTGTATCTGCTCAATTTTCCAATTTTTTTATGTTTTTAATTTTTTCCCTGAGAAAGGCTGTTGTCGAAATGTCGGCCATTTTCTGTCTTCTCTTTGCGTTTCATTGTATCGTTCGGGTATTATTTCTTATGCGAGGCTTTGCTACATACAACTTTTTCTTTTTACCAATTTTTGCTGTTCCCTATAGGCCCATTACACATATCCGCCATCTTTGATGTAAGGACCGTCGCATCACCATGGCGACTGTGGCATTGATTTTGATTCGTTAGCAGATTTGCACTGCGAGCACTTGAGGAATGGCGAACCAACCGGCGGCGAGCTAAAAGTAGTTCACTACAGTAAACAATGGCACGTGCGTACATGCACATGGGAGAAGTTCGGTCAATTCTTTCACTTCCTTTCCCTTGTCTACACGGATCGTGGGGAATCTGACCAGCTTGAATCCATCCTTTCCACCCCTGTCATAACAATCAACTACAATGCAACCAGCAGGCATTTTAACCGCTTAGACATATAATATCTCGAAGTTACACTCATCAGCTGATCCACCGGCCATCTTGGGTGTCGAAAGAACAAAACAAAAACACTCTGTGACGTCATTCGCAATGGGCCTATCTATAGAGCTCTGTGGGGTGCTCACTTTGAAAGGGAAAATAATTGGTGAATACTCAGTGAACAGTACCTCACGCACTGAAGTATGCGTGTCTTGAACACTTCGTAGAGAGCTTTAAGAGTGACGACTCGCCTGCGTCATAGTGGCCTAAAAAAGTTGACAGCAATCTTATACCCACGAGACAATTAAAATACAGGAAAATCAAAGCAAGCATGAGTTAAGCATTTTTCTTTACCTCAACCTCTGGCTTGAGACGAACAGTGCCATTCCTGAAAATTTCGTTTCTCTGCGGCCCATGGCAAAGTGGAAGTTCGTCTTTATATTTAGATCTAGATCTAGATGAGTAGATCTAGATATACACAAGATTGATGATACTAGTTACTACAACTTAGTTTGGCCTGATACTTGGTGGTGGTGCATTTTCTCTATGGAGATCTGTGTGGCCATTTTCTGCCATATCATGGCGGATTGTCACCAAAAAACCAAAGGCATGCAATGATTTGCCGCAGTTATGGGAACTCGTGCTTGAAAACGCTGGTAAGTGTGAGTTTTGAATTTGAGCTTGGAGCCAACACATCCACACGGTAACGGTCGTATTGTGCTAGGAGGAAGCAAGAGGATAAACAGATTGTAACAGAACGACAGGCTGGGGGGAGGAGGGGGGCAGGCCCTGCCAGGGGCGCCCACCAACCACCCTCGTAAACACTAGGGAAAGGCATGTTTGTAATTGCAAGTGGAATTGTTCATAGATAGATAGATAGATAGATAGATAGATAGATAGATAGATAGATAGATAGATAGATAGATAGATAGATAGATAGATAGATTGATTGATTGATTGACAGATAGATTGTTGAAAGGATGGATGGATTGATTGACAGAAGAGTGAGTGGGTGGATGGATGGATGGATTGATTGACAGAAGAGTGAGTGGGTGGATGGATGGATGGATGGATAGATATAGATAGATAGAATAGATAGATAGATAGATAGATAGATAGATAGATAGATAGATAGATAGATAGATAGATAGATAGATAGATAGATAGATAGATAGATGGATAGATAAAGATGATCCAATCAGGGACAGGATATATCCTATACCCGACTGATGTTAGCTGTGGTTTACACATATAATTTATGTATGAGAGTACAGAATATAGAAGGCAATGGCAAGCAATCCCAGCCAAATTTATTGAGTACAGAGCAGTTACTGTAATCAGAAGAGACCACCCCCCCCCCCCCCCCACTTTTGATCAAGAGACCGCCTTGACCCCCTTTATACCATGTGATCCATTGAAAAATTCCCCGCCATTGCCGACGTACGAACGAACGAGGTAATTTTTCTATATATCGCCTAGTAGTGTTCACACCTCACGCCGCGTTCACACCAGAGATCCGTTTTCGTTGTCATTTTGTACGATCTCCGAACGAACGAGGTTAATCTTTCTATATTATTATCGCCTAGTAGTGTTCACACCTAACTCTCGTAATCGTTCGTTTCCGAACATTGATTTTTACCGCCACCGTAAAATATCTCCCGTGTGCAATGGGATGAGGGGTGCGCCCAGCGACAATAGACAATGGGAAGTGTGTGTGTGTGTGTGGGGAGGGGGAGGGGGAGGGATGGGGAGTGTCACGTTCAGGATTGCTACTGCCCTACACATCACCCACGTGGATAGGAAATATTTTGTCTCCCATTCTCAATCAAAACGGAGGTCGACAATGAGACACTGATTGCTGCATTCCAGAAATTCAAAGCAATTATTTATGACAAAACCAGTAAATTGTACGCAAACAGACAATACATAAACCAGGCATGGAAAGACATTGGACAGGAACTAAACGTTGAAGGTAAAAAGAAAATTAAAAATTAATTATTATTATTATGTTTTCAATAGCATAGGGACCGTTCACATATTATGTCATCACATAAGGGGGGGGGGGGTCTCTTGAATGATGACAAGTGATGACATGGGGTGGGTGGGGGTGTTGAGTCCAAAGATGATGTCATCAATGTGGTTTGGTAAAATTGAAAAAGAATAACAAATATATAGATCAAATTCATATTTTTATTATAATACCTGTCAATAAAATAACTAATTAATTAATCAAGCAATACCTCGAATGACTACTATTACTACTCAATATTTGTTAGCTGAGTTCGAACCTGTCCGCTGTAGTTGCTATGGGAAAACAATTTACCTGTAACTTCCTCAGTCCACCCGTCTGTAAAACCGTCACCTGACATATAGGTAGTGAGTGGAAAGATCTTGTCAGTTTGCCAACAGTATGCTCTTTGTGAGTTGAGATGGTATTAAATGGTTGAATCAGCCTGTCAGGGATACCTTGTAAAGCGCTTAGAGCATTAGTGGGTATTAAGTGCTATATATAAAAGCTCTTATTGATTTTATTTTATTTATAATCTGTTAGACTGAATTCAAATAAGTAGCAAACAGCACTATACAGGTATTTTTAGTCGTTATTTGTCAAGTTTTGATTACGTCATCAAACAGGGGGGGGGGGGGTAGCCATTTGATGACATGTGATGATAAGGGGGAGGGGGGGGGGGTCAAAATGAGTCAATTTTTGATGACATAATATGTGAACGGTCCCATACAGAATTTTATTGTTTGCTGAAGACTTTGTCTCCTTGCCAAAAGACCCTGCCTACATCGGACACGAAAGACATGTAGTTCGTTAACGACTCTCTGATCTCAATCGCACTTCATGATGCCCTGTGTCGCGGCCGCACTTCATGATGCCCTGTGTCGGGGCCGATCAACCGAGTTCAAAGTTTCTACTAGCTGAGGGGGTTGGATGTTGGTTCTTTGGGGTGTCTGCAGAAATGAAGCTTCTGTGTGCGGTTAATCTGTTCTAACGTAATTTGTGGAGTACAGTGTCTTTCTGTGCATATGGGATGCACCCAATACTTTCTCTTTTTTTCCCGCTTCATTTTCTCTTTTAACCACAACAAAACAAGAACTTTCGTTTTGTCGTCCATACTTGCAGAAGGTGCTCTCACGAATGAACACGAATGAAAGGTGTGTGAACACACTCTCGTTGGTTAACGTACGTTAACAATAACATACTAGCGAACGAAAACGGATCTCTGGTGTGAGGTAAATATTTCATGGCAAAACACACACACACACATATACACACGCGCGCGCACACACACACACACACACGACTTAGGCAATTGTTTAATGACCGTAACGGTATTTCTGTCTTTCTTACTCTCTGTCTTTACTTACTTACTAGATAGGGTAGTCGGCATTGCCGGGGATAAGCCTATGCCCCTACTCTTCTCTCTCTTTGTCTTTACTTACTTACTAATTAGGGTAGCCGGCATTGCCCGGGATAAGCCCATGCTCGCTTCTCTCTCTTTGTCTTTATTTACTTACAAATTGGGGCATCCGGCATTGCCCGGGATAAGCCTATGCTCCTACTCTTCTCTCTCTTTGTCTTTACTTACTTACCAATTAGGGTAGCCGGCATAACCCGGGATAAGCCTATGCTCCTACTCTTCTCTCTCTTTGTCTTTACTTACTTACTAATTAGGGCAGCCCGCATTGCCCGGGATAAGCCTATGCTCCTACTCTTCTCTCTCTCTTTGTCTTTACTTACTTAGTAGATAGGGTAGCCGGCATTGCCCGGGATAAGCCTATGCTCCTACTCTTCTGGCTCTCTGTCTTTACTTATTTAGTAGATAGGGTAGCCGGCATTGCCTGGGATAAGCCTATGCTCCTACTCTTCTCGCTCTCTGTCTTTACTTATTTAGTAGATAGGGTAGCCGGCATTGCCCGGGATAAGCCTATGCTCCTACTCTTCTCTCTCTTTGTCTTTACTTACTTAGTAGATAGGGTAGCCGGCATTGCCCGGGATAAGCTTATGCTCCTACTCTTCTCACTCTCTGTCTTTACTTATTTAGTAGATAGGGTAGCCGGCATTGCCCGGGATAAGCCTATGCTCCTGCTCTTCTCTCTCTTTGTCTTTACTTACTTACTAATTAGGGCAGCCCGCATTGCCCGGGATAAGCCTATGCTCCTACTCTTCTCTCTCTTTGTCTTTACTTACTTAGTAGATAGGGTAGCCGGCATTGCCCGGGATAAGCCTATGCTCCTACTCTTCTCTCTCTTTGTCTTTATTTATTTAGTAGATAGGGTAGCCGGCATTGCCCGGGATAAGCCTATGCTCCTACTCTTCTCTCTCTTTGTCTTTATTTATTTAGTAGATAGGGTAGCCGGCATTGCCCGGGAATAAGCCTATGCTCCTACTCTTCTCTCTCTTTGTCTTTATTTATTTATTAGATAGGGTAGCCGGCATTGCCCGGGATAAGCCTATGCTCCTACTCTTCTCTCTCTCTGTCTTTACTTACTTAGTAGATAGGGTAGCCGGCATTGCCCGGGATAAGCCTATGCTCCTACTCTTCTCGCTCTCTGTCTTTACTTACTTACTAATTAGGGTAGCCGGCTGTGATGTTTCCACTTTCTCTCACTCTTCCTCTCACTAACTTTCTTCTGACACCAGCCGTGATAGGCACGGCACAAACACACTATCTCTCTTCTATAAGTTATAACAAACGATATCTGTATTGCTTGTCTATACAATAATTATTAATTCATTCAATAATAATAGGAACATAGGTCATACAATTTCACGTGAATTTCGATGGAATGGAATCAATGCAAACCAGTACATGATAATTAAAAGCCTTCGTAATATTCAATTTCTAGCACATTTTATAAAATACATGGGTACATTCAGCATAAGGAAACCTCTCCTTTATGGGTGTATGGCACTATCTGGGAGCTGGTTCTTCCTCTCTACTCTGGCTTGACTGCGCAGTTAGATCAACAGGTATCGGCAGGTACCAATAGGTCGGGAAGCCAAGAAGCCACGATGTCGTTAATCAAAGTACAAGAAGTTGAGAAGCCAAGAAGGTGTTGTTCTTCCTCCTCTGTAGAAAACAATTGCAACTTCCTAATCTACTGCTGGAAGGCATGACTTCCATACTTACTCCATGACGGATATTCATCATTAATACTTTTAACCGCTGACACTGTTATAAGTCAGGCTGCAGCTCCCATACTCCGTAGGCTCCCATATAGGCAATAGAATAAACGATCAATACAGTTTTAATGATATTTACACGTTCCCCACGAAGAATAACGCTCCCTCTAACAGACCCCATCCTATAAGGTTTCGTGACATATATATAACGGCGTTTCCGTGACTCTCTCAGAGGCAGTAGTTATACCAAAGTAAACCCACTAGATTTAGGTTCTACAATTATGAACATTAAGTAAAATACACATACATCGTACAATTAACTTACCACTCAGCAACAGCTCAAATGCCGACAAGATACCAAAGATACCACGCACTGACAAAGGATGTTTGCGGGTTCCCTGACCCTCCCCACTCACAAGACTAGTACGAAGTTACAGTTGCAGTTGTGGTCTCCTCTTCGGCACGAAGCTGGTGAGTGCTCTCAGCGGTCTGAAGTTGGAAGGGGCGTTCGAGGATTTATACCCAGTTGGGTAGCGTCCCAAGACGCTCACCGAATGTACATTAGTTATCCTAATAGCCACCCCCGTCGACTCCACGTCAAATACTATTGAAGCATCTCTAGTCCCCAAGCAATTCCCAGGTGATCTGATCGTCAAGTACGGCGGTCAAGTAAACACTACCCTTTTCGGGTGTCAACTCGCTTTCCGTTGCATCCCTTACTTTCCCCCTCTGGCCTACAATAACTCTGTCTCCCCGCCGTCAACTATCTTCCCACGCTAGTTATACCTCGCCAATCTGTCACCCTGTTACACTGGCATTGCCTGGGATAAGCCTATGCTCCTACTCTTCTCTCTCTCTGTCTTTACTTACTTACTAATTAGGGTAGCCGGCATTGCCTGGGATAAGCCTATGCTCCTACTCTTCTCTCTCTCTGTCTTTACTTACTTACTAATTGGGGTAGCCGGCATTGCCCAGGATAAGCCTATGCTCCTACTCTATTCTCGCTCTCTGTCTTTACTTACTTACTAATTAGGGTAGCCGGCATTGCCTGGGATAAGCCTATGCTCCTACTCTTCTCTCTCTCTGTCTTTACTTACTTACTAATTAGGGTAGCCGGCATTGCCCGGGATAAGCCTATGCTCCTACTCTTCTCGCTCTCTGTCTTTACTTACTTAGTAGATAGGGTAGCCGGCATTGCCCGGGATAAGCCTATGCTCCTACTCTTCTCGCTCTCTGTCTTTACTTACTTACTAATTAGGGTAGCCGGCATTGCCCGGGATAAGCCTATGCTCCTACTCTTCTCGCTCTCTGTCTTTACTTACACCAAATGTGTTAATGGAGCTAAAAACCGTCATTCGGACCCACATTTCAGAACGTTGAATTTGAGTAACCTACACTGACATTGAACATTGTCTCAAAACCACGCTAAGTCTTTTCGCAGTTTGAGTTCCATGTTAAACTTGACAGCTCTGAATACAAAACATAAATAAATAAAGGCTTAGTGTACCCAAATACACAGTGAAAGGCCCAAAATGGTCGCTTTTATGACGACGCGCCGTAGAAACCCAAACTGCAATTCAGTAGCCCGACACTACACTGATGTCACGGCAGCCACGCCGGGGTTATAGTGGGGAAGCTTATGACTTCGATCGTGCACTTTTTGATACCAACATGCCACTGTAATGTCATGTTCCTGGGGTCATACTGTACTGAAAATGAGGTGGGCCCCCTTTGTCAGAGTTCTGGTGTGGCGGGTAGATGACTCTAATGACCCTTCTTTGTTTCAATAAAATATGGGTTTTCAGCTTGCCAGGATTCTCTTAATTTTATACTGCTTAGGTTAATTACCTTGCTCTTCAAAGAGGGCATGGAGAGACCTTTTCGTTGATATGCAACACTTTATATCTGTGATGATCGCGCAAAGCACTGCGGCGTATTGAATTATCGTTATTAACGCACATTCTGTTATTCAATTCAACTCGGTAAAATGAATTGCTGCTTAACTTAATGATACTGTTTTGTAAACAGCCAATAACGTAATCTTTCCATTGACATGCAACACTACGTAAGCAAGATTACTAGGGGAGACACAGTGACACTGAAATTAATTGTCAGCTGAAGCATTATGGTGTCGCCTCTTACACCAACAAAATGAAGACCACTTGGACAAAATAGGGTACATTGTTTATAGTCCTGTTGAAATCATGACAACACAAACTGTAGGATCACTCACTAGCCTGTGTTGGGGTGTCCCTCAGATAGTCTCCATGATTGAAGAAGTAGGTAAACATTATGATATAGAAACTGGAAATTACAGAGGTCTCCCTTCACCTAGTACTAGTCTCAGTGGCTGAATATGTAGGTAAACATGACATAAAAGCTGAAAATAACCAAGTTGTCCCTCATCTGGTTTCCGTGACTGAAGATATAGATGAACACAATGGCCAAGAACTGAAAGGACCTGGTTCTTCAGATGGTCTTCATGATTTAAGATAAAGGTAAAAATTGTGGCATAGGTCTGGGATTTCTTTTGGGAGCATGTTACTAAATGATTACGATCTTTTGGCAATCTCAGTCTCTAGAACACTGAACGTCACACTGACATAGCTGCGTGCACTTCAGGACAGCCCTAACACATGAACATCTTTTGCTGCAATTTGTTTTGCAAGAACATTAGAGCAAATATTTTGGTGCTTCTCCAATCATTGGTAAAGTTGTCCAAAGAGGAAGAAATCCTGAATCCGTCTCTGTCCAACCCATTTCTGATGGAGGTAACAGATTTTGCTCTTTCACCAGTGACTGTCTCCAAACATAGCCTGCCTGAAAGGCTGCGCGCTTCATATGGAGAAACAATGCATCAGATATAGGGGGCAGCTTTTCCATAGGATTGTTTCTTTTGGTATAAAGATTGCACCTGCATTCATCCACGTTGTCTGCAACAGTAGTTTTGTCATACCAAACTGCCACAAATTTCTGAAGGACTTCAAAGTTCTTGTCCAAAACACTAGCAGTCGCCATGTTTCTTAGAGCTTGAAAGGTTGGTGTCGCTTCTCAAAAAGTGTTCCATGCTGACCACGCTGATTTTTTTCCCATGACCAAAGAAAGCGCTGACTGTGTCACAACCCGTCAGTGCATGGAAGAACGGCAGTGCTAGGCATCTGGGATGTCCAAGAGCATGTGCCATTTTCTGAATGTTCAGGTAACAGTCAATCCAAATGTGCTCTATTCCTAACTCAAGGCAGAAGGAAACAGCAAGTACTATGACATCAGTGTCGACATGAATTTTGTAAGATCCGACAGTTTAAAGACTGGTGCTTCTGATTCAGACTGCAATCTGAGTTCAATGTGTTTCACTGTGATTTCTAAGGCCTTTTCATATTCCCTATCGTCCCCGGTTTTGGATAATGAAGGAGCGGTGGACTGTGTGCGTCCTTTATTGTAAAATGCAGCTAAGCAGGTCATACCTGGCCTCTGTGGCGATCATGTCTCCTTCTGCTAACTTTGCCATTAGTATTGCCATATCGTTGCTAGATATGGCAATACTAAGAACCTTTTCCAACAGTTGCAGTGTTCTTGCCTCCACTGTCTGTTCTTCACAGAAGAAACACCACTTAAGGAATCCCACAGACTGAAATTTGGATCTGGTGGCCTTTTGGTACTCTTCTAGGCTCTGAAAATCCTCCTTTTTTTCCCCCTTTCATTTTACTGAGTATAGATGACGAAAATCTCTTCCGATAAGATTTGTGGTATTAAACATTAATTTTGTTCTCCGTCAGTAGCTCTTCCAGAGCCAAGACCTCACAAGACATAATGACTGGAGATGGGAACGCGTCAGTTTCGTGGAAAAGTAGTCAGGAGCCAGCTTTCTATATTATGTCCCCATTCATTTTGTCTGGTCATTTTCTGAGGGCACACTAACTTTTCTGGAGTATTCGATTGACAGAATATGCATATACTCCAGTCACACTTAGCCTCTTGATTTCTTGATCTATATCAAGCAACCATATTTTTTTCCTTTTCGGCATAGTGATAATCTGCATTTAAAGAAAGTGGAAATTTTGATAAATTCTAGTCAACATTCAAATTTGTCCAATGAAGCACCAGGAATCTCGAACATGACAAGGAACAAATTCCAAAACACCGTAAATTCCCCAGCGAGGTTGCTAATACTTAGGTACTGGGGCAAATACGCTCTTTCCCAATTAATTCGATACCGAGTACTTCCTATTGAAAGCAAATTAATTTGGAAATGGCATTCCATTACATTGTAAAACTCTCAATACATAGCATGCACGTTTTGGGACTAAACTTGATAATGAATTTTCGAAAAAGGAGGAAAAACTGTGAGTGGCTTACTGACGTGCCATTGGGTCGTCACAAGAATTAGTAATCGTCTGGCAGAAGTGGATATCGCCCACAATTTAAAACAAAAAAGCATAGACATTTCCGCCGCGCCGATACAAAACCTAGTAACTCTCACAGCGCTAATTTTGAGATAATGACATGCAAAAGTTCGACAGACCCACGGCGCCTTGCCTCCGATTTTCTAAAATCCGGTTGAGCGTTCCCTGGATTACAAGAAAAAAACTGATAGTTTCGCCGAACAAAACAACACATTGCCACAGTCTTGTTAACTAGATCTAGGTCATTAGTAACCGAGCACGGTGTCACTGATAGTGATACACTGTTATTCCGTTATTTTATGCGTGTGTACTCTGTTTAATGTCTGGGAGACACGGATTCTCATCGTAGGTATCTGACAAACCTAGATTAGTCATTTCATGATATTTGGGAATAGATTTGAAGCGACTAGCGGAATTTGAAAGTGCTGACTTTATGTTTTATCAACTTTATCTGGACAAGCGTCCTTCCAAAAAGTTCCGGCGTGACGCGTTCTCCAAATTTTCTGTCTTTTAAATCAGGAGCTTCTTGTTTGGGACTGGAAAACACTGCCAAACGCTGTAATAAACATTTGTTCGTTGTTGTCAAAAAATTGAAACAGTCTGTTCATTTGGCAAAGTATTTTTTTTCTCACTTTAAAGTAAATAAGGTTATAAGTGGTAAACGTCCGCGTTTTTACGCACCTTCAAGATCCAATTTTAGGTGGTTCCAGTGATCATACGATGGCGGCCCACCTCGTTTTATAATCAGGAAATAAGGTAGATTTTACCATGTAAAGGACATACTGGTATCATAAAGTGCACGATTTGCACGCAGTGCTTCTATAAACTCCCCCACTATTATGATCTCGAATAAGCGAGAACAGTACAGTTCTAAACTTATACCAGATGATGTCAATTTTGTCACCCCGAGCTTCAGCCTGTTGTAGAATGATGATATACTAATTCATTGTGTGTTTCTGTGCTAACGGTGGTGTGTGTAGAAAAGGGGAGGGGGGGGTGGGCGCATCCAAAAAGAGCCTACGCTTGGAGGGGGGAAAGGGAGGGGATTGTGCCCAGCCCCGGCCCCCAGCGTATGAAAAATATACCTGGGGTTGGGGGGGGGGTGGGGGGGGAGGTATGGGGAGCGCACTCAGTTTTGAAAGCGAAATAAGACATTTTTTATTTTTTTTCAACAAAGAAAATTTTGAGATTGTTGTATGAAAAAAAATCACCCTTTTTTTTTTTTCATGAAACAGTTGAAAAACTTGTGCAAAATGTCATTAAAAGTTTGAGCACAACAAGACCTTATATGGAGTTGTACCATTGTAATGGCCGCATCCACGTACAAGTAGAGAAAGGGTGCCCGAAGCGCATGAAAGGCGTTCGTGTGGGGGGGGGGGGGAAGAGGGGCGGAGGGGGGGGGGGGTTAAAAATCGCCAACATCGAGGATACGTACTTTATAGTGTGTTTTAGGTCCATTCTCAATGGCAGTTTAGGTGGATATGGGCTTTTGTTGAAAACCCACAAGTCAACGAAACAAAAACTATGTAACCGTTCAACGGTGCAACGTGACTGTCTGATTAAAAAGAGCACTTCATGTCAAAACACCGGAAACACAGCTTGGGCAGTTATCTTATGAGCGCGACGTTATCTTTTGGTGTTCTGGTACTTGTAAAAGGTTTTTAAAACAAACGACAACGAAAGGCACTTTGTCACGAGTGGAGTGAGCGATAGTTAATAATTACGGGGGAAAAGGAGGAGAGTAAAATTAACGCACGTAGACAAGTAAGTTAAGCGTGCATGTTGTGAGTGGTGGGGGGGTCTGAATGAGGCGAAAGCGCTGTATTACTATCACTGCAAGTTAGAAGGTCCTACTGAACGGACGCTAGTAAGAGCCCAGCGGGCGAACATAAGGGGAGCAGTCGGAAGACGGATGAGAGTGTTTTTCCAGTGATGACTGGTAGGTAGAACGTTGATTGATAATTATGATTGATGTATTATATTATATTCGTCTATTACCATGATGTAAATAAGTATATGTGAGGAATGTGGAAGTCCTTGATATTGGATATAGCAATGTGCGCCATGAGCGATAGATGAAAGTGAGTTCATGGATTTGTAGCACGAGTGAGTATTGTGTACTCCGATGGAGGTGTGTTACCGTAAGATGTGTGGTGAGTGAAAGGTGAACTATTGTGTGTACGCTTCATGGGTTGTAAGGAGAGGTGGAGTGAATAGAAATGGTAGGGTATTATACCAATGTAATTTTATTCTTGTAGGTGTCGAGGACGGGCCGAAGAGCCACCTCGGTGAGCACGGGGGATAGGCCAGCATAGGGCCGGAGGCCACACATAGGCCAGAAGTGAGGCTGTCGGTGCAGGACAGTAGAGGCACATAAAGTCGTGGCAGTCAGGCCACGGACAGGGACGTAGATATGAGCGTGAATGTGATAATGTACTATTGCCATGTTGATGGGCTAGTGAACTGATAATGTACTATTGCCATGTTGATGGGCTATTGAAATGATAATGTGTTATTGCCCTGCGGAGGTGCTAGTGGAATGCTAAGGTGTATGACAATAGGAAGGTGATATTGAGAGACTGCGGTGCCAGTGAATTATTAATGTGCTATTAAGACCCTGAGGGGAGAGTCTGAGGCCGAAGTGCCTTTAGGAAGTAACTACCGGGTTGTGGATCTGAGGGGAAGAGTGCATGTGAGAATAAGGCCGTTGTACGGCAGTTAATTTCAATAATATAATGTATGTAATTGCGCTATTATCTGTATAATTATGTTTAATAAATGTGTGAGTCGGATGGATTGTTCTGTTAAGTGTTAAACTTGTTTGTTCGTGATTGTTGTCCTGTCATAAACTATTACATCTCCCAGTCTGGGATTTGTGACATTGGGGGCTCGTCCGTTGTGACTCGTCCATTTTCGTAATATTTAGTTGTAGTTAGTTAGTAGGTATTTTTCAGTGGGCATTTGTTACTTTAGTTTTGTCCACGTAATACTTATCTTGTGGTAGGAATTTGTGTTGTCTTTGTTCGTGGGATGAATGGAAATTTCATGATGATATGATTTATGTATATTGATGAATATGTATTGATGCATGTATTGCTATAAATATGTACTAATGTGTACTTAAACTTTCAGAGAGACAGTGTGTGTGCGTGCAGCCTGAGGAGACAAGCAGCCAGAGCTCCGATTAAGGGGAGGACTTAAACTCATAAGGCTGAAAGTTAAGTGAAACTGAAATTTTGTACCCTGGATTGAGGGCTGTCTGTTCTTCTGTCTTTTTCCGCTGTTTTTCTGTTTTTGTCGTAATCGATTATACGGGCGGTGGCGCGGGTTTGCTGTGGTGAGCGTAGTTTATCCTCTTCGGGAGGTGGGCTAAACTTGGAACCGCGTTCATCACAGTGAACAGTTCTATAGGGACCTGTATTTTTGTTTAGTTGTAGCGTCGATATCTTCTCTGTTCAGCAGGAAGACGTATTCTCTTGTCCCTCTTTCTTCCCTATCTGTAGATACGTTCTTTTTTTTTCAGACCCTGTTCTTGTTGTACCGTGTAGTGTAATCGGCGTAGTTAGGTTGCATTTTTTTTCCCATTATAGTTTTTTTTTAGGTCTTTGTCCTAGTCTGGTTCGTTGTCCTTGACGTACTTGTGGTCCTTCTACTGAATTTCCTTATTCTTGTCTTTTCTACTCTTTTTTATTATTAATAGTGCTATACATTTAATGAATATAGAATTAGTTAGGAAGTAGGTAAAGTTCTGAATTGTATTTGAGACAATTGGGTATTGTTATATCTGGTGTGATCTCAGGTCTCTGGTCGTGTCGTTAGTGATCATACCGACAGGTTAGCCGTTTTCATAATACATACCATAACCATAAATCTGTGAAATGGCGGAACTCCAACAACTAATGAAGTTGGGTAAGGAACTTGGCCTGGAGGGAGAGGAGCTACGCGGCTGGATTAAAGAACAGCAGGCGGATTTGCGCGATGAGCGTGCTAAAGATAGAGACAGAGAAAAAGAGGCTCAAGAGCGTCAACAAGAAGGAGAGGCTAAGACTCAGCAACAGGAGAGACAGGATAAGGAACAGGAAAGGGAGTTTAAGTTAAAGGAGTTAGAAGCTCAGCAACAGGAGAGACAGGATAAGGAACAGGAAAGGGAGTTTAAGTTAAAGGAGTTGCATCAGCAACAGGGGAGACAGGCTCAGGAGAGGGAGATAAAGTTAAAGGAGATAGAGGCGCAAGTAAAGATCGCCGAGTTGGAAATCAAAAAGAATGCGCCAACAGAAACAGTTGAGCGGCAGGTACACAATAAAGGTGGTGTTCGGATTAAGCTCCCTACGTTCGACGACCGGAAGGACGACATAGACGCCTTCCTTTACAGGTTCGAACTGAACGCACAATTGCAATGGGGGGAAAATAAGGAATTATGGTCCACGTACCTGGCGTCTCTATTGCAGGGGCGAGCGTTAACCTACTTTAAAGAGCTACAGCGCGAAGACGTGCAAGATTACGATAAGCTGAAGGCTTTGCTGCTTCGCCGATTTGCGCGTACCGAGGAATATTTCCGGGAGCAGTTTAGGCGAGCACGTGCGGATACCAGGGAGGACTTGTTGCTGCCTTCGTCGCGAGATTGACGGAATATTTCGCGAACTGGGTAGACTTGGCGCATGTTGGCGCGGATTTTACTAAATTAAAAGACCTAATGATCCGTGACCAGCTGTACGCGTCGTGCCATAAAGATCTGATGGCTTTCCTGAAAGAAAACGAACCCGCGACGGTGCAGGAGGCGTGTAAGTTGGCGGAAGCATACCGTACGGCACATCCGTCCAAACCAGTGGCGAGGGCGTACGTCCAAGATGCTGGGTACGTCGCCGTTGTCGAGGGGTCGCCGACAGGACATAAAGACAGGTCGCGTCAGCGTGGTGCCTATAGTGGGCAAGCCCAGGGGCAGCGTAGGGGCTATCACCAATCACCTGCATACGGATCCGGTAAGTTTGACCGAGAGGGAGGGCTAGGTCGCGGTAATGGCCGGGGGCGATTTGTGACGTTTGCCGATGACCGACGGCATAGGGACTTTAGTTCCGGTCGCGATGGGCCCAGGCCTAGTGCAGCACAGGGAGCGGAGTGTTGGACTTGCGGACGCGTGGGTCACTTTTCACGCGAGTGTAGGGCCGCGAAGTGTTGGAACTGCGGAAGAGCAGATCACATCAGCGTGAATTGCCCTGCAGGTAGGATAGCGGCGAACGTGGACAGTAGCTCCAGTCCATGTTCCCCTAATAAATTTCATCATGCGGCTGCGTGTGTTACATCGGACAACGGAGGCGGACAGTATTCTAAGTGTCCCAGTTGTGAGAAGTTATTATCTTCCGGTGTTTTACCTTGTGGGAGAAAGATCCCCGTTATAAATTCATGTCATACAGGAGGTGGTCTTAGGGTTTATCCGGGGTTTGTTGGGGACGAACCGGTCTCGGTTTTACGAGATACAGGATCTACCGTTGTGGGAGTGCATAGGGACTGCATTCGGGATTCACAGCTTACAGGTGAGACTGTCCCGTGCATCCAATTTTCGGGGGCCATTGAGAAATTACCCATGGCAAGAATAGTGATAGATACACCTTTCCTTAGCGGGGAAGTCGAAGCAGTCGTTGGTTGTTTTCCAGGCGCCCAGCTCATCATTGGGAATGTATCACGGGTAGTTTCCCCTTCCGAGGAGAATGTGCAGGCATGGTCTCAATCAAAAGGTATTGACTTTTGTGCCGCGGTCGAAACACGTCGACAGGTAGCTGATAAGGATAAGATTAGACCTTTGGCGACGCCAGCGGTCAATCTAGATATCACGCCAGAGCGCTTGGCGAGATTACAAAGGGAGGATCCATCATTAAACCCATGTTTTGGGGAAGCGCGAACCGAGAAAACGAGGAAATATAAGAACGGCTTGTCTTCCTTTGTTGTTCAGGCGGGCATTCTGTTCCGTAAGTATGTAACGGTGGCCTCCATTTTAAAGCAGGTCGTTGTGCCAGCGTTGCTGATCGCAACAGTATTGCATTTGGCACATGATGTCCCATTAGCGGGTCATATGGGGATAGCTAGAACCAAAGAAAGGGTTCTAAAAAATTTTTACTGGCCATCGATCCACAGGGATGTACAAGTGTATTGTAAGACATGCAGTGCGTGCCAAAAGACGACGCATAAGGGGCGTACACCCCAGGCTCCTCTTCAAAAGATCCCCACGGTCTCGGAACCGTTTAAAAAGGTCTCGATAGACCTTGTTGGCCCCATTCACCCAGCGACCGATAGGGGGAATCGATTTTTCTTAACGGTCATATGTAATGCTACAAGATGGCCAGAGGCGGTTCCTCTGCGGACCACAACGTCTGAGGCAGTCGCGGAAGCGTTGTTTGCAATTTTCGCTAGGGTAGGAATACCAGAACAAATTTTGTCTGATAGGGGCGCGCAATTTACTTCGGAGATGATGAAGGAATTGTTCCGCTTATTCAGCATACAACCCATCACTACCACCCCTTATCATCCGCAGGCTAATGGCATGTGCGAGAGATTGAACTCGACGTTAAAGTCGATGCTGCGTAAGGTAGCTGCTGATCGCCCTAAAGATCGGGATAGATATATCCCTGCAGTATTATTCGCGTACAGAGAGGTACGGCAGGAGTCAACGGGATTCTCGCCGTTTGAAATGATGTATGGTCGTAGTCCTAGGGGCCCAACTGATGTTCTTCGGGACATGATGACGTCGCCATCATCGGGAGACGATGAGCAGATTTCGGTGTTTCAGTACCTTGTTGATTTAAGAGAAAGATTATCTTCAGCGCGCACTATAGCAGAAGAAGCTTCTAGTATCGCTTCGAAAAGAGCAAAAGACTATAAAGATAGAGGTTCCAAACTGAGAATTTTTAAGCCAGGAGACAAGGTCCTATTGTTGTTACCTACGGACCATAATAAGTTATTGATGACATGGAAAGGTCCTTATGTTATTGAGCGAGTTGTTTCAAAGGTAGATTACGCTATCCACATTGATGGAACGAGTAAGGTTTTCCATGTTAACATGCTACAGAGATTTTATGAGAGACCACAGTATCTGTGTGCACAGACAAAACCATAGGAGACTGTCTTCTCTATTGCTTGTACGGGGGTCGTAGACCAGTTGGACTGTGACGTAAGCGACACCGAGGCGCAGGAAGAGTTACAAACTCAATTGCCGGAGTTAACTCCGACACAAGGTTACAGGGACGTAAAAATTAACCCTGACCTTACGAGTTCAAGGAGTAGGGAACTTAAGACCCTGTTAGCGTCATTCCCGGATGTTGTTACGGATTTGCCGGGTCGCACTACGGTGATGCAGCACCAAATAAAGTTGACTTCGGATAAGCCAGTATTTCTTAGACCTTATCCGCTGCCTTTTTCTTCGAGAGATAGAGTCATAAAGGAAGTTGAGTCAATGTTGAAGTTAGATGTGATAGAACCATCAACATCGCCGTATTCATCACCCATCGTCCTCGTGAAAAAACTTGATGGATCGGTGCGGTTCTGTATTGATTTTCGAAGATTGAACACTATTACGGTAGGCGATAGGGAGCCTATTCCGTTTCAGGAGGAATTAATAGCTTCATTGGCCGGGTCCACGTGGTTTTCCAAGATAGATTTAACGAAAGGTTATTGGGAAATCCCTCTTACTGAGGAGTCTAAACAATACACGGCGTTCCAAACGCCCATTGGATTATTCCAATTTAAGGTCATGCCATTTGGGTTGGTAAACGCGCCAGCGACGTTTGCACGATTAATGAGACTAGTGTTGAAGGACATACCTAATGTCGTGTCATTCTTTGACGATATAGCATGTCATACGTCGACATGGTCTGATCATATTCAGACACTAACAGTAATTTTTAAACGATTACGTCATTTTGGGTTAACTGCTAAACCCGCAAAGATGGATTTGGCATGTCCAGAGATAGTATTCTTAGGACATATCGTGGGTAGAGGTGTTCAGAGACCTGAAGTAACAAAAATTGACAAATTAGTAGGGTTGCAAATCCCAAAAACAAAGAAACAAGTCAGAAGCTTAGTGGGAATTTTAAATTATTACAGAAAGTTCATTCCAAATTTTTCCTCCTTGTCATCTTCTCTTACTGACCTTACTAAGAAGGGACAACCCGATAAGGTCCAATGGACGTCTGAGTGTCAGACAGCATTTGATAATTTGGTGACAGCATTATCATCGTCACCCATTCTGATATTACCCGATTTTCGATCTAATTTTATCCTCAGAACGGATGCGTCGGACTCTGGTGTCGGCGCTTGTCTTCTACAGGAGAAGAACGAATGTCTCCATCCTGTATGTTATGTCAGTAGGAAGTTATTGCAGAGAGAAAGAAAATATTCTGTGATAGAGCGGGAGTGTCTTGCCATTGTGTGGTCCGTCCAGAAATTAGGACGTTATCTCATGGGACGAGAATTTTGTATCCAGACAGACCACAAGCCACTAACGTTTTTGTCGAAGAATCGTTCGTCCAGCCCACGCTTGTCTAGATGGGCATTGGCTTTGCAGCCGTATACCTTCGTTATTCAACCAATTCCAGGAACCAGCAATCATATCGCCGACTACCTTAGTCGAGCCTAGGGGAAGAGTTCAGGAGCTTATACATCGGAGGACAGGAACAGTGACAGGATCTGTGTGAATGAGTCGACTTTAACATATTGACATTATAAATATGATATGAAGAATGGTTGATAGGTTGATTGGTTTTTGATTCTGTATTAGGTATTGTGTTTAGTTAGCTATTGATGATGTGATACATATATGCATAATGCAGGGCATATTGATCCCCATGTTTTCCCCATTCCGGTATTTTATGTGCTAGGGGCATTGGTAGGTCATTTTTATGTAAGTGTTGCTCACGCTCACTCGTTGACAGTCATCTTGATGCGATTTGAAATTAATTGCATTAATTTTTTTGGGGTGGGGGATGATGTCACGAGTGGAGTGAGCGATAGTTAATAATTACGGGGGGAAAGGAGGAGAGTAAAATTAACGCACGTAGACAAGTAAGTTAAGCGTGCATGTTGTGAGTGGTGGGGGGTCTGAATGAGGCGAAAGCGCTGTATTACTATCCTACTGAACGGACGCTAGTAAGAGCCCAGCGGGCGAACATAAGGGGAGCAGTCGGAAGACGGATGAGAGTGTTTTTCCAGTGATGACTGGTAGGTGTCACGAGTGGAGTGAGTGCAATTAAGGGGATTGCTACAGAGCGGGTGTAGAGTAAGAAAGGCTCACAGTAGACAGCAAGTTAAGCGTGCTGTTGTGAGTAGTGGGGGCGGGGTCTGAAGGAGGCGAAAGCGCGGTATTACTATCACTGCAAGTTAGAAGGTCCTAGGGATCGGACCTGTGAATAAAAGCCCATCGGGCGGACATAAAGGGGAAGCAGTCGAGAAGACTAGTGAGAGTCTTTCCAGTTATGACTGGTGTCGGGGACGGGCCGCAGAGCCACCTCGATGAGCACAGGGGATAGGCCAGCATAGGGCCGGAGGCCACACATAGGCCAGAAGTGAGGCTGTCAGTGCAGGACAGTGGAGGCACATAAAGTCGTGGCAGTCAGGCCACGGACAGGGACGTAGATATGAGAGTGAATGAGATACTATATTGTTGCCATGTTGATAGGCTAGTGAACTGATATTATATTGTTGCCATGTTGATAGGCTAGTGAACTGATATTATGTTGTTGCCATGTGGATGGGCTATGGAAATAATAATGTGTTATTGCCCTGCTGAGGTGCTAGGGGAGTGCTACGGTGTATGACAATAGGAAGGTGATATTGAGAGACTGCGGTGCCCGTGAATCATTAATGTACTATTAAGACCCTGAGGGGAGAGGCTGAGGCCGAAGTGCCTTTAGGAGTAACTCCCGGATTGTGGATCCGAGGGAGCGTGTGTGTGAGAATAAGGCCGTTGTACGGCAGTGCATTTCAATAATATAATGTATGTAATTGCGCTATTATATGTATAATCATGTTTAATAAATGTGTGAGTCTGATGGATTGTTTTGTTAAGTGTTAAACTTGTTTGTTCGTGATTGTCGTCCTGTCATAACTATTACATCTCCCAGTCTGGGATTTGTGACATTGGGGGCTCGTCCGTTGTGACTCGTCCATTTTCGTAATATTTAGTTGTAGTTAGTTAGTAGTAGGTATTTGTGCTGTCTTGTTCGTTGGATGAATGGACATTTCATGATATGATTTATGTATATTGATGAATATGTATTGATACATGTATTGCTATGAATAGGTATTAATGTGTATTTAAACTTTCCAGAGTGTGTGCGTGCAGCCTGAGGAGACAAGCAGCCAGAGCTCCGATTAAAGGGAGGAGTTTTACTCAAAATTTCAAAAGTTAATTGAAAGTCAAAAATTTTGTACCCTGGATTAAGGGCTGTCTTTTCATCTGTCTGTTTCCCTGTTTTTGCTGTTTTCGTTGTAATTGATTATACGGGCGGTGGCGCGGGTTTGCTGTGGTGAGCGTAGTTTGTCCTCTTCGGGAGGTGGGCTAATCTAGGAACCGCGTTCATCACAGTGAACAGTTCTATAGGGACCTGTATTTTTGTTTAGATTGTAGCGTTCTATCTTCCTCGTTGTTTTAGGAAGACGTTTCTCTTGTCCTTCTCCTCCCTATCTGTAGATACGTTCTTTTTTTTCAGACCCTGTTCTTGTTGTACCGTGTAGTATAATCGGCGTAGTAGGTTGCATTTTTTTTTTCCATTATAGTTTTTTTTTGTAGAAGCTTTGTCCTAGTCTGGTTCGTTGTCCTTGACGTACTTGTGGTCCTTCTACTGAATTCCCTTATTCTTGTCTTTTCTACTCTTTTTTATTATTAATAGTGCAGTACATTTTATGAATATAGAAGTAGTTGTGCTGTAAAGGTAAATTTCTGAATTGTATTGGATACAAGTAGGTGTGGTTATATCTGGTGTGATCTCAGGTCTCTGGTCGTGTTGTTAGTGATCATACCGACAGGTTAGCCGTTTTTGTAATACATACCATAACCATAAATCTGTGAAATGGCGGAACTCCAACAATTAATGAAGTTGGGTAAGGAACTTGGCCTTGAGGGAGAGGAGCTACGCGGCTGGATCAAAGAACAGCAGGCGGATTTGCGCGATGAGCGTGCTAAGGATAGAGAGCGAGAAAAAGAGGCTAAGGCTCAGGAGCAGGAGAGAGAGGCTAAGGATAAGCAAGAGGAAAGAGAGGCTAAGGCTCAGCAACAAGAAAGAGAGGCTAAGGATAAGGAAGAGGAAAGGGAGTTTAAGTTAAAGGAGTTGCATCAGCAACAGGAGAGACAGGCTCAGGAGAGGGAGCTTAAGTTAAAGGAGATAGAAGCTCAAGAACGGGAGCAGGAGATAAGGTTAAAGGAGATAGAAGCTCAAGAGCGGGAGACAGACGCGCGAGTAAGAATAGCGGAGTTGGAAATCAAAAAGAGTGCGCCAACAGAAACAGTTGAGCGGCAGGTACCCAATAAAGGTGGTGTCAGGATTAAGCTCCCTACGTTCGACGACCGGAAGGACGACATAGACGCCTTCCTTTACAGGTTCGAATTGAACGCACAATTGCAATGGGGGGAAAATAAGGAATTATGGGCCACGTACCTGGCATCGCTATTGCAGGGGCGAGCGTTAACCTACTTTAAAGAGCTACAGCGCGAAGACGTGCAAGACTACGATAAGCTGAAGGCTTTGCTGCTTCGCCGATTTGCGCGTACCGAGGAATATTTCCGGGAGCAGTTTAGGCGGGCACGTGCAGATACCAGGGAGGACTTTGCTGCCTTCGTCGCGAGACTAACGGAGTATTTCGCGAACTGGGTAGACTTGGCGCATGTGGGCACGGATTTTGCTAAACTGAAAGACTTAATGATCCGTGACCAGCTGTACGCGTCGTGCCACAAAGATCTGGTGGCTTTCCTGAAAGAGAACGAACCCGCGACGGTGCAGGAGGCGTCTAAGTTGGCGGAGGCATACCGTACGGCGCATCCGTCCAAACCAGTCGCCAGGGCGTACGTCCAAGATGCCGGGTACGTCGCCGTTGTCGAGGGGTCGCCGGCAGGACTTGGGGACAGGTCGCGTCAGCGTGGTGCCTATAGCGGGCAAGCCCAGGGGCAGCGTAGGGGCTATCACCAATCACCGGCATATGGACCCGGTAAGTTTGACCGAGCAGGAGGGCTAGGTCGCGGTAATGGCCGGGGCCGACTTGTGACCTTTGCCGATGACCGACGGCATAGGGACTCTAGTTCCGGTCGCGAGGGGTCACGGGGACCCAGGCCTAGAGCAGCACAGGGAGCGGAGTGTTGGACTTGCGGACGCGTGGGTCACTTTTCGCGCGAGTGTAGGGCCGCGAAGTGTTGGAACTGCGGAAGAGCAGATCACATCAGCGTGAACTGCCCGGCAGGTAGGATAGCGGCGAACGTGGACAGTAGCTCCAGTCCATGTTCCCCAAATAAATTTCATCATGCGGCTGCGTGTGTTACATCGGACAACGGAGGCGGACAGTATTCTAAGTGTCCCAGTTGTGAGAAGTTATTATCTTCCGGTGTTTTACCTTGTGGGAGAAAGATCCCCGTTATAAATTCATGTCATACAGGAGGTGGTCTTAGGGTTTATCCGGGGTTTGTTGGGGACGAACCGGTCTCGGTTTTACGAGATACGGGATCTACCGTTGTGGGAGTGCATAGAGACTGCATTCGGGATTCACAGCTTACAGGTGAGACTGTCCCGTGCATCCAATTTTCGGGGGCCATTGAGAAATTACCCATGGCAAGAATAATGATAGATACACCTTTCCTTAGCGGGGAAGTCGAAGCAGTCGTTGGTTGTTTTCCAGGCGCCCAGCTCATCATTGGGAATGTATCACGGGTAGTTTCCCCTTCCGATGAGAACGTGCAAGCATGGTCGCAATCAAAAGGTATTGACTTTTGCGCCGCGGTCGAGACACGTCGACGGGTAGCGGATAAAGATAAGATTAGACCTTTGGCGACGCCAGCGGTCAACCTAGATATCACGCCAGAGCGCTTGGCGAGACTACAAAGGGAGGACCCATCATTAAACCCATGTTTTGGGGAAGCGCGAACCGAGAAAACGAGGAGATATAAGAACGGGTCGTCCTCCTTTATTGTTCAGGCGGGCATTCTGTTCCGTAAGTATGTAACGGTGTCCTCCATTTTAAAGCAGGTCGTTGTGCCAGCGTTGCTGATCGCAACAGTATTGCATTTGGCACATGATGTCCCATTAGCGGGTCATATGGGGATAGCTAGAACCAAAGAAAGGGTTCTTAAAAATTTTTACTGGCCATCGATCCACAGAGATGTGCAGGTCTATTGTAAGACGTGCAGTGCGTGCCAAAAGACGACGCATAAGGGTCGTACACCCCAGGCCCCTCTTCAGAAGATCCCCACGGTCTCGGAACCGTTTAAAAAGGTCTCGATAGACCTTGTTGGCCCCATTCACCCAGCGACCGATAGGGGGAATCGATTTTTCTTAACGGTCATATGTAATGCTACGAGATGGCCAGAGGCGGTTCCTCTGCGGACCATAACGTCTGAGGCAGTCGCGGAAGCGTTGTTTGCAATTTTCGCTAGGGTAGGAATACCAGAGCAAATTCTGTCTGATAGGGGCGCGCAATTTACGTCGCAGATGATGAAGGAATTGTTCCGCTTATTCAGTATACAACCCATCACTACCACCCCTTATCATCCGCAGGCTAATGGCATGTGCGAGAGATTGAACTCGACGTTAAAGTCGATGCTGCGTAAGGTAGCTGCTGATCGCCCTAAAGATTGGGATAGATATATCCCTGCAGTGCTATTCGCGTACAGAGAGGTACGGCAGGAGTCAACGGGATTCTCGCCGTTCGAAATGATGTACGGTCGTAGTCCTAGGGGCCCGACTGATGTTCTTCGGGACATGATGACGTCGCCATCATCGGGAGACGATGAGCAGATTTCGGTGTTTCAGTACCTTGTTGATTTAAGAGAAAGACTATCTTCAGCGCGCACTATAGCACAAGAAGCTTCTGGTATCGCTTCGAAAAGAGCAAAAGACTATAAAGATAGAGGGTCCAAACTGAGAATTTTTAAGCCAGGAGACAAGGTTCTGTTGTTGTTACCTACGGACCATAATAAGTTATTGATGACATGGAAAGGCCCTTATGTTATTGAGCGAGTTGTTTCAAAGGTAGATTACGCTATCCACATTGATGGAGCGAGTAAGGTTTTCCATGTTAATATGCTACAGAGATTTTATGAGAGACCACAGTATCTGTGTGCACAGACAAGACCAGAGGAGACTGTCTTCTCTATTGCTTGTACGGGGGTCGTAGACCAGTTGGACTGTGACGTAAGCGACACCGAGGCGCAGGAGGAGTTACAAATTCAATTGCCGGAGTTAACTCCGACACAAGGTTACAGGGACGTAAAAATTAACCCTGACCTTACGAGTTCAAGGAGTAGGGAACTTGAGACCCTGTTAGCGTCATTTCCGGATGTTGTTACGGATTTGCCGGGTCGCACTACGGTGATCCAGCACCAAATAAAGTTGACTTCGGATAAGCCAGTATTTCTTAGACCGTATCCGTTGCCTTTTTCTTCGAGAGATAGAGTCATAAAGGAAGTTGAGTCAATGTTGAAGTTAGATGTGATAGAACCATCAACATCGCCGTATTCATCACCCATCGTCCTCGTGAAAAAACTTGATGGATCGGTGCGGTTCTGTATTGATTTTCGAAGATTGAACACTATTACGGTAGGCGATAGGGAGCCTATTCCGTTTCAGGAGGAATTAATAGCTTCATTGGCCGGGTCCACGTGGTTTTCCAAGATAGATTTAACGAAAGGTTATTGGGAAATCCCGCTTACTGAGGAGTCTAAACAATACACGGCGTTCCAGACGCCCATTGGATTATTCCAATTTAAGGTCATGCCATTTGGGTTGGTAAACGCACCAGCAACGTTTGCACGGTTAATGAGATTAGTGTTGAAGGACATACCTAATGTCGTGTCATTCTTTGACGATATAGCATGCCATACGTCGACATGGTCTGATCATATTCAGACACTAACAGTAATTTTTCAACGATTACGTCATTTTGGGTTAACTGCTAAACCCGCAAAGATGGATTTGGCATGTCCAGAGATAGTATTCTTAGGACATATTGTGGGTAGAGGTGTTCAGAGACCTGAAGAAACAAAAATTGACAAGTTAGTAGGGTTGCAAATCCCTAAAACAAAGAAACAAGTCAGAAGCTTAGTGGGAATTTTAAATTATTATAGAAAGTTCATTCCAAATTTTTCCTCCTTGTCATCTTCTCTTACTGACCTTACTAAGAAGGGACAACCCGATAAGGTCCAATGGACGTCTGAATGTCAGACATCATTTGATAATTTGGTGACAGCATTATCATCGTCACCCATTCTGATATTACCCGATTTTCGATCTAATTTTATCCTCAGAACGGATGCGTCGGACTCTGGTGTCGGCGCTTGTCTTCTACAGGAGAAGAACGAATGTCTCCATCCTGTATGTTATGTCAGTAGGAAGTTATTGCAGAGAGAAAGAAAGTATTCTGTGATAGAGCGTGAGTGTCTTGCCATTGTCTGGTCCGTCCAGAAACTAGGACGTTATCTCATGGGACGAGAATTTTGTATCCAGACAGACCACAAGCCACTGACATTTTTGTCGAAGAATCGATCGTCCAGCCCACGCTTGTCTAGATGGGCATTGGCTTTGCAGCCGTATACCTTCGTTATTCAACCAATTCCAGGAACCAGCAATCATATCGCCGACTACCTTAGTCGAGCCTAGGGGAAGATTTCAGGAGCTTATACATCTGAGGACAGGAACATTGACAGGATCTGTGTGAATAAGTCGACTTTAAAATATTGACATTATAAATATGATATGAAGAATGGTTGATAGGTTGAATGGTTTTTGATTCTGTACTAAGTATGGTGTTTAGTTAGCTATTGATGATGTGACACATATATGCATATTGCAGACCATATTGATCCCCATGTTTTCCCCCGATTCCGGTACTTTATATACTAGGGGAACTGCTAGGTCATTTTTTTTTAGTGTACGTATTGCTCACGCTCACTCGTTGACAGTCATCTTGATGCGATTTGAAATTAATTGCATTAATTTTTTTGGGGTGGGGGATGATGTCACGAGTGGAGTGAGTGCAATTAAGGGGATTGCTACAGAGCGGGTGTAGAGTAAGAAAGGCTCACAGTAGACAGCAAGTTAAGCGTGCTGTTGTGAGTAGTGGGGGCGGGGTCTGAAGGAGGCGAAAGCGCGGTATTACTATCACTGCAAGTTAGAAGGTCCTAGGGATCGGACCTGTGAATAAAAGCCCATCGGGCGGACATAAAGGGGAAGCAGTCGAGAAGACTAGTGAGAGTCTTTCCAGTTATGACTGGTGTCGGGGACGGGCCGCAGAGCCACCTCGATGAGCACAGGGGATAGGCCAGCATAGGGCCGGAGGCCACACATAGGCCAGAAGTGAGGCTGTCAGTGCAGGACAGTGGAGGCACATAAAGTCGTGGCAGTCAGGCCACGGACAGGGACGTAGATATGAGAGTGAATGAGATACTATATTGTTGCCATGTTGATAGGCTAGTGAACTGATATTATATTGTTGCCATGTTGATAGGCTAGTGAACTGATATTATGTTGTTGCCATGTGGATGGGCTATGGAAATAATAATGTGTTATTGCCCTGCTGAGGTGCTAGGGGAGTGCTACGGTGTATGACAATAGGAAGGTGATATTGAGAGACTGCGGTGCCCGTGAATCATTAATGTACTATTAAGACCCTGAGGGGAGAGGCTGAGGCCGAAGTGCCTTTAGGAGTAACTCCCGGATTGTGGATCCGAGGGAGCGTGTGTGTGAGAATAAGGCCGTTGTACGGCAGTGCATTTCAATAATATAATGTATGTAATTGCGCTATTATATGTATAATCATGTTTAATAAATGTGTGAGTCTGATGGATTGTTTTGTTAAGTGTTAAACTTGTTTGTTCGTGATTGTCGTCCTGTCATAACTATTACATCTCCCAGTCTGGGATTTGTGACAGTAGGTAGAACGTTGATTGATAATTATGATTGATGTATTATATTATATTCGTCTATTACCATGATGTAAATAAGTATATGTGAGGAATGTGGAAGTCCTTGATATTAGATATAGCAATGTGCGCCATGAGCGATAGATGAAAGTGAGTTCATGGATTTGTAGCACGAGTGAGTATTGTGTACTCCGATGGAGGTGTGTTACCGTAAGATGTGTGGTGAGTGAAAGGTGAACTATTGTGTGTACGCTTCATGGGTTGTAAGGAGAGGTGGAGTGAATAGAAATGGTAGGGTATTATACCAATGTAATTTTATTCTTGTAGGTGTCGAGGACGGGCCGAAGAGCCACCTCGGTGAGCACGGGGGATAGGCCAGCATAGGGCCGGAGGCCACACATAGGCCAGAAGTGAGGCTGTCGGTGCAGGACAGTAGAGGCACATAAAGTCGTGGCAGTCAGGCCACGGACAGGGACGTAGATATGAGCGTGAATGTGATAATGTACTATTGCCATGTTGATGGGCTAGTGAACTGATAATGTACTATTGCCATGTTGATGGGCTATTGAAATGATAATGTGTTATTGCCCTGCGGAGGTGCTAGTGGAATGCTAAGGTGTATGACAATAGGAAGGTGATATTGAGAGACTGCGGTGCCAGTGAATTATTAATGTGCTATTAAGACCCTAAGGGGAGAGTCTGAGGCCGAAGTGCCTTTAGGAAGTAACTACCGGGTTGTGGATCTGAGGGGAAGAGTGCATGTGAGAATAAGGCCGTTGTACGGCAGTTAATTTCAATAATATAATGTATGTAATTGCGCTATTATCTGTATAATTATGTTTAATAAATGTGTGAGTCGGATGGATTGTTCTGTTAAGTGTTAAACTTGTTTGTTCGTGATTGTTGTCCTGTCATAAACTATTACATCTCCCAGTCTGGGATTTGTGACACACTTGTTCAGACCAAACCCGTGCAAAGCTGGAGAACAGGCACAGGAGAGATGGAAAGTGTAGGACCTGTTTCAAAGTGCTCACTTGAAGTACCGGTAGTTTTGTTTAGTCTTTAATTTAGAAGAATCGTATGTAAGAGGGCTGGCCAAACCGCGTCTCCGAGTCACATGCGGCTCTATGACCTTCATGTTTAGATACAAATTTTTAAACAGAATGTGTATGTGACAATAAAAACGAATGTGTAAATTTTGTTCACACCCTGTGGCGTTCGAACATCCGAAGTTTATCGTACGTGGCTCTTACATTAAGCAAGTTTGGCCACCCCTGCTATAATACATGTGATAAAATGTGGAATTCACCGGCAAGTTGGATTCAGTTACCCTATCTACATTAAATTTTATCCTCGTCTTTTATGAACTTTTTTTTTTGTACTAAACGTCCCCGTCCCCCACGACTCTCAGATCAGTAATTATTACCAAAGCCCCCCCCCCCCTTTGCCTCTACCTGGGGAAGTGGCCCCCACCCCCTCGAAATTACCTAATGACACCCCCCCCCCCCCCAAACCCTCGCCCCCTTCTGTCTGGCATCGTTCAGGCTGAAAGGAATCCACAGAAAAAGTTAGGTCAGTACAGACAAAGACGATAGTGTTAGATGTGCAATATTTTGGTCGAGATGCCGAGGTTTTTTACATTTATTTTGCGACATTAATTGGTCCAATCCCCTTCCTTTTGCATAACAGAAATCCAACGTTAAACATTTGCGGCTTTAGTATTATGATAAGCAGTTAGAATAATTTCATAGGAACCGTGAAACTGCTAGACAAGCGCCACAACGCATTCTAAACAAAAATATAAAAGTGTGCATTTGTCATACCTTATCTAGGTGATAAAAGATCTCCAGTTTTAAATTTTTTTTTTAGAACAAACAAGAACTGAGATCGTGATCGGTGGTAGTTTTTAAAGAAACAACTTCAAGACCTACTTTTATAACGTTTTAATTTATTAATTCTTGCCACCACACAGCATGTTTTCTTCATATTTTGTAATCTTTGCTACTGTTACGTGAGGCTGGATCGGAAGTGACATGTGGGAGCAGAAAAAAGCGATGTGGGAAATTATATTGCTGCAAGATTCGGTACCCGGGATAGACCGGTGTTCCCACCCTTCTACACCCGAGTGGGTCCGGGGAGTGTAGAAACTGACTCACTGCCATACCGGCAGAGTGGTAAAACCCCACCAAGTGGAGGGCTGTCCCTCATAGACCGCCATATCTCGGCGGCTTGCTGGGCGACAGCAGTTCTCCTCCTTTGTTGGGTCTTCTGTCCCGCTTGTCTTTCGTTCTTTTCTTTCAACCCCCCCCCCCCCCTTGTATGGTTCCCGGCCTAGCCAAGAACAGAAACCATCTTGTACGTCCCCACAGCGTGGGCGCCTCGTTGACCATGAGGTGCGATCTGTGAGGGGGGAAGAACGGGGTTCAGACGGTTGAGGTAGAACAGACGGCTCCTTGTACGGAGACAACTTTGTCGTCTTCTACTGGAGCCCCCCGGGTAGAAGGAATAGAGCGGACACTGCAAGGAGGAGGGGGTGGTAGTTTTTTTTTTTTGTTTTTTTTTTTTAATTTTGTCCATGCAGTGGCCTATTCGGCCTGCTCATCTCGATTTCCAACTGCCAGGGTATCTTTAACGTACACACGGGCCTTCCGAGTTTTTCGTCCTAGACTAGGTGATCGATCCTGCCTACCATAGAATTAGGTACAGGAAAATATGAAAAAAATCCCAAAAATCCAACGTGCCTGCACGGACCGGGGATCGAACCCGGTACCTTCGACATGAGAGGCCAGCAACTTGCCTCTAGACCACGTATCCCCCCTTTGGGCCTCTCCGGGTCAATATGACCCATGGCCGTAGATTAGGGTTAAAATATTATTTGAATTTATCCTCTTAAGCTGAATCTGGGGGTCCAGTTTGGGTCCATGTTGTATGGATTGTATGCTCAATCTGTGGCTCAGTTTAATATCGATTGGCACAATATTTGCACATGCACATCAAATAAACTGTACTTTATCCAAGATCAACTTGGACAAGGTGACCCATGCTTGTGAACAAAATTGGAGAGATGAAATTGTCTTTAGTAGAATCCGTCTGGGTCATACCCACCTCAAACACCGTTTTTTTTTTCACCTAGGGTAGGAGATCCCCCCGAATGTGTCGCATGCAATTGCCAACTCTCAATAAAACAAAAATTTGAACTGAATGTGTACACTTCATGCATATCCGAAGAAGGCGCTATGCCTGCGGATCCATGAAAGATTAATTTATTTACTGACGTGGACCCACAACGCATCCTGTCCTTTCTCAGAGAGGCTAAGATCTACAACTTGATTTAAAACCATTTGTGCCCATTTACAAAACTTTTTCCAGATCTGTACAAAACAAGTTTTGAGAATGATACCAATGTGAAAAATTATATGGATGTATTAATTAATTGTATTGTTAAATTTAAAAGCTCTAAACACGGATCATAAATAAAGAACGGGTACCCAAATAGACCGTGAGGGGTGCAAAGTGGCTGTTATCGTGCCGACGGGCCGTAAAAACTCAAACTCAGTCCCTGTGGACCACATGTATTATCAGTGACACACAGACATATATCACGCAGCTACAGTTCCCACAAGAACTCAAGGTGATAAAAGTTAATTTTTAGCCACTTCTACAATACACACTAAATCAACCAAATGATCATGAAAAGCCTTTAGTTATGCCCCTAAGAATAAATTCTCATAAAACCAGAATTTTCCCTCAAGCAGAACTGGGGGCGAGGCCTAAAAGGTTAATAATCTATTTAAGCAAACATGCGTATTGTGAAAATACGCCTATGCGGTTTTATAAGTGGGCCAGCGAAAGCACCCGGATCAGTTTCTGGACACGTTTTGCAGCTGTGCACGAAATTAATGTTGATTATTTGTGACTCAGTAATCATTTATTATTGAGCACCAGAGAAGCAGATTGGCTGTGGTTAGGTTCTGTCTATTGAAAAGATGTGAAAGCCATGAAATTTATACGAGAAAATTTTGATTTATGAAATAGACAATTGTTTTAGCACAATGACCATTTAGAGAATTTCCCTGCTAGTAATGATTGTCCGACACAAATTTTAACCCTCTCACTGTCACTAGCCAAGTGAATAATTGATCTTACGGCACTGTGTTTCCGGAACCAGCAACATAAACATTCCAGAGGTATGCTGATACATTGTTCAAGTTTTCCGATGAAGGCAAACTACAAATGCCAGATGCCCAACATTAAAAGTGAAAAAACATCTTGGCAGGGCACAATCTTTCTATCTGATATCAATAGGGTTAACTCTTTCTGTGCCAATCACCGGTATTTTATATCGGTTCTCCCACTAGTCACATTTGTGCCAATCACCGATGTATCGATGCACAAGAATGCTACGCAATTTTGTTTCTGGAGAAAGAAAGTCGACTTTCTAGTCACAAATGTAACTGTAGTTAGTCTTCCTTCATCTTCCCCCCCCCCCCCCCCCACTATTTTCTTCCTGTATCAGCAAACGTAGAATATTTGTTCATGGCAAATAAAGAGTTAATTGGTTTGAAATGTACCCAAATAAGCTCCACAGAATGTTTACCTATAATGTGTCAAATTTTTAAATTTATCTCGGTAAAAACGTTGAACATCGGGCGTGGTTAACCTGTACAAAAGCATTGTTGAGTATGGGCGTGATGTGTCCATATCGAGCCGGCCAGAAAAGTCATTTTTACCCTTAGAAACATATAGATATCAATCGATTTATTATATTTTAGTTTATTTTGGTTTTTCTTTCTTAATTTCATTTCCCAAAAAAGGGAGTTTGTCCCAGTTGAAGAGCCGACAAAAACAAGATAGGATACGTTTTGCGATAATTCTCGGCTAAAAAAAAAAACAAAAACAAAAAAAAGTCAAACGTGAAGTCAGACGAGCCAACAAAGTTAATAAAAAAAAAACAAAGCCAACACCTTATGTTGCCTCTCACAGCTATGAAGATAACCTTTTGGTGGCCCTATCTTGAAAGATCACCACGCACATGTCCGCACAGACAGATGCAATTTGAGAATAGAGAGAGCCCGCCGACACTACAACGGGCACATTGTGCTAGGAAGACGCAAGATGAAAGGCGGGGATGTCACAACAGGGGGACATGACAGGAGGAAAAAAAACAACAACCCTACCACAGTGATTCTCAGCAAGGGCCATATCTGGGGGCGATTTTGATTTCCAGGGGCGAAAACCAAGAAAGGGCGACAAGGGGGTGAAAATGATATGAGGGGGGGGGGAATTAGGGGACACAACTGAAACAATTTTTGGGAGAAAAAGGTCGGAAATGAATAACGAGTACTTTTTTTTTCTCTCTCTCTCTGCACTGTTTTAGGTCCAGATTGCCGCACGCCATCAACACAGTTATCGGCGTTATTTCTTCATCACCGTCGTCATATGCATCTTCATTTTCTTCGTGGTTGTGAATGTGACGGACGTCCGCAGCATGTTCAGCCCGGCCTACCACTGGGCGCCCGTGGACCCCTTCAAGCTCAACGATACGCTGATGAATGCAGAGATGCACAAAGCCGTTGTGTCCGTCAATATATCACATTTGCCTTCACTGCCAACCGTGCCCAGTGGCAAAGAAAGTAAGTGTATTTGAAGTTAGACTGGTGTGGTTGGTTTGTTAACATCTCCTTTAGTATAGTTTAATTAAGCTTAGCTTTGCCTGGCCTGGCTTGGTTTGGCTTGGCTTGGCTTGGCTAGGCTATGTATACACTAGATGAGGTACCGGCTTTGCCCGGGATAAACCTGTGCCTCCACACTTCTCTCTTTGGTCCAGAAAATCGAGAACGTTTCCCATCGTAGTCCACAGTCTTCCTACATATCACATGTGCGTCACGACACTTGGCACTCTTTTTTTTTTTTAGGCAGAGAAATTGAAAGCACGTCAAATGCAGCCCCTCTTTGCATTGAGGAGATCGGAGGGTAGCGCTGTGACAATACTGTCACGATCACGTGCGTGAAGATGGTCACGACCACGTGTGTGATGAGTACCTAACTTATTTACCTTTCAAACCCAGCTAACAAGCCAAGCAAGCAGACCAGCGATCAACGGACACATGGAGTGAGATTTAAATTAAACGATATTTAATTATAAATGCATGACAAAACTTATGTCAAAACATTCAACTCATGATAATCACATACATAATCACAAAAGCAGAGATATTTCAAATTTACTCTTGGGGATCATGGCTATTCTCTATTCCCCGTTTCACATCTAGATCTAACCCCTCTGTCCATAAACTTAACTACGTATACTTAATAGTCTCTGTCAACAGCTGCCCTCCTCGTTGATGCAGTTTCACGTCTCCAGAGTTCACACGATCCTTTCTAGATCTCTAACTTCGACGATAAAAGGGGAAACAGACGCCCCTGGCTTCTCACAAATAAGAACACACAGTTCACACCCGCCATCGTAGATTACTAGCTCCTTGAGGGGTTCTCATCATCCCGTCCTCAGGACTCTTCAACTTCTGCAAACACACAGCACACCGACGGTTCACACCCGCCATTGTAACTCCCGAGCTCCTGAAGGGTTCCCATCCTATCATCAGGACTTCTCAACTTCTGGTCCCCATGGCACGACCTTCCACTTGTCGCCCGGACCGATAAATTCTTCTTATTGGGAAATAAATGTGAACATCATGGATCCCTCACACACCTAACACTTCTGGTCCCCACTGGCACGACCTTCCACTTGTCGCCCGGACCGATAAATTCTGCGTCTTCCTTTAGGAATGAATAACTTGGGAACCTCATAGATTCCTCACATACATAACACCCCTGGTCCCCATGGCACGACCTTCCACCTGTCGCCCGGACCACTTCTCGCTGCGTCTTCCTTTAGGAATGAATAACTTGGGAACCTCATAGATTCCTCACATACATAACACCCCTGGTCCCCATGGCACGACCTTCCACCTGTCGCCCGGACCACTTCTCGCTGCGTCTTTCTTTAGGAATGAATAACTTGGGAACCTCGTGTGTCGAGCTTCTCCTCTACTTATACTCCCGAGGCCTTTGCACACGCGACTAGTTTAAAGCGAGTCGTGTGTATCTATTCACGCTCGTCAACAATGTTAAAAACCGTGTTTTCCCCTGCTAAGCTCACCCCCCTAGACTCGTGGCGCACAAGGCCACCGACCTTCCTCGTGATATTAATCTTTCATGCTAGTCAACAACTTAAAAACTCCCCTTCTCCCCTACTAAGTTTACCCCCTCTATACTCGTGGCGTACACGGTCATCAACCTTAATCGTGACAATACTTAAAAAAGATTGCCAGTAACTTGAATAAACGCAGTGGGTCGACACAAAAGACGCCGGGTTAAATTTGTTTACTCTTGATGAACTAACTTTATAATTTTTTAAGTCTTTTCTCAGATTGTCGCCCTGAGCAAAGACACCCCCCCCCCAACCCCCCCCCCCCCCCCAAAAAAAGGGGACCAGAGTGCATCTGAATGAAATATTCGCGCCGCTATTTTTGTTTGTGTAATAATTAGAGTTTTATTTATTTGCTTGTTTACTTTTGGGGTCGCTTTCTGCATCAGAATCAGTTCATTAATTCATAGGCCATTATACGCAGTCATTCATTCATTCATTCATTCGTTCATTCTTTCATTAACCCGTGCCTTTTCATATTATTCTATGCCCCCTTTCATTTCCCCATGCACAAGCGACCGAGAACTTGCATCTTTTCTTCACCTCATTACGATCTGTATAGGTTTCCCGTTTTTGTTCAATCCCGCGGGTTTTCCCCGAATACCCCCCACCCCCCCAAAAAAACAACAACAATAACAACAACAACAACACCAAAAACAAACAAAAAGCAACCAACATAACTAGATGTTGTGTGTGAATAATTATGATTATTGTCACAAATCCCAGACTGGGAGATGTAATAATTATAACAGGACAACAATCACGAACGAACACGTATAACACTTAACAGAACAACCCATCAGACTCACACATTTATTAAACATAAAGATAAAGATAACAGTGCAATTACATACATTATATTATTCTAATCAACTGCCGTCCAACGGCCTTCTTTCCCTCAAGCACTCTTCCTCGGGTCCACAACCCGGTAGTTACTTTTAAATACACGTCGGCTTCAGCCTCTCCACTCAATGTCTTAATAACACATTCCTATGGCAATAACACCTGAGCATTCCAAGAGCTCCTCAACATGGCAATAGCACGTTAATAGTTCAATTCACATTGTTACGGGTATGGTTTCGAGTGTTACGGGGTGGGTTATTATGGAATTAGTGTTACGACTGCATTTTAATCTATCGAGAGGTTTTTAGAAATTACTCTTCCATACCATGCCACATATACTAATAACAATTCGAATAAGTTTTACAAGGACCTTGCAGGGCCACAAATTTATTACTTTAAATTCCCTAACAAATTTCGTCTAGCTTTTACATTCTAAAAGGACAACATCAGCAGCATCAAATGAAAAACACAATAATATATCACTAGAAGTCTCCTCTAGATGCTTAAAAGATTATATCATTCTGACTCATTCACAATTTAATTATTACTTATCTATCTTTCAGATTTAGCCTACCTACTCTCTAACAAATAATATCTTAATGTCTCAGACGACAATGTTAACTCAGTTATTTGTGCCTACCGCTTAAAAAGGATATAACTCGTCAACACAACTGACGCAGTTACATTAGATCTAGATCTACTCTAGGATGGGCTGGCAATCCCCAGCCTCATCCAGACACATCAATTTCAATTTACAAATGTGTATACCAGACACTCATGCTAGATCTAGTTGCATGTAAAATACATTGTAGTCTTGCATTCTTCGGTAGCACTTCTACTGGAAAATTAAGGTCAGATTCACGTTCATCGTCGAATCAGGAGACAGAAACTTACGATTGTTCCCTGATACGAGATCAGGGAGCTGGAGATAATAGCAGTAGATACTTTCGTAATAGCGTATGGTCTCATTCCACTGTCTATCAAGGACATAGACATGACTTTAACAATCTTCTGATTCTCTCAGGCCGAATCCAGCCGACTGCCCTCGCAGATGGAAATTTCTGCATGGAGTGAAGAAACGTGGGAATGGCTCCGCTTAAATACTGCTCGGCCATCTGCAAATCCCCAGCCAACTGCCCAAATTTGATTGGTGCATCCATTTCGAGCTCAGCTCGTAGTATTAATAGATTCTATTAATAGTAACAGACAAGGTCAATTTAACATATCAAAACCCTTGCTAAAGTCTCCAAACCCTCTACGTTTTATGTACGAATTTACTCACTCCCTTTTCTCACCCCTGTTAAAGTTTATCAAAATCACGGGTCGAAAACTGCACCGTCACTGCCCCACTTTCTTTCCATCTCTACGAAAAAGCGTTACAAAAACAAACTGTCCACGAGAATAGTCCAAGGACATTTGCACTGGCTAAAATCAACGCGACCCTGAAATAAACAAACCGTGACCCAGCACGGCAACTCTAGTCCTAACCCTGACACACATTAATATCACAATAGCACAGTCGTATATCACTATCACATGTAGTACTTCTTAAGAGCACATGAACAATTATATACACATCCCTGTCTGTGGGCAGACTACCACGACTCATGCGCCCCTCCTGTCCTGCTCGACAGCTTAACTCCACTGGCCTATGCGTAGCCTTCGGCCCTATGCTGGCCTATCCCCTGTGCTAGTTCGCTTACCGCGGGTGGCGTCTCTGCCCGACCCCGGCACCTACAAGAAGAACATTACATTGGTATAATACCATACCATTTCTAACCACTTCACCCCTCATTACAAACCATGAAGCGTACACACAATAGTCCACCTTTCACTCACCACACATCTTACGGTAACACACCTCCACCGTACCACACAGCACTCACTCTCGCTACGAATCCATGAACCTAACTTACATCTATCGCTCATGGCGCACATTTCTATAGACAGTAATCAATGACTTCCACATTCCTCACATATACTTATTTACATCATGGTCATAGGCGAATATAATACATCAATCCTCATAATTATCAATCATCGTTCCACCTACCAGTCATCACTGGAAAACACATCACAATCTCCCGACTGCCTCTGATCTCACGTCTGTCCCCTGGGACCTCTTAACTTGCAGTGATCTGACTATTCAGATTTTGCCTCTACTACGCCTCAACTTCACTCACAACATGCACGCTTTAACGTTAACTAACAGAAGTCAATATAGGTGAGCAGCCTCACTATCCCGTGAGTCAATCCTACACTTCCATGCCCCCGTAATCCTTGAATCTCGCTCACACCACTCGTGACAATTATAACCCTCACTTATCTGATCTTCCACCAAGATCAAAGAAACTTCGATGGCCCCCGAGTCGCATGCCTGTAGTGGCGAATCTACACTTTCGGGACCCTGAAACTTGAAGTGTTAGGGGACCGGCCGGCACGGAGAACCGCGGATACCGCCGGGTTTCCCGTAAGCCTGCCGGTATGACGTCATTTCGGACCTCCGGAAATGCGGAGGGGAAACCCTCTGCCCTTGACGCAAAGATCTTAAAATAGTATTAACCGTTAATACTATTTTAAGATCGTTGCCTTGACCTGTCGAGTTGTTGCTTCGAAAACAAAATAAAGGGCGAGCACTATCATCATAAATTATGAAAAGTAGGGCGAGTGAGAGAGAGAGAGAGAGAGACAGCAACCACCGAGTGAAAATTGGCTGAAAATATTTTTAAAAAGGAGAGGAAAGATTACAAACACACACGCTGTAGCAACAATTAAGTCAGACAAATGAATTAGACTGATCATCACAGTGCGTAAACTAGAATTATATTTATCATCAAAATAAAAAAAATAAAAAAGAGAGATAGTTCTTACCACAGGGAAACGGAGACCCACAGAGTTTAGTCAGTAATGACATTCTCTTCAGATATGCCACTGGACACTGAATTAAAATTTTATATTTTGAAATTCATGCAGCATTTTCAATGAATAGATCTTGTGTTTATAGCTGAAATCTAAATCCACTTGATACCTTTCCCAATACAGTCCCGGTAACTTATAAGTTTAGATCTATGTAAACACAATGGGCTGTCCATAACAAGAACATGATTTATGTTCATGATTAGATTAGATCTATATGTTTACATGAGATTCCTGATTCAGAACAACAATTCACAGGAAAATGACATGAAGTATGATTGGCGTAAATTAGGCATTAGGGAAGAAATAGTGCAAGAAAAAAAGTGTTTTTCCAATTTAGGAAAGATTTAAGCAGTGAGAAGTGGCAGAAAATACCCCCATGATCAAACTGTGAATAAGTGTGAAGTATAACAATCCCAGTCTTTCCATTCTGTCCTCTGTGTCCTTTAGTTCTCTTTATTGTCCATGTGTTGAAATTCTCAACAATTTCTGTTCTTTATTCCTCTGGTGTTGTTAAGGTCATCATCATACCTGATGGACGAACTATTATTATTATAACAATCCCAATCATCATAATCACCAACTTGCATCATCGTAGTCAGTTTCATCAGCAAATGTCAGCTGTCATCATCACTATTACTTACACCACCACCACCTTTGTGGCCTTCAAAAATGATTTTTGAAAATTGCCTTTACCATATTTTCCACTTGTCATCACTTATACCACCTGTATATATTTTCTTATCTTATAAACCACATGTAATTCTTTTGACAAATTGATGGTCAAAAATGATGAGACAGTTTACTAAATAAAGGATAGTAGAAGAGCAAATGAATAATAAAAACAAACTCGGTTGGTCCGCGAATAATTATTTATTTGGGACAACAACAAAAATCCATAACAAGACCAACAATGAGAAACAAGCATTGTCACAGAAAAATGCTCGTATTGTACACTTGTAATTTTACTCTCTTGAAAGGTCATACAAAACTAATACTATTGTTACCTGTATTTGGGGCCTGGAGAATTAAAAGGAGTGGGAACAAAAATTACCAGACTAGCAAAGAAGAGATTTACTAAAATCTCACGCATCACTAGCATTTCCATCCCTTCGTGAAAGGTAGACGCCCATGTAGATGTGGACATGCAGGATGGATGGGCTAAGGGTCGTTGGTTAGATAAAGACCCTATGCAGCCTTATTCAGGCATTTCTCGACCTGTAGTAGATCGATTACGCCCAGATCAGCCTAAGCCTTTAGATTTCCTCAAACTTATTATCAATGATGTCTTCTTTAGAGCTCTTGTCGAGCAGACTAATAATTATGCTGACGAAGGGCGTCTCTTGACTGAATTTCGCCGCTCTCCGTAATAATGGTGCTGAAAGAGACTGCAGCAGCAACAGCATCAGAATTCATTTTTCTTCAGCCAGTTCAGGTGATGATGTTATTTCCTGCATTTTCATGGCCAAACCATTGTTCAGTTACATTTTACTTATTAGAAATTGAAGAAATGTGCAAAATTTTGATGATGTTGCTGCAGCAACAGCAACAACCACCTTCACCACCACACACACACATATGACATGAATATATTTTACACCTTCATTCAATTTCCAACATTTTTTGTTGTAACAGATATTTAAAAACTTTGAAAATAAAAAAGTTATAATATTTTTTTTTGAAATAACCAATTTTTTTGAAATTTTGTTCAAACTCTTCTGGCACCGAGGGAAAGATTTCATGGAAATATATCTGGCAACAAAAGGGTTAACCAGTAAATCTATAAAATTACTTTGGCCAGAAGAGAAAGATGATTCTTTTCTTTAACTACTGGGGTCCCAGTACTGTAGTTATGTGACTGAACCTGGCAAAAGTGCTTTTCAAAGTCACATGCTGGTTTTACATTGATATCACATTGAAATCACATGAAGATTAATCAAGTGAACTGATTTAATACTGTGTAAAATAAGTTTCTCCTTTGCAGCCTCACCAATATCCCTATACATTAGGGCAGAAGCCGCTAAAATTGGGTGGTTGTGCTCCCACCTCAACTCCACAACTGTGGGCCATCCTGGCATGTATGGGTCATTTGTGCTGAAAAAGAGCAATTGATAAAATGTCCTGATTTATCCAGAGCCTCCTCTATGATATACATGTCAACTGTTGACAGTGCAGCTTCAAACAGTAATCACTGTGCAAATTGTGGAAACCACAGCATGCTTTAAAATGTTTGTTGTTTAAGCTCTGGTCTGGACCGTGTCTTGACAAAATTAAAAAAAGAAAGAAAAAAAACACAGCCCAGCATCTCTCACTTCAGTTGCCACTGTTATAGAAATTTGAAACAAAACTGATTCTAAACTTAAGGCATGGCTGGGCTGCTTTGTTTAGCTCTGAATTTCTATGTTGACACAATTGATAGAAAATGGCACAATTTCAAAAGGAACATTATTTCTATTAGTTCTGTCCATTATCATTTAGTACAATGAAATATTGCAGTGGCACTGAACTCACCTGCTTTTTTCCTTTACTTTTTTCACTGTTACAGCCATCATGGCTGTACACCCAGTTTTCTTTGAAGCTTTTGTAGGTTTTGAGACTTTGCTTGTGAAGCTGCCATGTTGACAATAATAGACTTTCTGAAAGTTTGAAAGATTTAAGAATTTAGAAACAAAAAAAAGGGGGGGGGGACACTACTCTTGCTTGACTGGTAATGAGAATCAGGCCGCCTACCAGACAACAGTGATATGTTAATAATGGCAAAGCGCAGTCTTAAAAAGAATAAATGACATCCCCTCCAATAATTATAAATGAGAATAATATATTTATTTATTTTAATTTGGTCACACTTGCCTAGATTAAATTCTGTAAAATGTACACAAAATTATGCTGGACTAAACATAATTACATTTGATTCCTTATAAAGCAGAGTGGAATTGAAACAAAATACACCAACTTCAGTTGGTTAGGTTTAAATTTTATTTTAATTTTTAGAAAAATAAAAAATTCAAAACTAAACTTGATTCATGTTATCATTTGCATCCAAAATAAAGAGAAAATACTGATTCGATACTGGTAATAAATTCAGTTTCGTATGGGATGTTACCATGGATGTTATAATACATCAATTCCAAAATGATTCAACATAGCCGCTACTGTCTTAACTGACAACCAACACATAAAATTAAACAAACCTGGAAGGCGATACGTTGTCCAAGAAGCTTTCTGACTCTGCCAAGACGAAAGGTGGTAAATGTGAATGACTGAAATATATCCAACCATTCAGTCACTCGCTCTGTCTCTGTCTTCTTTAATTTAATAACAGCATGGAAATGCTCAGGATGTGCCTGAAGTTCTTCATAAGCACTAACTTGATATTCATATCCATCTGGAAGGATGCTGTATGGATTTTAGAAAAACAAATATGAAATTTTGCAACTTAGAAGCCAGCCCCAGTCCCCTTTTCCCATTTTAAGACCAAACCATTCACCCAATTGGCCTATTCCAATTTAATATTGTTTGGTGAATCTGTAAGTGTGTTAGTAGGCCTACAGATTTTGTATCCAAAAAACTGAAATCTATAATTAGGCGTTGTTGGTTGAACACAGAATTTTGTGATCCAAATCAACTGCCAAGGCCTAGCTCTGCACTTGAGGCTACACTACAAAACCCTTATTAGGTTTATTATATCCAGCTCGATCCTAGATTTCTATGTGTGCCTAGATTTTCTACAACATTTTTTTTGCCAGCTAGCGCAAACGTAGGAAACCTTTACAATTACATCTAAATTTGAATCAAAATACATGCAGATCTTGTTACATCTAGATCTATCTTTACCTTGACTTAGGGCCTAGGCTACATCTGGATTTTTTCCTTTTGTCCCTTGTAATTATTAATATAAAAAGTATTCTTCGAGGTGCAAAAAAAGGACCTGGATCTAGACACATTTTAACACTAAGAATGAATGTTCAATGAATGTTTACAATAATTAACAATTTGGAATTTATGCAAAGAAAACCTTTTTATGGCAAACATACCTCAAGACGAGTAGATCTAGCTGTGGATGCACAATACGCCATGTTTCAGAAAAAGCAACTCGACAGGTCAAGGGCAGAGGGTTTCCCCTCCGCATTTCCGGAGGTCCGAAATGACGTCATACCGGCTTGCTTACGGGAAACCCGGCGATATCCGCGGTTCTGCGGCCGGCACCCGGCAACAATAGGGCAACATCCAAAAATCCACTCATTAGAAAAAGTTTCTTCGGGGCCCCTCCTGGATTAGGGGCCATCAGGCTTAAAGCTTCACTATTTTCATGGTAGATCCACCACTGCATGCCTCTGTTGATTCTGTCAGTCTATCACCTCTTATGCACCTCCTGCCTTTTCTTTGTTGCCCGCCGGTTTTGTTAGCCATACATGTTTGGACAAGACCGACTGTGTCAGACAGTCCTCATGCAGGGTGAGACTAAGTACCGTAAAAGGGCGCATAAATTTGCATTTAACTGGGTATCATGCTAGCTCGAAAAATTTCACACAAAAATTTCAAACCAGGATTAGAAAATCGTGGCACGCCTCGAAATGAAGTTTAATTACACACGTCTAAAGTAGTGACCCGCAACGCATCCTGTCCTTTCTTTGAGAGGCTAAGACATACAACTTGATTTAATAACTTTTATAATCGTTTACAAAACTTTTTTCCAGATCTGCACAAAACAAAACTTTTTTTAAAGAATGTTACCAATGTGTTGAAAGTATATGAATGTATTTAATTACATGTTAAACTAAGCAGCTCTGAATGCAAAACATTAATAAAGAATGTATACCCAAGAAGACCATGAAGGGTGCAGAGTGGCCGTTATCATGCCGCTGTAGCGTAAAACCCAAACTCAAAACTCACCTCTACAGGAAAATTTGAATATAATAATAATAATAATAATATATACATTTATATAGCGCCAGGACTAAAACATTAAAAGCTCTAGGCGCTGTACACAGTAAAAAATCATAAAAGCACATTCAAATAAACTTACACACACACAGACAAACTAGTTTTATACATCCATAGCAAGCTATAAAATTCAGTTTTTAAAAAGAAATGTTTTTAACCTGTTTTTAAATATGTTTAGAGAGGCAGAATTTCGAACTTCTTGTGGTAAAGAATTCCACACACAGGGACCAAAACAACTAAAAGCTCTATATCCATAATTTGATGTTTTACACCTGGGAACAACCAGTTTGTTTTCTGTAGTAGATCTTAAAAATCTATCAGACTCATGTTTTTTCAAAAGTTCCGAAAGATAGGAGGGAGCTGAACCTTCAAGACATTTGTAAACCAAAACTGCAGCTTTAAATTTTATTCTGTTTTCAACAGTAAGCCAGTGAAGTTGGTCAATAAGGCTTGAGGCAGATTCTCTTTTTGATTTTCTAAAAATCAGTCTAGCTGCATTATTCTGAATTATCTGAAGGCGTTTTATTTTGTTGCTCGGAATTCCAAAAAGCAGAGAGTTACAATAATCAAGCTTTGAAAACATAAGTGAAGTGATAAGTATTCGAGTTGCCTCTTGGGATATGAATGGACGAATAGAGCTGATGTTTTTTAATTGAAACATTAATGATCGACATAATGAACTTATTTGATTTTCCATGCTGAGTTCTGATTCTAAAATTGTGCCTAAGTTTTTAACTTTATTCACGTTTGCTACAGTGCTTTCACCAAGATTTAATTTTACATTTTTAATTGCAGTAATTTGTCTTTTCTTTCCAATAATCATAACTTCTGTTTTGTCTTCATTTAGCTTTAGTTTGTTTTGGTTCATCCATTCTTTTGTGTCCATAATACACTTTTCACTATCTTTTATAACATTGTCAACATGACCTAAAGTCGTACCAGGGTGATATAGTTGGACATCATCAGCATACTGATGGTAATAAAAACCATGATCTTTAAAAATATTAGACAGGGGCCCAATGTACATAATAAAGAGAGTGGGACCTAAAACTGAGCCTTGTGGAACACCATATGGCAGTATGTATTCTTTTGATTTTATGTTATCTGTTACAACAATTTGTTTTCGGTCACATAGATAGGACCTGAACCATTTCAGAGCTATACCAGAGATCCCATAGGTTGCTTCTAATCTGCAAAGAATAATTTCATGGTCTATAGTGTCGAAGGCAGCTGATAGATCAAGAATGTTTAAACACGAAACCAAGCCCTTGTCCAGTAATCCAAACAAATCATTAACAATCCTCAATAAAGCAGTTTCAGTGCTACAATTTGCACGATATGCAAATATGGTTTAAATGTGAGCCATTATTACCTTTAACTTAACAAAACTTAATGGTGCCTTTAGTAAACGTGCACATTCGTTTACTGCGTGCAGGCAGCATTTTTTCGTATTTCGTTTCGCTTAGAATTCAGTCCTATTGGGATTTATTTTAATTTTACCCACAAAAAGTGTCTTTTTGCTGTGTTAATGATTCGAATATTTAGCCTTCGCACCATTCATAGCCATTTTCCCATGAAATTAAAATGCAATTAACACAAAAATGTACAAAATTTGAAATGACAATTTAATGACATGTATTTAGGATTGTAATTGGCATTGGAATGTAATAGAGATAAAGAAGGAGAAGAAGAAGAATAAAAAAAAAAAGACTATGAGTTTACTTTGACTTAAAAGAAATTCGAATGATCAAAGTTAATGTTAACTGCACGCCAGTGTTTTTTGGATTGGAAGAGTATGAAAGATTTGCTTGCAAAAAAACAAGACCACATGATTTTCACGTTGCGCTCTGCTTTATTCTTCGCTTAAATTCCATTTTGAGATTACTGCAAAGAAACGGTTATTTATACAGGATTGTAACCCAAATAGAAGGGTCGCATTTCACTCTATAGAATTATGTTAAAAAAAGAATTTGACCTGCAGTGGGAAATACGATCTTTTTCGGTCACAAGACTATAGGGCCGACCACTGTTGTTTTTTGTGTGTGTGTGTGTGTGTGTGTGTGTTATTTGCCTTAGAGACGTGTCAAATACAAAAGGTTGAGTATACTTGAAAATGTGAAAGTGTTTGTACAATGGTTAATATATTCTTTTTGTGTCTCCCCATTTCAGAACTATTCAAGCAAGCACTCTCGGACCATGACGGCGAAATGCTTATTCAAACAGTGAAAGTCTTTCATGATCTCATGACCAAAGCTGCCATTCCATATTTTATCTACAAGGTTAGTTGATTGGCTAGTGTTTGACAGGCAGGAAATCATAACCTGCCAAGCTCAACATTCATACTGTTTGAGAAACATGAAGTTATTTACTCTGTTCACCAGTACCCGAAGTGCCGATAATCAATTATTTTCTTAAGTGCAAAATAATTATTGGTGATCCCATTGGGCCAATTTTTTTTTTACTTCAAAAAAGTTATGATAGTTTTCATTTGCATAATTATGACACATCTAGTCACATTGGTGATTAAGTTGGATGTAGTCATATGGAGACATATAGTCATATATTTAACTTTTGTGAGCATTTTATGAAGTAGTTGACCTGCTGGCTCGGGAAATACACAGATGTGATTTTCAAAGTTGAGTTTCGATCACCAATGTGTAAAGTGAATGGCAGAAAGAAATTGCCAGTCGTACTTTTTAATTCTACTGAAAGAAAACGGGTGTATTATTTTCTTTCCGACCCAAAATATTGGAACACTTTCTTCTCTTCAGCTCAGTTGTGGCTCAGAATCAACGAAAATATTAAAAATAATATGAACTTCAAGACCTTTTAAAATATGTCCACGTACACCTCTCGGTCTTTCTATGCATAATATGATATTTCGTAGAATTTAAGGCTTTTAAAAAGCCTTCCATGATTACATTGGAGACCTTACTTCTTTTCAAATAATTATGGTGAAAACCATTTTGTACGCACATTGAAGATTTTACTGATGAACCACAATCAACCCAAACCTCAGTTTTGATTGAAAGCCTAGGTGACTAATAAAACCGTCATTATTTCCCGTCTGGGTAACTAGTTTTTTTCTCATTGAAATTCAATGTCATGACATCACTATTCAACAAGTTGGATGATGATGATGAGAGTCGGCTAGTACACGCCAAGGCTAAATATATAACGAAAAACTTTATACATATTAAAGCTCTTTTCAGATTCATATACAAAGCGACCTTTGGGAATTTTACCTATGTGATAAAATTATACGAAATATTTAATTTTGTTTGTGAAATTTATAGAAGCTCTGAATCCAATGTATAAATAAAGTACCCAAATAGACGGTGGCAGGTGCAAAGTGGCCGTTATTGTGCTGGCACGTAAAACTGAAACTCAAACTCAAATTCAAAAATCACGTTTGGCTGATAAAAGTGTTGGTGTCCAGCATGTTGTGCATGGCTCCCGTTAATATATTACCGGCTTAAGAAAATGAGTCACAGAAGACACTTGGACCCTGACCAAAGCTCTCGAGATCAAGATTAGAACATGCGAGAAGCGCTGCTTACGTACAAAGAGCTGTCAACGAGACCAGAAGTGACAGGATCAGAAATACAGCAATCAGAGAAATGATGGGAACAAACACCAGTCTACCATCACAGAGAGCAGCAGCGAGTAAAATGATTTGGCCACCTTTTGTAAATGCTCATCTCTCAACCGGCCCATCATGCATACAGCATGCAATTCTCTGGGTACAAGGCCAGAGGAAGACCAAGAAAGACCTGGACCAGTGGGGTCAAAGAAGCTCTGACGACCCACAGCATTACGCCATGACAGGCTTCAGAGCTGGCCACAGACCAAAAAAGTCTTTCTTTGAAGGGTACAAGCAAGCTGAGAAAAAAACAGCACGACAACAGACGGGGACTTAAGGAATCATAATCAACCAAAAAACCTCAGTTTTGACCAAAACCAGCCATGACCGATAAAAGTGTTATCGACCCCGCTTGGCCACTATGATCGAAGATACTGAGGACGATAACATGCGACATCTGGTCGGTTTTACTTGCATGGATTTGGCACCGCCGCCTTTGTGAAGAAGTTCTGAATTGGTCATAAACAATGGTGTATTTTACAAAGCCAGTATGAAGAAATTACTGAATTTTTTTCACCGTTCAGCTATCATTGTAAGTCTTGATTGATGTTGCTTATTTTGTACTTATAACTTCAGTCACCGCCATAAAACATTTTTTAAATTGTGGTAGTAATGTAACTAAACCGTATTATTAATTTGTCATTATACCAAGCACTTTTCATGCATTGCGCCACGGGCTCCGCCCCCAATCTCTGCGCAAATTGTGTGCCTGCCTTTTTTTTTAGAGGCATGAAGGAGGGACTTGTCTCATCTTATGGTATCTAGTAGCATTGGTGTGATTTAAGTACCTCTTAGAGAGGCTGTGTCACAATTTTGGTTCTTCTGTGTTTCAGGGCTCCCTCCTGGGCTCGTATCGTCACCATAACATCATCCCATGGGATGATGACTTGGACTTTCTGATTTCTGTGAAGAATAAAGAAGCTGTGAAAAAAGCTTGTGCCAAGGCTCCCCCCAACTATGGTCTGGACACGTCGACAATAAGGTTGGATTGAAATTAGGAGCCAGAAAAATGAATAAAGTTGGCAATATACAGGCTGCAGCCAGCTTCAATATTTGAAAAAATGGGGGGGGGGGGGGGAGCACTGAGGCAGCCTAGAGTCACTGGGTGATTGGTTAAGGGAAGGGGTGGGAGTTTCGTATAGAGGCTGATGCTGTGGTGGCCTATATGATGGCCCATAATGGGGGGTGGGGGGAAGGGATTACTTAGGAACATTGTCATTTCCATGGGCAAGCTTGAGGTCTGTTCTGTGAGTTGGGTTGGAGTCAAGTTGCTGGCTGGGATATAACTATTTCAAATGTTTGTAACTAACCTTGTGTAAATTAAGGTGTTGGTTTCAAGTTAGAAAAAGAAATAAACAACAGTTCTCTTTCCCTCTGGTGTCTGCATCCTGGGGACACTGCACTAGCGAGGGTTGCGCCAACTGTCTCCATCCCTGGCGGTCATGGGCAAGGGCCTGGGTTGTGGCAAAGTTTTCCCCTGTCCATTCAGTAATATTGTCTGTCCATTTCTTTCTTTGTCTGCCCCCGTCTCCTCTTTCCCTGAACTGTACTCTGGAGGATGGCCTTTGATAGTTCACTGGCTCTTGTTACATGTCCATACCATTTCAACCCTCTTGTCTTTACTGTATTCAGAAGGTCTTCATAGTGACACACATGTTGGGTTATGGTTTTGTGCACTATAAAATTACGTTCTTTGCAACCTGTGTGGTTTCATGATTAGGCCAGCATTATTCTGGGTAATGAGTTTTCATGGCCCTAAAAGTTCATGCAGCGTGTTTTTAATTCTCTCTCTTTTTGTTTTGAAACTAGGTACAAATTCTATGACAAACGAGGGAATGCCGTAAGGAAATACAAGTGGAAATCGCCATTCCTGGATATAAGTTTCTGGGATGAGAACAGCACACATTACTGGGACGTCACAATAAAAAAGCAGAAGGCTTTTACCAAAGCGGACACATTCCCATTAACACAGCGTCCACTGATGGGATTAATGTTGCCCTCACCTAGAGATCCACTGAAGACTTTGCAGGTGACCTACGACCTGGACACTTGCTACACTGGCACCTACAACCATTTAAACGAGAGATCCAAGAAAAAAGATGAAGTTGGTCAAGTGCCGTGCTCTGCACTCATTGACCGTGTTCCCTTTGTCCAGCATGTACGAGGACCAGGGGGCGCCTGGTGTGAGGAACTATTGACCTTTAGGGGAAACATTCAGAGTACTTTTGTCAGAACTGCCACAAATATTTCCGTTTGTTGACAGTCTGTGTTTACAAACCTTGGGAATGGTTGGTTCTGGCAGCTCTTATTTGTTGGAAGTATGAGATATTACATGTGTCTTTTTTGTTCAGGGCGCAAACTGAAGTGAGTATTTCTTGAAAAATAAAAGACCCTTACTTGTGAGGAAAGCATGTGTCTCAAAATGACAGTCGATATGGAAAATTACATTCGTGTTCTGGGTGGGACACTTCATTCACAAATTGATGAAATATTCTACCTACCACAGAAGATCTGTAGGGTCACAGCAAGGCTTGAAGGAAAGACAATGGCAAAGAGGAAAAGTTGTATGTAGCAAAGCCTCGCTTAGACAAATAAGGAGCCAGTTGGCCACAGGGACCATAAGCAAGAAAACCCTTGAGCGGATTTTGGAGCAGGGAGAGCAGCACTGATAAGAATGCCTGGTGTGCTAGGATTCTGGGTCCTGTCATCAGATTAAATCAATTAAAGAAATAATACAGAAACAATATAATAACGCAACAAGTAAAAGGGAAGACACACCAAGCTTTTGGTATGTATTTCTTAACCCTAGTCCTGCGGGAGGCCACTATATTGGCCTCCCCGCGCAACACGCGAGACACGGGAGGCCATTATTTTGTCCGACACGCTTAACCGCGGGTCCTGCGGGAGGCCACATTTTTGTATAGCAACGGTGCGCCTCGCGCTTTGGTTATTCGGTTGCCAAGGCTGTCGTTGTTGTTGTTGTTTCACGTTTTTTTTCCACACAATTTTCGCGTGTTTATCTATCCTGTCACCCCTACTATATCTAACAAAATGGTATCGTCCGATTACGTTTATTACGATGCAGCTATTCGCAACTATTCGTCATACTCGTGTAATAGTACTGACGGCCTGAAGTTTGAACTGGGGAAAATCTTGGGGAAACTTTTACTTTGATGCTGGTTGTCGTCTACATGTGAAATGAGAAGAAAGGGGCCATGTGCGTATTTGAGACCCCGTTCTACGTCTGTAATTATGAATTCCGATGTAATATTAGGGCATGCTGCATAATGGGCGTCTGTCAGTAGGTTTTTCATCAGGGAAAACTGGGAGAAAATGACCGACTTTTTTGTTGGTCGTTGTCTTTATTTGATGTGGTAATTAGAGAGATATTGTGTTCCTTTGGTTAAACCGCTTTTCAGTACATGTATGACTGTGCTCTACGACCTGGAACTGGAAATCAAATCTCTCGCTAAAACTAACATTATAGTAAGTGGACGCTTTACATAGTAGAGGACGGAGAAGGCAATGTCACGATACATGTGGTTAGTAAATTAAGCGAATGGCTTAAAAAATAATTTGTTCACCTGTCTGGCCTGACATAGGGACAGAAAAAGCGCAGAGGTCTTGGGAAAATGATAAAACATGTGTTAAACGGCATGTAAATGCAGAAAATTCTTGATTTGAGGCCTTCCATTTCACAATAAAACCTACTGCATATCATCACAAGTACTTTATTCAAACTAGTAATTGCCCCATTCTTCGAATGGTTAAGCACAGCACTCCAGACCGAAAGGAATCAGCACAAAGACATTCATTGGTGTCGAGACACTTTGGGTCATCCACAAAAAAATTGGCTATTAAGAGATAGATAGGAGAATTTTTCAGGAAATGATGACGTCATGGGCTCATGTGTTAGTAAAAAATGAAGGATCAAGAGTAGACAATTAGCGGCATAAAGCAAACTCAAAAAATACTTCCCCACCTTTTCAAGACTCCAAATCTAAAAAAGAACCTTTTGCGGGTGGCAGGGCAGGCACATGTAAAATTTCACGCAAATCCGAGCTGTGTGAGAGGCAGTAGATCTTGTTCAAAATCCCATGATTCTTTTTTTTATATTATTATTACATTTTCCTTTCTTTAAGCATTAGCTCTAGAGTTCGAGGCGTGAGAGGCCTAGCCTTTCGACAAAGTTTTCTTGGCATGACTGACACTCCGAGATCTATAATAAAAATATTTCATTTCGAGCTTGAAGCACACTATAAATGTTTCTACACAGTTTTCTTGGTATGAATGAATGGCACTCACCTCATCTGTATAACATTATACTTGGTGTCAAAATTTTCATGGCGTGGTTGGATCTCAAGTGAACTCTAGTTCGAGAGTTTACATTTCCGGTAAGAGGCGGAAATGACGAAATTGACGGAAGTACATTATCACGTCGTATTCGCAATCATGAATTGATAACTGATAATTATAACTGAATTTCTGGAAAAAGTAAAGAGTTTCGGGAAAAAATGAGCACGACACGTACAGGCTTTATACATTTTATATACATGTGCCAAGTTTCATTTCTCTACGTTGCGTAGTAAAAAAGCCTTTGCGGGAACAAAGTTGGGCCCAAGCTCCATTATTATATGATATCAAAGGGGTCCTTTACGATTTATCCACCACTATTGTTGTTATTGCGTCCTGAAGTATACGCGATACAGGTGTTCACAAGGACCCGATTGACCCGACCGCCGAGGTTATCGGCAACACACGAACGATCGGCTGACGGCCGCTGGCTATCCCCGCAATGGGCGTTACGTGGACGAGTTCACTCAACGCGGGACAAGGGTTAAGTCAGGCTTTACCACATGGAGCTTTTTTTTTTTTGCCATACTTTGTCTTCGTATCTTCAGTCATAAGAGGCGCTGCTCCAGAACCACAATGGACAGACAACCAAGAGCACTAATCCAGTGGTCCTGTGGGACTCAAAAATGCTTAACTAACATTCATGATGATGGCCAAACCACTGCTTGTTCAGAATCAGTCCTCTGTCTGCTCCAGTGGTAGACATACATTTTTGGGGCCCTGAAGCTTGAACTGTTATTGGGTCCCTCCACAACCAACAACAACAGGGCAACATCCAACAAGGTCCTAAAGGCCCTGCTGCCCTTGCAAGGACCTTGAGGCTATTCACTCACTAAAAAAGATTTGTTTAGGGCCTCTCCGGGCTTAGGGGCCTAAAGCTGAAGCTTTGTTAGTTTCATAGTAGATCCACCACTCGTCCACTGGCATGCTCCAGTGTACACAGGGACCATCTATACAGTACATTTGCTCAGTTTTGGCGATATTTGACCCACCCTCTCCCCCCTCATGTACACTTTTCATGCTCTTGACCTCAGCTGATGTTTTGAGGACTGATTTTGAGATTGAGTTTGGAGGAAGGACGTTGACTTTGACAATGGTGAGATTGCGCTAGGAAAAAGCAAGAGGATAGACAGAGGAGAACAGAATGACAGTGCAGAAGGAGATTCTACCGGAAGCCGCCACCAACCACCGGCGATGTTTTGAGGAAAAGAGATGATTGCAGTTTCCACTTAAATAAATAATTTTTTTTTAGATTTACAACCATGGCCAAATTTGCAAATGATAAAGTGTACAAATTTAGCCACCACTCTATAGTGTGACTGACCACTGTTGTCTGGTCATTGGTGCAAATTGTGTCGTGGGAATATGTTGTTGTTTTTTTTCCCATTGTGGCTAAAGGATTTCTGTACATTATAGAATACGATGTTCATAAATAGAGACCACACTGCCGTGCAAAGGCAAAGTGACGTATGTGCTCATCTCTTAGTTTATTAGTTGCGTTTGCTCTGCCTTTGCATGGCAGCACTGTTGTCTGGTTATCAGTGAAGATTTTATCCTGGAAACGTATGATTGTTTTGCAATTGGGGCAGAAGGATTTCATTTTGTACATTATAGAATATGGTGTTCATTGCATCTGTTCTGAGCTCAGCAGTGAATTGGATGATGAGATTGAATATTATTGTCAAACTCAGTGAATGTGCTATTTTATTTATTTTGTGTGGTATTTGCCATATTGTTGAGTGTGCATTTTTGCCTTTCTGAGAAGATGAGGATTGAAAGTAAGTCAGCAAAAGGGCAAAAACACATACAACATTGCATCACAAACAACATTGCATCACAAACACGTATCTCAAAAAGTTTTTAAGCAGTTGGAATGACACTTATACTTAATAAAATTAGGAGTGAGAGAACCACTTTCATGACAAAACCTCAAAATGGGCAAAATGTCACATCCAACAATATGGCACATACTCCTCAACAATATAATGTAGTGTTCATTTGCACCCATGTGTATTATGAGCTCGGTAGTGAACTGGGTGATTGGATTGAACATTATCGTCAAACTCCGTGAATGTGCTATTTTATTTTTATTTATATTGTTTTCCCCTGTATTCCAAGTTGATGTTTTGTGACGGAACATCAGAGATGTAAATATTCCAGTTGTGATACCAACATGCCATTTAAAGCAAGGGAAACATGGAGGAAAATGAATAGATGAAGTACATGTGAGTGAAATATGCTTGAGAGCCATGTTGAACTAAAGCAGTGGGTGAGATTAACAAATGTTAGCAACCTCATTAGGTCCCCTTAAAATGACAAAGTTTTATCTCCACATTTTGGCTGAGCTGAGTTATTCACTACTTCTATACAGGCTTTATCCATTGTGGGTCAAAATATCAAGCAGATTCGACGTGTAATTTGTCTGCAGAACTAAAAAGGAAAACGTCGTATTTCCAAAAGCTGTGAGCAAGAAAAACTTCAATCAATTTCTCAAAAGTTGATGGAAAGGATTTGAAGTACTGGTAAAGGAAACAAAAAGAAAATGAGTGGATGAAGTATGTATTATTGAGATATCATGTTTGAGAGCCATTTAAGTTATCATTGGTCATACTGGCACACATTCTGATACCAAGAAGGCAGTTTTGGTAAAAAAAAGAAAAGAAGGGGTCACAATCAAAGAGAATGAAAACCTAAGCTTAATTATTTCCCTTGACAAGTTGAAATGAGACATAAGGAGTTGCTCCCCCTGCATATCACGTCAACAGATTGATAACTGCAGTGTCTGCAACCTGGGAGACAATACATAAATGATCTCTCAAGTACAAAACATCCAATTTGATGTTGGTGCTGGTTCCCCATTGGCCGCATTGTAGCTTTGTGCCAAACCCTACTGGGAGCCCCATAGATTTTCTGTGTTTCTTTAAATAACCATTTATGGTAAAGAGCTATGGTAGTCAGGTTATTGTGGACCTACCAGATTGTGTTCATCCGTCATCAAGAAGACAAGTCTTCACAAATTATACTCTTACTAATGAGATTGCTATATAAGATTTCTATAATGAATATAAAAATATATTACACGTGTATATCATCCACTCAGATGGTTAATTATCTGAAGTGAAAATTTCAGACTAGGTGGATATTAAATTTTTTATGTATTTGTGCAATGACACGTGAAAACTTGTGCTGAGAAAGCACTGGGAGAGAGCCAATATTTCAGTGGTCACAAGATAATCCTTGGTGCATATTATCTATAATAATTTTTATATTCCAACAACCTCATTTGGTGTGTATTTGAGATTAATATTGCAGGCATACACATGTAAAGTGGCATTTTTGCTGCAGGTTATAAAATATAATTCATTAACATCAAAGGCATGATGTCTTGATGCTATTATAAGTTTGATGCTCAATGTGTCTTGTGTGAACAGTTGTGTTGATCAACCCATCATCAAACAATTTTGTCTCGCAACCCAACTTTAGGGAAATGTAAAGTGACGTAATTTTATAACCATTTTATTTCTATATTAATGCTCCGTATCTTGAATGTATGCTAGGTTCCAAGTTGTCCAGTATTGCAGAGTGGAACATGGGAAACATATTTCCTCTTTACAACATATTGATTATGTTAAATGCCGAAGTCAAAATGAAGGTTTTGAGGGGTTTGAGAAAATTGGAAACAAACTTCTTTTGCATTCACATACTAAAGAAATCTGATTGCAAATGAAGATAGGTAAATCTAAATTATATTATCTAGTGCGGACACAGAATGGATTTTTTTAAAAAGTGAATTTGTTTCAGGAAAATGACATAGGCAATTGTAATTTTAAACATCATGAGTTAGCAGTTTATCTGATACAATGGAGGATATGTTTATTTTAGTATGTGGGGTATACTGTATTGTTCGCTGAGTTTTCACTGATCATTTTCCCATTTATGTTGAACAGTATGTTGTATAGTTTCACACCGTTCACACACATTGTTGTAGGAATGTCTTTTTTTAAAAATTTTTTATACATTATTTTGTTTTACAAAGTGCAAAGTGCAAACAGTCAGGCTATAGTCTAAGGGGTGAAACAGAATGAGGCTGGTGTAGGCACCATACTGGTGGCTCTCCGCCCATAAAGTTTGCTTCATGTGGTGTGGGCAGTGCCTATTGTGCTAGTGTGAAGCAAAATTTATGGGTGGAGAGCTACTAGTCGGGCACCTGCACCAGCCTTAGTCCGCTTCACCCCTAACAAATGAAATGGCAGCTCTATATGGTTAAATTTGAAATATGAACTTATGCAAAATTTCAAACAAATTAAAAAGAAGGTTTCTGAGAATTTCAATTTTGACCCCGCTCATTCTGAAAAAGTTGCACGATAATGCTGCGTTCAGTACCTCATGTACATGAGTAATTGTTATCAACTCAATACCTCATGCAAGTAATTCTTTGATAGCATTTAAAAACACAGTTGGGAGATTGCCAGGGCTGTCTCAATTTCAGTATGAGCCCCTGGGCAAATTCTTTTATAATGCGCGGGATTTTTTCCCCCGTTTCAAAAACCAATGTAAATGTGCATGCATGGGGCCCCCTACACCCTTGGGGCCCCTGAGCAACTGCCTAGTGTGCCCATGGTTTGAGACAGTTCTGGAGATTTCCCCCTTGTCATGTGACATTTCAGTCATTGTCAAATGTTCAAAGAAACTCTGTGGTGCATTGTCAGTTTTATGCACTGTATCTTCCATACAAAAGAGTGTTAACTGTGTGTAGTGTGTCCATTGCCAGCAGTGAACATCCCTGTGACATCCTGAATCAGGGGATACAGATATCTGTTTTTATGTGGCTGGACATAACTTAAGAAATAAAGAATCTCTCAAGAATGTGACAGTTATGGTTAGGAGTTGTCATCACTGCTCTTTGCTAATGGCATAAGTCGTTTTTGACACTTCTGAGATATTAAGTATAAGGAAAAGGTGTTTCTTTTCCTGTCATTTGATGACTTGTGCCATCGTGATACCGTTGGATTATTAAACTTTCCTATCGGCGCATTTCTTTTTTCCATAATATTATCTGATAGCCCTCATGCTCAGGAATGCAACAAACCTTCAGTTGCCTTTTGGCATAAGTCTGACAGATGTCATTATCGTAGAGCACTGATGTTGTGGTAGACGTGTTTGCTGAGTAGTTTGTTACTGAATGCTTTTTCTGATTATAGGTACTTGTGAGATCTGCATGGATAGTTTTCATTTGCCACCGTTTCTCATTGATTCCCCCAAGCTGTATATAATCCAAATGCACCGTGCCTGTGCACTCCAAGGGGATTGAATGCAATCATGTAGGCTGATTTTTATGAATTATCATGTAATTGCTCTTCATTTACCTATTTATAATCTAGAGAATTATTCTCAGATTGGAGGCAGTTATCTCCCAGGGAAAGTGTTTTCGTAAGCAGAGAAATTGGGGATGAATGTAAGTAAAAGGAAGCACTCTAAACTGCGAAAGAACTTACTCTGTTAGTCTACATTGTGTATATCAGACTTGGACAAAAAGCCGCAGTTGTGAATGTGATTTTTGGTCAAAGTGTTTCTCAATCTAATTTGTGAAATATCAGAGGAAATCAGTGGTTCAAACTACGTTTAGAAATTACGCGTGGGAAAATAACTTAGTAATATTATCCTAGGAAAATTTCTAGTTTGAATCTCACCTTTTTAATTAATGTAGCGAATGTGATGCTGGACAGACTTTTGCAGCAATGATCTTTTATTACAGTCTCATACATGTATCAAATAAAATACATGTACCAATTTACACAATTATAAATTTGGGTGATCAGGAAAAACAGTTCACATTTCATTTCACTATTGTTTGAGTAATTACCACTGTAAAGGTATAATGGTGAAACAGTTCTTAGCCTAGATAATACTTCAAAATAGGAGCACTATTGTTTGAGTAATTACCACTGTAAAGGTATAATGGTGAAACAGTTCTTAGCCTAGATAATACTTCAAAATAGGAGAGTAATTGTGGAAACCTGGGATCGCAAAGGGAGGGGTGTTGTCTGGGAGTATGAGAGTCTCTGATCCAGAGGGAGGTATAGAGAAACTTCTAGTGAAGACAAACATTCCTGCCAATGACAGATCAACTTATTTTTTTGCGGTTTGGTATTTGTCTTGCTGATCCTTAACTATGAAGAACTGAAGGATTGTTCACCATTCTTTCCTGAGACTGTAGTAACTCAAAAATTTAAAAAAATCGAATCTTGTATATGTTGATCTGCATTCTAAGCCACATCAAATGATCTTGGTTCTAAACTCCAAAGCGGAAAAATTATCAAATAGCAACTTTCAAAAAGTCCTTGCCACTAAACCAGTAGTGTTAAAATAAAACAGTTTTTTGCTGCCTCTGAAAAATAGTCAAAACCAGTTACTACAGTTTTAGGGAACAGTGATGAGTTGGTGTTTATTTAACTAGTAAAAATCCAAGCAATACCACAGCGCATTGATTGTGCTACTTTCAATGCCAAAGCAGCATGGTGTGCATCAGACATAGAGTGCGTGTGTCCATCAATAATACACCCAGTATTCTAACCCCACATTCACACCAGACGTCTCCTTTCATTAACTTTAACTTTGGTATTACTCGTGAACGGATAAGGCTAATTTTTATTTCTTGACTATTAATGCTCTCTGCTAACTTACGAGAGTTAGGTGAGAATTCCAGTAGGTGAGATATAAGGATCAAATTTGTCTGTTTGTGAGCGGTACAAAAGTTAACGAAAACAGGTCTCTGGGGTAAACACAGGTTATTCGGTACCTTTGTGTAATTTCTTTTAATTTTTATTCACCTGCAGTTCAAAATTGGTACTTTTTATAAAGTAAATATTTTGAGCCTATACAAAAAAGTATTTGCCAAGCCCTGTGCAGTGCTAATCCTTGTATCCTAATATCAGGGTTAGCAGCCTACTTTGCAACGATGTTCGTATGACTCTAGGTATTTTATCATAAACTATTTGCCTTTCAAAGCAGTTGAAAATTGATATGAGAAAAGTGTGTGAAAATTTGTGGGTCTTGAAATGGTTAAAGGACAAGCTTTTTGTACATAACGTTGGTAATGGTGATGTATTTGCTTTTTTTTCTCCACAATTTTTACTTCAGAGGTTGGCGGTTTTTGTGTTACCTGGCCAAAAAGCACAGTGATTAAACTGTTGTTTGCCATTTGTTTTATAAGGGTTATTTTAATGGTATAATTTAATTTGTAGGGGAAAAAGGCTTTCCTGGCCAAGAATATTTATTAATTTTAATATATTAAATAATAATTCATTTTACATGACTCATTTTGTTGATTTTGCATTTTAACCCTCTTGCGCTGAGGATTCCATATATATAGAATTCATCACTTGGTGCTCAATGTTCTGTATCCAGAACACTTATTAATTCAACAATGAATATTGAAAACATGCATCCCTAGTCTTATCGATCATCTGTCACACTATACTAGTCTGAAAGATATAATCTTACAGGAAGGAAGAGAAACTAGTATACTTGAATCATGCATTCCTTACCTTAACCCTTTACTTGCTAAGGCTGGACATAGTCATGAGTTTCATGGTCTTTGTTACTCTTAGATGTGATTACAGAATAATTTTTAGTTCATCAGCATGAGTCTGACATAATGCAACGTATTAATTTTTTATAAAATGACTTTCATTTTCTATGATTTACCAGCAATAGGCAAATGGCAATTCACAATTACATATTGCTGGCATATATAAATGCTTAAATGCATTTTTAGTTATACATATATTTCTGTCAACCATTTGAATGACAGTATTTTTCTTCCTCTTAACCAACAGAGGAAAGAAACTTCCTTCAAAGAGTTTATGGAAAAGTTCGCCATAAAAAAACTGCAATCTGCAATTGTGCGCATAATTGTGCTTATATGTCTAGAAAGATATACATGAGAATTTTACATATCATGTGATATCTTATTACAGGAATGGCCAAACTTGCTTGATGCAAGAGCCACATACGATAAACTTCAGATGTTCGAGAACTACAAGATAATGAACAGAATCTATACACTTGTTTTTACTGTTGCACACACATTTTGCTACATAATTTTTATATGAATATGAAGATGTATGCAGTAGGTATGCAATAGTATTTACTCATGTATGCAGTTTTTTAAACTGTAAATTTGTAGTAGTTTCAGTAATCACGAAGTATACATGTATACATATACATATAAATGTTTTCAATATCTTGACTGGGGAGCCACGTAATGAAGGTCTAAGAGTCACTTGTGGCTTGTGTGTCGCGGTTCGTTTTTAGGTCTTTATTTTAGGAGTTTTCGCTGCCATTGGCATTTACACCTCACTTTACTTGTTTTGATTTTTCTTGTTGTGGTCGGGGATTCGTTTTTTTTTTTAGAATTTTGCCTGTGCAGTGGCCTCGTTTGGCCTGCTGCTGCTGTTCTCAATTTCTAACTCCCGAGGTATCATTAACATGCGCAGCGTGCACACGGGCCCTCTGAGTTTTTCTTCCTTATCCAAGAAGACTAGACGCTTGATCCTACCTACCATAGGATCAGATACAGGAACCCCCAAATGCCCACACTGACTAGGATTCCAACCTGGTACCTTCGGCATGAGAAGCGAGCGCCTTACCACTAGACCAACTCATTCTTAGCTGTGGTTTGGCCGCCCTTGGATTATTTTATACATATATTTACCCAGAAACCACTAGTGGGAAACAGGATAACTATAAGATCTGTCATAATAACAAGTCCCATGTTCATTTTGTGTCATACCATGCAATTTTTTGGCAGACTGCTGAATCAACCAACCTATAGCATTGTGGTAGAATCAGTATTTCAAAGCAGCAATTATTATTTCACCCAAGCCAGACAGGAAAAATGACACTTGTATCAGCTGGGAATGATTTCAGTTGCAACTCAGGTTTTGGTTGAATATAATCTGCTGTATCCTGTCTGTTGGTATGCAAAATGTTTTTCATTAACGAATGCATGAGTGAATTCAATATGAGTTATGATTCTATGCGACCAAATCAGTTTCAGTTATCCCTATGGTCACACGGGTCATAATTTATTATGATACCGCATGCTTTATGGATTTGTAGAAAGACATCAATAAATACCCGACCAGCAACCCTATGGAAGTCCGGTATGTAGGATTGATATCAAATTTGCACGTAGGAATGATGTTGTTTCTATCTAGATCTGCTCGTTATGACATTGCACCAACATTGGTTTGATGTTGGGAACCCGCACCTGTGGAAATCCTACCAATGCTAGGGACATCTTATGTTGAATTGATGTAGGGTTTGGGTGGCTGGGTAACGATGTTCATACCTATGTCATCATGCATACTGTATAGCAGTGGTTCTCAACGTCGGCAATATGACCCCCCCCCCCCCCCCCAAGGGGACAATCTTGATTGGGGGGGGGGCAAAGAAAAGGGGGCGAAAATAATAATGAAAAGGGGGGGGGGGAGCAAAAGCACTAATACATGCTGATTTAGGGACAGACTTATACACAGGCCTATCACTGACTTGTTTAAAAGTATGCCTGGAACCCAAGGGGGCAATTGCCTTAGAGGTTGAGATCCACTGGTGTATGGTGCTCTGTCACATAATTTTTTTTCAGGCAAAATTGTGTGAATTATTATGTGGATGATCTTAGAAACAAAACCACTCAAGTCTAGAAAAGTCAACTTTATAAGAGGCATGGCAGAAAAAAACCCCCATTGAGATCCATGTGGCTGGTTTGGTCATTGTATAATTGTTTTTTTAATTATTAAAAAAAAAATATTTCAACTGTGTTCTGCAGAAGGACATTTTTATACATTGTATGCACGTGAATTTAGTTTTCTGTTTTTATCGCAAAAAACAAAAACACCAAGAAAAAAACAAAAAACGAAACAAAATTTGCTAAACTTTCTAGGGGGGGGGGGGGGGGGGGGGGGGATGGTTTGTGTCTGTAACTGTCAATAATAATGTAGACATTTTGAGGATAAAAAGAAGGGCAGCAACAACAACAGCAACAACAACAACAACAACAACAGCAGCAGCAACAACAACAGCAACAAAACAACAACAACAGTAACATTAACAGCATCAGTAACATTAACAGCAACAACAACAAAATAACAACAACAACAGTAACATTAACAGGAAGAAGAAGAACAACAACAGCAGCAGCAACAACAACAACAACAACAGTAACAACAACAACAGTAACATTAACAGGAAGAAGAAGAACAACAACAACAGCAGCAGCAACAACAACAACAACAGTAACAACAACAACAGTAACATTAACAGCAACAGTAACATTAACAGCAACAACAACAACAACAGTAACATTAACAGCAACTGACATTAACAGCAACAACAACAACAACAACAGCAGCAGCAACAACAACAACAACAGTAACATTAACAGCAACAGTAACATTAACAGCAACAACAACAACAACAACAGCAGCAGCAACAACAACAAAACAACAACAACAACAACAACAGCAACAACAACAACAGCAACAACAACAACAACAGCAACAACAACAACAGTAACATTAACAGGAAGAAGAAGAAGAACAACAACAACAGCAGCAGCAACAACAACAACAAAACAACAACAACAGCAACAACAACAACAACAGCAGCAACAACAACAACAACAGTAACATTAACAGGAAGAAGAAGAAGAACAACAACAACAGCAGCAGCAACAACAACAACAACAACAGTAACATTAACAGCAACAACAACAACAACAGCAACATTAACAGGAAGAACAACAATGACAGCAACAAACAGACAAAGAAAATGTCAGCAAATTTCAAGATCCCTTTGAACTTGATTCCGTATCGTCATCGCAATGAAACCCGTGAGATGTGTATAATCATTAATATGTCATATATCATTCCACAACCGAGGTATCAGGATATTTTAGCATTCTGCAGTTTGCCAATTTTTTTTTTAATGGGAATGAAATTGTGATGACAATACATGTAAACCTATACATGAATGTATTTTGATGTTTGTCAATACAGTCAACATTGTTGATCATTATGATGTTGGAACTGAACAGATATGGTTGTCGTTATTTGGAGTTGATGATCTGAAGAAGGGATGGAACGGATGTTGATGCAGTGGTGGATGGAGTGTGGGTGGTTCATATTTGTTTGGATATTGGTAGTGGTACTTACTTGTGTATCATTTGTTAGAGAGTGAGTCCTTGTCAGGCTCGGTGAGTTCCGCAAAGGACACTTGTACTTCACGCTAGGGGACATCAATAGAGTACATGACGTACGTTCTGAAGAACCCAGCCTTTTGTTATCAAGGCCCTATTATATGAACTTGTCGAAAATTAAGGCAGTAGATAAAGTTTCAACAAGTCACGAAGTTTCAGGTGCAAACACATTTACCCTATAGCTCAATTATGATTATGATGATGATATTCACACTGCCAATGGCCCCGCAAGCTCGTACAAGGGGGAAAGTGGGGTGAAAATACCGGGGGGGGGGGGCAGGGAGTGAAGCCAAGAGTATGAAAAGTGTACAATGGGTGTGTGTATGGGGGAGGGGTGCGAGGGTGCGTACTTTATAGGTGCCCCGTGCCTCGGAATGCACTGTCCACTTCTCCCAGGAAGCATGCAGCCCATAGAGATACACTACTGAACGATGCAGCCTCGTCAGTACGTCAGGCTCTGGCTGGGGTCAGGGTTCGGGGAGCAAACTGTAAGAAGGGCGAGAACCTTATGCAAAAAGAGGAATTTTATGGGTTATTTCCCCTACTCCACCATTTCTGTCGATTCTGCAAGGTTTCCACAGCTTTTCTCCACATTTTGCCGTTCGTAGACGCACAAGTCAGGACAGCAGTTGATTGTTTTGTAACTTAATTGCCATCTGAAATAAGGCATGAAAATAAAAAACTTAATGTGCTTAAGCATATCAACAGTAGTCAAGAGGACTTAACAGCAGTTGTCCCCGCTAAGTGTAGAACACAGGGCCAGTTAATTTGTAGATGAAAAGGGGCCTTTCTCTTTCCTCTCAAAATTCAGGAAGGACTTATGGGCAAGTCCTAAATCTAATTACGAGTATTAATAATATTATACCTACATATGTATATCCTTAAAATGTTCAGCTTCTGGGATCCCCTCCCATGGAAGTTGACGGGATCATTCTCCAAAGGGGACATTTTATTGCCCATTATGAAGGCCGAACAAGCAATAGACAATTATTTCGGGCCCAGCATAATTTTCAGGATACCCGGTACCCACCTTGAGTTGGTGACTTTATTACCATATTGTCTGTTATTAATACATTACGGTCCGCATCCCGAAAGAGATCTAGCTAGCATGGAGAAACTGTGACACCCATTTTTTCCTCGGATTGATTTGTAACTGTCGTGTATCCAGAAAAGAGACCCAGTATCTTCCAAGCTCCAGATCGTAATTTGATAGTTTTATTGCGTTTTTTAAACGCAGTGTTACGATCCTGAACCCCCAACGCTTACATTGGGCTGCAAGTTACGGGATTCCGCCACTCAGCCTGAGTTTACGGTGTGTAATCTTTTGGCTTTGCTTTTTCAAAAATGTCTCTCTCTGTCTCGCTCTTTAACTTTCTCTCTCTCTCGTTTCCTCCTATCTGTCTATCTATATATCTATCTATCTATCTATCTATCTATCTATCTATCTATCTATCTATCTATCTATCTATCTATCTATCTATCACCTATCTATCTATCTTATATATCTATCTATCTACATGTATCTATCTATCTACCTATCTGTCTGTCTGTCTATCTGTCTGTCTGTCTGCCTGTCTGTCTGTCCGTCCGTCCGTCTGTCCGTCCATCCATCCGTCCATCCATCCAATCATCCAACCAACCAACCATCCCTCCATCCATCCGTCCATCCAACATCCAACCAACCATCCATCCATCCATCCATCCATCCAACATCCGGCCAACCATCCATCCACCCATCCAACCAACCATCCATCCATCCATCCATCAATCCATTCATCCATCCAACCAACCATCCAACCAACCATCCATCTATCCATCCATCCAATCCATCCATCCATCCATTCATCCAACCATCCAACCAACCATCCATCCATCCATTCATCCAACCATCCAACCAACCATCCACCCATCCATCCATTCATCCAACCAACCATCCATCCATCCATCCAACCAACCATCCATCTACCCATCCATCCATTCATCCATCCATCCATCCATCCAACTATCCATCCAACGAACCATCCAACCAACCATCCATCCATCCATTCATCCTTCCATCCATCCATCCAACCATCCACCCATCCACCCATCCATCCATCCAACCATCCATCCAACTATCCAACCATCCAACCAACCACCCAACCATCCATCCATCCATCCATCCATTCATCCAACCAACCATCCAACCAACCATCCATCCATCCATTCATCCAACCACCCATCCATCCACCCAACCATCCATCCATCTATCCATCCATCTATCCATCTATCTATCTATCTATCTATCTATCTATCTACCTATCTATCTATCTATCTATCTATCTATCTATCTATCTATCTATCTATCTATCTATCTATCTATCTATCTATCTATCTGTCTTTCTATCTGTCTGTCTGTTTGTGTCTGTCTGTCTACCTGCCTGCTTGTCTGTCAGTCTGTCTGTCTGTTTGTCTGTCTATCTGCCTGACGTCGATCTATCTATCTATCTATCTATCTATCTATCTATCTATCTATCTATCTATCTATCTATCTATCTATCTATCTATCTATCTATCTATCTATCTATCTATCTATCATATCTATGTATCTATGTATCTATCTATCTATCCACCCATCTATCTATCTATCTATCTATCATATCTATGTATCTATCTATCTAGCTATCTATCTATTCTATCTATCTATCTATCTATCTATCTATCTATCTATCTATCTATCTATCTATCTATCTATCTATCTATCTATCTATCTATCTATCTATCTCTATCTATCTATCTATCTATCTATCTATCTATCTATCTATCTATCTATCATATCTATGTATCTATCTATATAGCTATCTATCTATTCTATCTATCATATATCACTGTCCTCCTCTCACTGCCATCATGTGCTTTGATTGAAGAATATGGGCATGACTGCCAAATGATTACCCCATTTTCTTTAACAAATTTAATTTGGCACATTTTAAGCTTTCTTTTCCCTTATTTTTTCCTCACTTTTCTATTTCAGCAACTTAACAGCTTTCTTTTTTTCCTTTTTTGTCCGGCATGTTGTGGCCGCTCTCAATTCTCTCGCTGTCTCTCTCTCTCTCTTTTTTTTTTGTGTCGCCCATTTCTGTCAACAGCGTTTTAGATTTAATGTCTTCCTCCTGGCCAAATTCTGGTTAAACTGTTAAAAAAAAAAATTGGCGGGGATAGGGGACAGGGACTTTTTTTGTCTCTATGAAATCATTCACTTATCTTTCTTTTTTTTTTTTTTGGCACAGCCGTAGGGGTGTGGTTGAGGGGAGGAAAAGATAAATGATAAAAGTTAAACTCTGAAAAACAAATAAGGACAAAAAAAAAGGTTCTTCAACGAAAAAGTGGAAAAACAGAAAAATCTAAAAAAAAAATTAAAAAAACCCACACAGGTATAATGGGATAAAGTGTAGGAGGAGAAAATGATGTAGAGAAAAAAAAAAGGAATAAAGCAAAGAGCCTAGCGATAATGTTGTAAACAAAGGAAGAAAAAGCTGTCGAGGAGATGAAGAACTAAGGATAACAAACTAAAGACGTGTCGGGGGGAGTGAATGATGTGGAGAGAATTGAAGAGATAACAGGTGAAGGAAACAGATAATGACTTCTTCTTCAAGTGCCGGATCTGGAACAGATATCGACGATCATGGCTCGCCACTCATTCCTCCGCTCGGACACTCTACTCATATTTGTCCAGGTTTTTTCCTTGTCGCCCATCTGTTCAAACTCTATAGGTTATTTTTTGTCCACCTCTGCTTCTTTTGCCCTCTATTTTTCCAGTTAGAGCAAGGTGTTCAAGACCTTTGTGTCGATTCAGGTGACTCATGAACTGCAATTGTCTTCTCCTAATTGTTTTCATTAGTGACCGCTCCGTCTTGGCGTATTTCATCACCATTTCATTCCATTTCCTTTCCTTCCACGAAATATTTAGAAGTCTCCTTAAAAACCACATTTCTGTTGCCTCTAGCTTGTATTCCATGTCCTTAGTTAATGTCCAGCATTCACATCCATACAGGAGGGTTGACCACACATAGCTCTTCAAAACTGTCGTTTTTGTTGATGCCTATGACGACGATTATGATGATACTATTGATGATGATGATGTCATGATGATGACGATAATAATGACGATGAGAATATGCTGATGGGCATGATATAATGATGACAATGATGATAAAGATTGCGATAATGATGAAAATGACGACGATAATGATGATGATGGTGATGATGATAGTGACGATGAGGAATAATCAATATGATGATGACGACGATGATGACCATCACGACTATGACGATAACGATTGTGCTAATGATGATACGGGCAATGATGAGGATGATGATCATGATGAATATGAATATGATAATGATGATACTGGTGTCGATGACGATAATGGAGCAAAAGCGCTCGAACAAGTATGGCCAGCGCCATTGGGTTCAGTGCTGAAGTTCCTACGCAAGTTATCAACCGGGGAATTCGGACGCCCAGTGTAGCATATCTGTGAGTGACATTCTCTCCCATCCCACTCTGATCCCAGCCAGCAACCCTATGAAAATCTGACGTATAGGATTGAGGTCAAGTTGGCACATAGGAATGACATCGCTCTTACGTAGACCTGCTGATTGCGACATTGCACCGATGTAAGTTTTGATGTAGGGAAACCCGCTCTGACTGTAATCCTACCAATCCTGGGGAAATCCATTACAAATCTATGTCGGACTGATAGAGATGCTGGCTGAGATACGCCTCCAAAACAAACCAGAATCGACCACAAAAAAACAACACAACCAAAATCGACCATAACATAACAACAAAACCAGGTTCGGCCACAAATAACAAAACCAGAATCGGCCGCAAAATAACTGCAAAACCAGAATCGACCACAACATAACAACAAAAACAGAGAATCGACCACAAATAACAACAAAACCAGAATCGACCACAAATAACAACAAAACCATAATCGACCACAAATAACAACAAAACCAGAATCGACCACAAATAACAACAAAACCAGAATCGGCCACAAAATAACAACAAAACCAGAATCGACCACAAATTTTAATAACAAAACCAGAATCGACCACAAATAACAACAAAACCAGAATCGAACACAAATAATAATAACAACAAAACCAGAATCGACCACAAATAACAACCAAACCAGAATCGACCACAAATAACAACAAAAGCAGAATCGGCCACAAAATAACAACAAAAACCAACTCAAACCAATGAGGATTCATTTTATTTTCATACACACAATTTTACATCCACGAAATATTTGCGAATGAGCGTCACGAGACAAGAAGAGTGAATGAATTTAGTGTTTTGAGCCAAGTCTTACACTATTTAATAATGGTTTCTGTATACACACATCATTATAATATTTATATATATATAAGTATATATTTATATCTTTATTACATACTGCCTACATAGATTGAAATGAAACATGTTTGGAGTAACAACCGAAGCAGTCATGATTACGTCATATGAAATGTTGATTATAATGGCAAATATTGAAATGAAGAACAGAGGTGATCGAATATTCATAACAACAATATAATAATTGCACCACTACACTTACATGTTGTCAACAAGAAAATCTTTAATAACAAACAAAACAAATTGGTCAAGTTCATAAGCAAATGGCCTGATTCCTTTTTGTCACTTTACAGGAGAGACACTAAACTGTTTCACTGTAAGCTGTCAAAAGTATGTGACAGACAATTCGCACTGTAGAAAAAACCCATTAAGGTCTAAGCCAATGTCTGCCTCGCCTTTGGCTTAGCCAGTTTGTTGTCCTTCCATTTAGGAGGTCAGTTCTCTTTCTTAATGGTTCCAATTCAAATCCATCCATACCATTCAGTTCGAACTAAACTGGTGTTAGGGGACCGTAGTGTAATTACAAATCCGAATCGAGGAACTATTGAGTTGTATTCGTTGTTTAGCCATAGCTTACTTTTCAAACTACGTAATCGGGCTTCGCGGAGTCGATATTGATACAGGATACAAATTGCTCAACTGAATTAGGCAAAGTTGCTTATGAGCGTGACCAAATATTTCGATCACGATCATGATCTGCAGCGCAATAGAATGAAATCAGTCTTAGTCTGCGCCACCTTTTTCAAGACATCAGAAATCTTTGCTGGTAAGTTTCAACAGCATTCATCACATTTGCCAACAGAACAATAAGTGAATAAAACAGTCTTCACTGCAACAAAATTGCCTAATTTCAGCGATAAGAATCTGTCCAACACGACGTAGTTTTTCCCACAGAGTTATACAAAAGACAAGAGAGGGCCTCTTTCCTGTCCACTAAAAGATGGAGGCAATTCATGCGGCTAACTAATGCTGCGCCATTGCAAACGAACAGGCGGTAAGCGACTGTTAACAGAGAGTATAGATGTATAGAGAGGGTTCGCATCCGCCAAATCGCGAAACTAGGTCGCTGCGGTAAACAAGAAATTGAAGAATTGAATGAGACCGCCTTCACCAAAGATAAAGTGCATATCTGTTTACTGTGGTTTGTTCATAATTTTGGGCTGATTGAAACTATTTAGAGCCGTTCGTAAGCTCTTACGCCCCGTGGAAATGCACAAACGGGTATTGTTTACCGCAGCGTCCTACTTTCCGCTCCATGCTAACAGTGGTTTCGCAGAGCCTCCCGTGTCTTGCAGTGCAAATCGACCAATAGTGAGCCCCCTATCTCTATATACATACTCTCTACGATTAATTACAGACCACGCACTTTATAGTACACAGAAAGTGCATAATTTTTCAAACTTTTTGGACGAAACTTGGCCCTCCTTTTGTCTTGTCCCAAGGGACCACAGGGTGCACAATGACTTGACCTACTTCCCGTAGTCTGTCAATAGAGCTCTATGGTTTTTCCTCTGATACACTGGAAAAATATCTGTCCCGTGCTAGGCTCTTTTCGGTTGAATCAAGTGCCACAATGTGATATAATCAAAATTCAACGTACGACAAGTATGATTACAATTTACGTTACACCTCTCTAGAATAGTTTAACCCCTTCACTGTCAGTGTCACAATAAGCAACGCCCGTAGGCTTGGGGCAAAACACAACAACAACAAAAAATTAATAAAATACAAGTATAGCGTTCTGCAGCTTGTATTATAATGACAATAATGATGAAAAAGTAAGTTGTCAGTAGTGTGGTTATTTTGATTATTTACGAGGACATTGTCACAAAATTTCACACAGATTTGGAGTCTTCAAACATGACTATTTCTATTGTCACTGAATTAGTTTTGCCTATTTATGAGGGCATCATGGAAGATCACATTGAGGTTCTTCAAATTTAATCTTACTATATTATTATGGTTATTGCATTGAACACTCTTTCACGTCTTGTTAGTAATATCTAATTTCACTTACGATCAACGTTATTTATTTATACAACCCGCCAGACATAACTCGTGTGATTTTCATCCATATCTAACATTTATTTCTTATGATAAACAATTAAGGCATAACCCTGGGGCCCTGCGTCAATATACAACTTGTACTCTAAGATCGCCCAAATGCCAACTCTTAAAATTCCCAGGAAACATGGTGCACTCGAACGCTCTGCTCCTCAGCTTCAAGGCCTGGGGCGCTATGCATGTAAGTAGCATGTAACTGAATCTGGCCGTACAGAGGCAACAATATTAGAGAGTATGCATTTCCCATAATATTTATCCCTTTTAGCCATACACTTGTCTCGACGAATCGCTTCACCGAACGGAAATAACGAATTCCTTATAATGTCAAGAGCATTATTCTGTTCAGAGATGTTACTCTTGACATTATAAACGTCCCGAATAAAAAAATTCATTTACAATCTTCAGGAGTTCATGTATTGTACGTCATTTTTATCGGAACAGATAATTTTGTCATACTAAGTGTATAATTGTTCATGGATCGAATGGATTTGCTGCAGTTTTTTATTTTTTTTTCAGCACGCAGAAATGTCTCCATCTCATGGCTTATTTTGAAACTCATTGTCATCAAATTTCAGGCTTAAAGATGTTACAAATTCACGGAAACTGAAAGAGCACGTGTCCTTTTCCAGGTAGCAGCTATCTTTTAATGAATAAAATTTACATAAAAGTTGGAGAAAAACAAGACAAAACAAAACAAAACTAAAAAATTAAAATAAAATCCAAACAAAGAAACTAAAAACAATGATAGTTCAATCATGGGCGCTTAGAAATTACTACGCCACGTACCAGACTGTCACACACACAAATGTGCAGGTAAAATTACGTCACGATCATTGTTAATCTACTCATGTCCATTTCAAGAATTAGGAAAACACAAGAAACAGAAATAATATCATTGAATCATAATTTGTAGTGCAAAATAACACAAGGGCATAACCAAGAAAAATAACAATACAGTAAAGAAAAAAAAAATATGACGCTATTATAGATGAATTCAACGATATTCGAAATCAGCACAAGCGAATGAGGCAAAAGTGAGTTTTGTGGCATCCAATGATTTTTAAACAAGAACATGAAAACAAAATTAATTGCAAAAAGTTACAAGATTTCTTATCTGTATCCGATTGGATCATTTAAAAGCGGGAGAGTGTGGGTTAATAAGCATTATGGGGGAATGGCATGTCTCTTTCCAGTACAGTGGGACAACATCAGAGACAACAAATCGCTCATAGCAACCACAAAGGAAGTTCCTTTTAAAAAAAGTGAGTCAGAGAGAGGGAGTGTGAGAGATACAGTCCCATCCAGCAACCCTGCGGAAGTCCGTCGCGTAGAACTGACGTCAAGTTTGCAAATTGGAATGACATCGTTCCTACCGTGGATCCTCTGGTTACGACATCGCCCCGACGTCGGTTTGATGTAAGAGCCGCCACCCTCCCCCCCCCCCCCCCACGGTAATCTTACCAATCCTACGGAATCGACGTCGGACTCACGTAGTGATGCTGGCTGGGTTACAACCCGTAAAAAATATTATAATGGTCTATTACAAAAAAAAACAACATCAACAAACATTTGATGACATTAAAAATAATCATATCTTACATAATTTGTTTCAAACAATTAACCTCGCAAAAAACAGCACCAACAACAACAAAAAACAACAACAAACCAGTGTTGATCATAACGAAAGAAATGAAATAGACACAAAAACACTGTTATGTCGAAAGATCTGTGAATTCCCACGGCTTTAACGAATTGGTTCTATTTTAATCTCTAAGTGTTTACGATTGTCGTGCCAATAGAAGTTCTAAGAACTAAAGAAATAAGGATAATTATAGTAATAAGAGTAATAATGACGACAGTGATACGATGATGATGATGATGTTGATGATGATGGCGATAATAATAATATAATAATAATAATAATATAATACTATAATAGAGCTGGACAGTGAACGAGTAAGCACCTTAAATTTGTGACAAGGAGACCAAAAAATAATTATGAAACCTGTACTGCCTCATTGTCGGATGATAAATTACGCGGTCACATTAAATTAGGACAAAATTAATTCATGATTTAAAATCATTTATTTGCGTTTTGTTTTTTTGAACCTGTTGTACGGATATGCGCTTCCTAATAATAATAATAATAGAAATAATAATAATGGGTACAGTTTCAATTCCTTTGCACGAGGAACTTAAGATATGACCACCTCTGGACATCCTGTCTTTCGTCAAATACAAGCAATAACAAAACGGTAACACTACAGAAATGAAATCGGCCTCATGTAAGAGTCCGGATACACCAATGAGAAAAGCGCCAATCAGCGTGAGAATACTAAGCGATTTAATAGAACACAGTGAGTTCCTACGAACAGTTTAAAAATGAGCTTGGCATAATAAAGTGGAACAAAACTTCAAAGTGAGGAGTACAGCACATACGGCGATTTGACAAAGATCGTGATCGAATTTGACTGAATGATAACTTATAAAACCATGACGTGAACATTGTTAGGTATGATTTATCATTATATTACAATCATTTTGGGCTCTTGAGCTCGCATGCTCTCGTTCTTATTCATACACTGTCATTCTGTCATCTCATACCCCTTTCATCTCTTTCATCATACTTTCGTTCATCTCTCTCTCTCTCCCCCCCCCCCCCCTCTCTCTGTCGCTCACACACACCATCTCTCTCTCTCTCTCATTCTTCAGCTTCACTTTTCTTCCTGACTGTCCAACTTTATCACTCTACTCACCATGTCCTCTGTGCTTCCAATAATACACTTCTTCTTTGTCTATCTCATTTACTGTCTTTCTCTCATAATAAACAGTGCTCTCTCTCTTTCTCTCTCCCCCTCTCTCTCTCTCTTTCTCTCTCTCTCTCTTTCTCTCTCTCTCTCTTTCTCTCTCTCTCTTTCTCTCTCTCTCTCTTTCTCTCTCTCTCTCCCTCTCTCTCTCTCTTTCCCTCTCTCTCTCCTCTCTCTCTCTCTTTCTCTCTCTCCCTCTCTCTCTCTCTTTCTCTCTCCCTCTCCCCCTCTCTCTCTCTTTCTCTCTCTTTCTCTCTCTCTCTCCCTCTCTCTCTCTCTCTCTCTTTCTCTCTTTCTCTCCCTCTCTCTCTCTCTCTCACACAGTCTTCACAACATATTTTCGTCTTGTCCACACGCAGGCAATATTTTATTTCTCAGTTTTCATCACCTCGCTGCACTTTTACATTTTCATTTTATATTCCTTCTGTCTCTCCCCCCGCCCCCTCCCCATTCTCTCTCGCTTTCTGTTTATTTTTAGTTCTTTTCACATCACACATTAAATATCCACCCTCTCTGCAACTACTAATTAATGTATATCACATATCACCCTCAATCGCAGTATGCTTAATCTTAACTCTTCAATAAAACATGCATAAACCAACAGCGTCTGGTTGTCATTGAAAATACAACAAACAGTAATTGGCTTGGTTAAACAGTAAACAAACATCAAACAAACATATCTTTTACAAGAAAGAACACACCCCTCCCTCACCCCGGTAGATTTTGATAAAACTTCTCTGTTTGACATAAAATCACCGATCCAGTGCCGAAAAACACAATCATATTTTATTTTACAGAACAATTTACTGCGGCAGTGGCGAAAACCCGAAATAAAAGAATTCCTAATAACAAGATGATCCATGCAAGCAGAACTATCATTCCGGGGATTTACAACAGGAGAGGTGATTTTGGGGGGGGGAGTTATTTTCGAGGTGCGGGGACGGGGGTGGGGGGGGGGGGGAGTAAGAAAAAGGTTAACTTTCCTCTTCCCCTATCCATCTCTCGCTAGATATATTATTTCCCCCCTCTCTCTCTTTGTCTCTGCGCATAATGTGTGGTTTCTCTCTTCCCCTGTGTGTGTTTGTGTGTGTATGTGTGTGTGTGTGTGTGTGTGTGAGAGAGAGAGAGATAGAGAGAGAGAGAACAAATTAGCGGAAGGGATAAAAAGTCGTTGTTTTTTTTTTTTTGCCCTTGGGGCCGAGGGCTTGGGTTCTCATGTGGCGGTCAAGGGCTTTGAATGGATCACAGAGCAAAAAACATGTTTTGAGAAAAAAAAAACAACTGCTATTCTAATCCCACAAGTTGATCAGGCGTTACATTGTCGTTAACATTAAAATCATACAAAAAACAGCAACAAAACACTCTCCCAAATCCCCGAAATTAACCCATAGAATATGCCCAGAAGGGAGAAACGCACGGCGAAGTTCCACATTCCCACACAATCATTATAACATGAAGCATTTTGAACGCGAGGCAACAATTTCCCATTTAATGTAAGTGTTTCCAGGAAACAATGAAACTTGCTCGTCTGTTCTGTCTGATTCTCCAAGCATCTCCGACAACCTCTTTATTTGAAAAGAAATTTGCTTCGTGACAGAAACATTTAAGAAGACAAAAATGACATCAGTGGATCCCTGGATAACTGTGGCTATTCTCGATCTAGACAATAATTGTGACACGTCCCTATGTCAAATCTTACCCCCTACAGCAAAACTAATATCTCTGGCGTAAAGGTACTAAATTACAGTTTAACTGTTTATTGAGCAACATAATGTTACTATTATAGTCAGGCTGACAATTGAACAAGAACGAAGAGAATTGTGACCATTCCAGTCAAATCAGTCATTATCTCAAATTTGCTAATGTAGAGTGAGTTATATTTAACACCCCAAACATGCAGGCATTAATTTTGTAGTCATGGAAAACATTTCGTTTACATAGAATAGATACCAAAGAATCGCTGTCAACCAAAACCTCAGTTTCGTCCGAGATCATTCTTGGTTGATATAAAGACGTTTATTCCCACTTGGTCCTCGCGATTTAATTATCGTTTCGAGAAATTGGGTTACAATTCTTTCTTTGTCATTTTTTTCCCCTCAAGGCTTTCTCCAATTGCTTCTGAATTCTGGCGCATTTTCGAGATCGACAATGTAGTGACCTCACGAAAAACGTTTTTTGTTTTAATGAGTCCTGGCCGAGGTAGTATGGAAAAAGGAGTGGACAGACTAGGATGTGCCCGAAATAATCTGTTTCGTAATTTGTCCTCTCTGACTACCATTTTCGGATGACAATCTATCCGTGCCCGAGCATGTTAAATAATTTATGGGGAAAACAAGGAGTGTTTGTCTCCGAGTGAAACATAAAATAAGCTTACACTTAATCACCCTAGCGTTTGCCTTCTTCGAACAGTAAAGGGTTTAATTTGGGCGCAGCTCACTGTTCCTTAAAAGGGATAATGGCACCATATTTACCTTAAGTGTGTCGTAAACTAAGATAAACTTACTTAGTCTTTCCTTAGAACTGCCTGTTTTTTTTGTTTCAATTTCCAAAGGTCATCCACCTCCATTAAGGTGGCGAAGATAGTAAAACCCATTCTTAGTTACTCAGAAACAACAAATTACTTCCCTGATTGGCACATAACCACAAACAACAGTGATGAAGAGTTGGCATTTAGTGATTTACTGTCACCCTGAACGCCATACTTTAACTCATTCGCTACGGAAAGCCGAATATTTTGGTTCGGGCATTTTTTTTCTTCGCTAAGGAAAGCCGGCTATTCGTCTCGAGTGGACACCGGTTCTCCAACACCAATATGTAAGCCAACGTTTCAAGACATGACGTCAAATCCTATCCTCGTTCATTGACATTCCTTTACTCTGATGTATAATATGTTTTGTCATGTGTTCATATTGAGTGAAACAATAAACATCTTTGAAACAGTCGTAAATGTTCAACTGGATAGTACTGAGAGTTCCCGTCCACACCAACAAAAGTTACCGTAGTGAATGAATTAAACCCACAATATGTGGCCCTGACTAGTGTCCCATTTCTTTCTATATCACAACAATGCATTAGTCACAGTGGGTCAAACAGCTGGTGAATACAAAATGATACCATGATACCATAATTTTCAAGGTACGAACAGAACAAAACCTTGTTGCCTTGTCATCTTTTACAGCATTGACAGAATGTTAAGTTCTTTGTTGTTACTATAAGGAAAAACAAACAACACAACATAAACATATCAAACATCTGCCCCAAATTATCATTGTAAAACTGTCATGGCTAAGAGATCTGGTCTCCAGAGGCGCCACCTGTAGAAACAGTGAGGAGGGCCTGGACAAACTAGGTCAGATGGTTGCTCCTCTCGTCCCGGTAAATCTGACGCCATGGCATGCTCTGGAGCCCAAGATGAAGACGTAATACGACAACAGATTCTACCCCCGATCTCTCCAACACAGCCAGCAAATAACAAATCTCCGGTACAAACAGCTTTTGTTAAACGATGAATGCCATCCCAAAAAACGCTGAAATGGACATAAATCTACGTCAACGACAGGATTTTTTCTTGTCGATACGATTTTCCACTGAGCTGTAGCGCGGACAACCAGTGAATCCGGCTTCTCGATGGTTCAGACTGCAGGGAGGTCATCGTGAGTGCTTGCCCGCTTGTATGTGCATTTAATAGCAGGCTGTGCAGAATTTAGTCCGCCAGCCTGCAGCTTATACTCAAATTCATGGTAAATAGTTTGCCTCCTTAGAGACAATTGAATTTTCGGATTCCAGGGTCATACGTATACTTGCCTCTGTTTCTTTAGTAGTCTTACAGCTCATCATTATCTCCCGCATTTGATGGGACATTTCATGCCAGCCGTGTCCCGTAAATTCACGTTGTACTCCTGTTAATTCACTATTCTCAGTCCTGCTGCATCCAAGTTAACGAGAGCGTCTTCATTCTGTTTTCATGACATGATTCATAGAGCCATCTGCAGTACACTTTGCACCTCTTCCCGTTGTGTCCAGTCTCGTAAGACTTTTTAAAGTGCATAGGACATTCATACTGATTCAATTTTTACCACTCTGTAATGTGTCCAGACTGGTAATTATAGGCCAAAGCGCATTTGTATTGGAGAGTCCATCATCAGTTCACCGTTATTTCAGAAGTACAGGACATCCACAATGAGGAAAACTTCACAGTTCATGTCCCAGGCGGGTATAATTGAAGAGCGTTGTTCCAAAACTGGGAAGTGAAATTTTACAAGAGTTCTGGCCCATTTCAGATATTTATTCAAACTCTATTTAAGACGCGGTGTAAGTGTTCAGTTAAAGCCTGCTATGTACCGTCTTTAGCCGAAGATTAAGACGAGACATAGTAAGTTCTAAATGAACACTTACATCGCATCTTGCACTAGTTTTGAATGGCCATCTGAAAGGGGTCACAACTATTGCAAAATTTGACATACCTAGTTTTGGAAAAAAAAAAAACGCTCTGCAATCCCAGGTAGTTCACTTTGGCAGATCATCTTCAATGCTAAGCCTTTGTTTTCCTGAAAATTGTGATTACGCTTTGATAGAAAGATCGTGTTTGTCACCCCCACGACTCGGTTGGCCTCGGTTGTTCATAGTGTCAAAACGAAATCAGTTCTAACCTTACCACTCCAACAATGAATTTCCAAGTAGCTATATCTGTGCTAAAGTTTGCAAATGGATATGATTTCTTTTCAAATTCACAAACACAAACTTTCTGTTGCAGAGGGACACTTTTTGTCTACTATTACTTTCATGACATCCTTTTACAATCACGTGGATCATCACCATGTCAAAACCTGCAGCCTCCAGTGATGAAAAGATTAAACGGTATTAAGAGTGTCCGCAGTGGTGTCCGGAAGACCCAGTGGGTCACTAGATCCCACAGCCTGAAGGGCCACCATAAAAGTTTATGCATCTTGTACTAAAACAATTCAGGAATCTCTTAAAAAGAAACATCCATCAGCTGACAAGTTTCTTCGCTATGCTCCAGGATGGCCCGACTCTTACGCTCATTTTAACATATTCACCACTGATCTGAGGAAATGGTCGCACAGATCTAAAAGCCAATTTTATACAGCGTACTTGTCCACTGGCGTCAGTGGTTGTACATAAATCAGTCTACGTTTGTGATCAAGATCTTTGCAGTAACGTTGTAATCCAGACGACGTTACGACTTAAGCTGTGGATCAAAGACACACCGCAGTGTATGTGTTTTTGGTCAGTTTCTTTGCCCACCGCGATGTATTTGAAAAGAAAACAGAGTTGTTTTTATTTTTTACCTCCCTGTCAGGTTTCATACTTTGTTCTTCCAGTTTTTTCCCAGTAAAATGAGACCACGCAAATACGAGAACACTTGTGAAATATCCTTCCAATATTCAATATTCAATCTCCAATGTATGAGAATCACGAATTCACACGTGTACTCCAACATTTTTGCTTACGACGTACCAAACACTCTGCTTTTTTAAAGGTATGACGTCATTCCATGAACGACGTCATTTTTTTTTCATGTTAAATCTGGGAAGTTTCTGTCTCCTCGCCTTGCACATGGGCGTGTGTAACATAGCCCTTCTTGTCGTCGTGGTAGAAGTTGTAACGCACGGCACCGTGTCTGTGGAAATAAATGAAAAACAATTCTAGTTAATACCTTTATCCAAACAACATGTCCGTGCCCGATTAGAGCAGCCAAAACAACGACCCCCCCCCCCCGCCCCCGACGAAATTACGAACAGACATTTTCCTGTGTTCTCAGTCCCTTTTGAGTCTTTAAAGTTATGAAATATGGCCGGGTGTTCACCCTTCAATGTGTCTTCATCTTGCCGTTTGTTTAACTTATGACAACACCCTGAGGCATACTCGGCCCCATTTGGCGACATTCCTTAATCACATGTTACATGCTCTGACCACTTTCTGTATCTTTCCTCTCTGTGAACCCAATTAATGTTTTCCCATCTGCTCCGGACTTCTCGTTTCGAACTTAAATTCGATATGCCCAACCACATTTTAATCCTTGCCTTTGGTCTCACAGGCAAGATTGGACACTTTGCTGAAGTTCTCGGTCCGTATCCATACGTGATTCGTGAAGGGTGGAATGAATGAAAGTGTTCTCTTAATGAGACAGAAGCATAATGTTGTCTTGAAGAGGGAGATGCACATTGGTACTGCCATGATGAGGATGAGGTATATAAATGTTACCGTGATTGAGGGAGGGCGGGAGGGAAGGTATTGAAACGGGTGGAGGAGGAGGCATTTCAGTGTTCTTTTGATGCGCGCGAGGCATAACAGCGTTACCTCTTTGAGGCATATCCGTTTAGTAGTGTATATCTATGGGCATATCAGAATTGCCTCGATGAACAAGAGGCATAATTTGCTGGCATTTATTATACATGTATTCCTTCTAATTGCAACATATAATTATGCACTTTCAAACTTTCATATTTTCACCCCGTAGCCCGTACAGAAAAACGCTTGACACTTTTCCAGGCCCCAAGTCAAAGTGAAATCCCAGACACAGGATACCGAGACTGTTCAATTCGCCAGACCTCCCCCCCCCCCCTTTCCCCCAAAGACCAACAACAACAACAAAAAAACAACCCCCCCCCCCCGACCGGCGCTGCACTGTGGGAACGACATGTCTCCTCCGGTTGTAATTGGGCTGCATTCAAACTAAGGCAAAAATTTCCCAAATGGGATCAGAGAAGTATACAAAAATACGAATAATACAGCGGTATATCATACATTAAACAGTATTGCATGAATTAATTGCCCTATCTGGTTCTCAGTTTAAGCGAGCCTCGCGCATACGTACGAATACAGATGACGAACGGGTCAAAATAGTAAGGGGACTTTTTAGTCTCATCCATTCTTGATTTAATTCTCCTTTCCCGCCTTTTCAGAGAGGTTTAATATTCTCAGGCGAATGACTGAAACTATAAATAAAACATCGCTTTTTCCAGCTCACTAGAAACTTCTACCCCCAGAAGTCAATTTATTATTGAAACAAACTTCAGTATCGTTTCTTGATATCCAGTCAAGCTTCACAAATCGCGACGTTCAGTCACTTTTCATTCACAGTTCCGAAATGATCACAAATTTGTTCCACATTCTTGCTTCGACCTTCACCCCTCCCCCCTCCCCCCCCCCCCCCCCCCCCGAGAAAAAAACAACAACATGTCCTCCATTTGATATCCTACTCCCTCCTCCCCCTCCCCGACTACCTCCCCCGCAAAATAGGCCAAATCTGAGATCAAAGCCACCATTATTTACATAACTCTTCACCCGCTACCATTTCCTTTGACATTTTTCTGACACAATGTTGAACATTTCTCAGATAAGACCATTTTTCTTTCTCACGCACACACGTTTTTTTTTTCTTTTCATTCAAAGCAAATTTTTGTAACCAGTCTCCCATGTCTCACTCGTTCCATTTTTCTCTTAAAACATGTTTTTCACCCACGGGGCCACCCATAAAGTACGTATGCTCGATTTTGTCTATTTTGCTGACCCCTCCCCTCCCCTACCCCCCCCCCCCCCACATACAAGCTTTTTATCTATTGGCTTCCCTTGTTCGAGAGTATGAATAGTTCACTTTGCCAGAACACCTTCGATACAACATATTCGATTGCCTTATACTCAAAAATATGATTACGTTTTGACAGCAAGATCGTGTTTTTGACCCCCACAACTCAGTTGGCACCGCGGTTGCTCATGGGGTCAAAACAAGATCAACTCTAACGATACGACCCCAACAATGAATTCCTTAGTAACTGCATCTCTGCTGCCAGTTTGCGATGGATGTGAATGTCCACGACAAGGGCTTTGATATTTGTTAACATTTTACGTGGATGAATCTGGTATTGGGCTGTTTCAATTTAGAAATCTTTTTTTTTTTTTTTAAATATAATCCAACGACTTAATTTTAAGAAAGAAAAATATATAAACCAAACCTAACTTGTTTATTTATTCATTTATTTATACATGACCAAAAGAAAAACACACAAAAAAAACCGTACATGCACCACCCAGAAGGCCCCCCCCCCCGGCTGTAGGCTTTACTTGAAGGGGAGCTCTGCCCCCAGGCATGAAGGGGACCTCTGACCCCAGGCATGAAGGGGACCTCTGACCCCAGGCATGAAGGGGACCTCTGACCCCAGGCATGAAGGGGACCTCTGACCCCAGGCATGAAGGGGACCTCTGACCCCAGGCATGAAGGGGACCTCTGACCCCAGGCATGAAGGGGAGCTCTGCCCCCAGGCATGAAGGGGACCTCTGACCCCAGGCATGAAGGGGACCTCTGACCCCAGGCATGAAGGGGACCTCTGACCCCAGGCATGAAGGGGAGCTCTGCCCCCAGGCATGAAGGGGACCTCTGACCCCAGGCATGAAGGGGACCTCTGACCCCAGGCATGAAGGGGAGCTCTGCCCCCAGGCATGAAGGGGACCTCTGACCCCAGGCATGAAGGGGACCTCTGACCCCAGGCATGAAGGGGACCTCTGACCCCAGGCATGAAGGGGACCTCTGACCCCAGGCATGAAGGGGACCTCTGACCCCAGGCATGAAGGGGACTTCTGACCCCAGGCATGAAGGGGACCTCTGACCCCAGGCATGAAGGGGAACTCTGACCCCAGGCATGAAGGGGAGCTCTGACCCCAGGCATGAAGGGGACCTCTGACCCCAGGCATGAAGGGGACCTCTGACCCCAGGCATGAAGGGGACCTCTGACCCCAGGCATGAAGGGGACCTCTGACCCCAGGCATGAAGGGGACCTCTGCCCCCAGGCATGAAGGGGAGCTCTGACCCCAGGCATGAAGGGGACCTCTGACCCCAGGCATGAAGGGGACCTCTGCCCCCAGGCATGAAGGGGAGCTCTGACCCCAGGCATGAAGGGGACCTCTGACCCCAGGCATGAAGGGGACCTCTGACCCCAGGCATGAAGGGGACCTCTGACCCCAGGCATGAAGGGGACCTCTGACCCCAGGCATGAAGGGGACCTCTGACCCCAGGCATGAAGGGGACCTCTGACCCCAGGTATGAAGGGGACCTCTGACCCCAGGCATGAAGGGGACCTCTGACCCCAGGCATGAAGGGGACCTCTGACCCCAGGCATGAAGGGGACCTCTGACCCCAGGCATTTGCATCTCTCTTTTTCTTCTTCTTGCTTTGTTCTCGTTTATACTTTTCTCATTTCTGTCCTGCTGTCATCTCGGGCTTTCTTAGCCCTCAAAGGGCAACTCCCTCCCCCCCCCCATCCCCCACCCTTTGGGTTCCTTCGTTCTATTCTTGACCTTGCTCCTTTTCTTTCATTCTTCCTCTCTGGCTTGCTAGTCCTCAAAAAGGTCTCCCCATCGGACTGCTTCAGAAGCTCTCTCTGATTTGAGGTCTTTATTTTAGGAGGTTCGCTGCCCTTGGCATTTACACCTCACTTTACTTGTTTTATTATTTCTTGTTCTGGCGGGGGGGGGGGGGGGGGGGGGGGGAGATGATATGGATAAATTTTTTAATCTATTAATTTCAATTTTGCCCGGGCAGCGGCCTTTCGGCCTGCTCTTTACGATTTCCAACTGCCAAGGTATCTTTAACGTGCGCAACGTGCACACGGGCCCTCCGAATTTTTTCGTCCTTATCCGAGAAGACTAGGTACTCGATCCTACCCCCCAATAGGACCAGGGACTTGAAAATATGAGAAAAATCCACTTTCCAACATGCCTGCACTGCCCGGGTGTAGAGCGTGTAGAAGCCCTCTCTTCTACAATGCCCGCTTTTTATACACTGGGGGCAATTTTCACCCTCAGAGCATTGGTACTTTATGGATTGCCCCCACCCCTCTTCCAGTATCTTTGCGTGGGTTTTTGAATTTAAAAACACCCTGAACATGTCCCCGCCAATCATGAATTGGCTGTTTAAACAGATCGATGGTCGGCGGCTTTTTTCTTCTTTTCTGTTCTCCAGTATCTCTACAGTACAACGGCGCCAGTCCGAGGACAGTTTGTTGCGATGCCTATTTCATGGGTCCTGTAGAGGGCTGCCATGGGAGAACATCGTATGCGCCAAAATTTTGTACTTTTAAACATCAGCTGAAAAGTCATCTTTTTACACTCTGAAATTGTCCATTTTTTTGTTTTTTCCTCAGTATGTCTGTGTAAGGTGTGTGTGATTTATACAGGATATAAATGTTGCAAAGCGCTTAGAGCCTGGTTGTTAATTGGGATGAAAAGCTTATTTTTCTTGACTTACCTGAGGGGAGAGAGCATGTGATAGAAGGAGCGAGAATGTGATGGGAAGAGAGAGAGAGGGGGGTGGGGAGAGGGAGTGTGGGAGAGAGAGGAATGGGTTTTTATTACTTGTAAAGCGCATTGAGCATTTATTGGAAATGCGCTTTATAAATGTAATTTATTATTATTATTATTATTATTATAAATGCTGTGTATTATTAATATTAAAATCGACGTTTTACAGGAGATGCACAAAACATCGCTGTGTGCTCTTTTTTATTCTTTGTTACATTTCCGTTTCGTGAACACGAAAATAAGATTAGTTTCGTCCGTCCGCTGTTGCCAGGAACTGAGGAAGCGTCGCGGTGAGATTAAAGCATCGGCCCAAAGCGAGGTGTGTGCAGAGATACTAGATCTAGATACAACAAGATGAGACAGCTAGCGTGTTTAGCGTGCACAGATTTTGCACCGCCACCTAGCAGCAAATGCGCGGAAGTCATGAACAATGCGGTATATTTACAAAGCCAAATGCTTCAAATAGGGAAAATATCCGATTTTATTCACTGTTCAGCTATCACTATAGGCCTTGATTGACGTTGCTTATTTTGTAATTTTAACTTCAATCGCTGTGGGAGAAACTCTGGATATTTTTTCTTCTTTTTTTTATTTTTAAGTGGCAGTAACACTGTCAAACAAATCAGTATCATTAATTCAGTGGTACACAGCTTGAAAAGAACCCTTGATATAATAAGAAATTTATGATACTGATTTGTTACAGTGCTACTGCAACAAATTAGATAAAAAAATATTCAGTTTTCCCACAGCGACTGAAGTTTACACTACGAAATAAGTGAAGTCAATCAAGGCCTGCAGCGATAGTTGTACAATGAACAAAATTTAATATTTTCCTTTTTTTTGGCTTTGTAAAATACTGCATTGTTCATGACTTCCGCGCATTTTCTGCTAGGTGGTGATACAAAATCTGTGCAAGCTAAAAGCGTTAGCTGTCTCATCTTAATGTTTCTGGTACCTTTGGTTACAGTAACGTTGCGATTTCTAACTTTTCAAATACGACCTCTCCGTTCATGTTGCATGACTCTATTCCCCAAAACAACTCCGTCGGTTTATTAAAAAACAAAAAAAAAACAAAATCATTTAATTAAACTCTTACAATTTTAACAGATCGATCATTTTGTCCAAAGATTTTTTTGTTTCACCAATAGGCCTACTCCTTACTGGTATTAAACATTGAATACTTGTTAGGTCCTTTTGCATCCGCTACTTTGAAAATGCTATTTGCATCTGCCTGATCGCCTTTTACGTTCGCTCACACCAGTTATGTTTAAATATCTATATTAATAAAAGTGAAACCTTACGACAATTGCAGCGCGCCTTTCGCTACTCCTCTGTTAATGCTGATTCGGTGGCCCTCAGATTTTATACAACGCTTAGTATAGACTGTCGTCGTGGCCCCGGCACAAAAAATACCAAAAAAATTAATAACTCGCAGAACGTTTGTATTAGTTTCTAGGATGCGACACATTGGCGTTTGGTCTATTTTTTCGGCAAATTAATGTAACTAAGATTGGTTCCGGTATAGATCTAGACTGTATCACACTCACAAAACAACTTCCGGTTAGGACTGGTTTGAATGATGAGATTGAGTTCTAAGACTATCAAGTATAAAACTTTGTGTGTTCTCAATGTGCCTAGACTGGGAAAAAGAAAGGGTCTGGAATTGGGAGATTGACGCTGCAGGGTCAAAAGTACAGGTTTGTGTTTTCAATATGCCCAGGAAAATATCATATTTCTTTTCCATTAACACAATATGACGTTATCACTTCCTGCGATGTGCAAACAAACTAACCCGTGCGCAAATCATAGCCAGTTGACGGATGCTGGCAGGACGCGCATGAAGTCAACGCGCAAAGGGAGAGCATTAAAACGTATCTAAAAACAAACAAACAAACAAAAATAAAATAAAGCTAAAGGGACAGGCAAAATGAAACAGGCCCATAATAATCCCCCAGAACTGAAACTAATAAATCGATTTATCCCGGGCAGGGCCGGGAACTCAGCTAGTTAATAATAAAGTGCAACTCTAGACATGTGGCCTTTTTCTTTAATTAGTTTGTTCACTGTAAAACCTGTGTTGATTTTTTTTACATGCCGTGCTCTAAGGGAATATAACACAGCGCTAGGACAGAAGAGGACCCTACGAGAAGTGACCACCAACCACCCGCAGTTTGACTAGAGAAAGCAGTTCTGGTTTTTAAAGGTCTTTGGATCCAGTGGCACGTTTTCTTTCAGCAGCCACTCTTGAATCGATTGTTATTAATTTAATCATCAGAGATGGATAGCTTGCCATCTTGGGCAGCAACACTGTGGTAGCAGTCCGGTGTCTGGTGTATTGATAAAAAATAATTATTGGGTAACCGCGGAACCAGAGTTTGCAGTGAAATGAATGAGCACTTTTAACCCATAAATATCATTTGAGAGAGAAAAAAACATGTGTTGGTGGGGTCAAGAGATAAAAATAACATAGCAGTTTGTACCTAGGCCTCTTAACAAAGTGTAAATCGACGAATGCCGCAAAAAAAAATGTGTTCAAGATATTTTTTATGCGCACTTCGGTGTGCAAAAAGTGTTCTGTTCGGTGAGTATTCCACCCACCGTTTTTCCATCCGGAATGAACACATGTGATACCTGACACCAGTGTTGAACTAATCATGCTTATACCGTAGACATGTTAATGTTTCACCTCCGAAGTTTACAACAAAATTAACAAAGCCTAAATAAACAAAACTCAAAATATTAGGCTTCACTCTATTAAATAAAGATCAGTTCAATAAGATCTAGTGTGAACTTTGAGCCCGTGTGCAAAAGTTAAAAACAATTTTACCTAAAAATCTGGATAAATCGATGTTGATTCCGCTCATGGCAAACACAGACGCTCGACATGAGCATTTCGAACAAAAAATGCCTGAACGTCACGGAATTATATTACACAGACGTATCGAGTTTAAGAATTGAACAGCTGGTTTTTATTCTCAAAAAACCTGACAAGAAACCAAAACTGTCTACTGGTGTTAAGTTTAATCAAATGTCTTGACCAGTTTTTCTTTAAATCATCAAGACACAACATCTAATCAACAAAAAATCGATGTCTTCCTGTATGTATGTCTTTTACCTAAAGACAGACAAACCGCTAACCGGAGGTGGCTAAAACTTGATACCCGGGGGGGGGGGGGTGTTTTGACACTGCAGGTAACCTAGATAGGCTATTCAGCCTGTCTGTTCGTTCCTTTGTTTCGTTAAGCATTTGTTTTCAAAGAGCTTTTTTTTTCTTCTTTTTCTGTTGTTGTTCTAAACATCATCTGAGCGAGGAGTAGAATTGAGTTTTGACTGCCTTTCAAGATCGTTCAGTTAGGTGCACTTTTCCCTGCCAGGGATGGAGTGCGCAGCGCACTGATGTGTATGGGCGACGACATATTGTATTTCATTTGATTAACTAGCGTTCAATGTGGTGCGTTTGTGAAAATATCAGCAATTTTTAACTTAGCAAATTAAATAGACGGACAAAAGTTCACAGAGATTCTCACCAGCACTTTCAACTGAAACGAACTTGTAGAAACAGATTTATCCCGGGCAACGCCGGGCACCTCAGCTGGTATTCGGATAAGGCATTCAAACGATAATGTTGTAAAGACTTCTCAGATTCATAAAAAGTATGGGTTGTTATTTCCTTTGAGAGGACTATCATTTTACGAGCGTACATTATGTTATAATATTTCTTGATTGGGGGGGGGGGGGGGGGCTAGTATTTTAGAGCACACATTACATTACAATATTTCTTGGGCTGAGGTATTATTTCACGAGCGTACATTACATTATATTTCATACCAGGGCACACTGACACGATGTAAAAGGAAAACGGGGGTCAACCTATACAGGCTCAATTTAAGGAAATGTATCAAATTATAAGGTTATTATTGCTAGCCAGTTTCTGGAGTCATCCAGTGCGATTCCTGCGGTTTTTGCTTTTCTGTTTTGTCTTCGGGTCAACAGATAATTTTCAGTTTACATGAGATGAGAAATGGGAGATGGTGAAAGTGAAGTTTCAAAGTGTATCCAACAGATTAAGACTGACAATTTTATCACAAAATAAACGTCCGCCCAAATTTAAAAGAAAAACGCCTGCGATAATGAACATGTTGTTTCAGAAGCACACAATAGTTCGCTGGTTAAGAGTTCAAAATAAAACTAACCTCCAAAAAACCGTACTGCTTTGACAGTAAAAAGATCAACTATCGAACTCTGTTAAAAATCCGTAAGGATAATACGAGTGGACGTCAAGCACAATTCCATGTGTGAGGTCAAACGCAATTTTATGTGTGGCGTCAGACACAATTCTGCGTGTGACGTCAAACACACTTCTAACTGTGATGTCAAACACAGTTTTTTGCCATTTTCACAGCTGTTTGTGAAAAGCGCTGAAAAGAAATGAAATTATTAGAAGAAGGTTGACATTAGACGAAGATTTGTGGCGTGCCAGTGGAGTCTGAAACTATTACGTGACTTTTTAGACCAGTAGAGGACCGAGCCAAGTCTCCTCTATCTCTGTTTTAGTGTGAGATTGAACTATGGCGTTTTAAACGGGACCTCGCTCACAGGCGAGATTGAAATAAGTCTGACTCATTAGTTAAGGCGCGTCTAAACTATCTTGAGTTAGCTAGCGGAAAGACAGACATCTCGTAGGGAGTCAAAGCAAACGCAAAACACATTTGATCCAGTCCGACACCAGCATTTAAATTTAAAATACGTCGGTCTATCTGCGGCTTCATTCTACTTAATGTAAATCTGGCGCTGTTCAAACAAATTATCCCTAACTATTGAGATCAGTGGTTTATAACCCGGACGCAGGGGATAAGGGGCTTTTCAGAGAAGGAAATAGCAGATACTTAAACCGGTGAACAATGCACACTCCAAGTCTGCTGAAAGTACAGAGCAGTTTTTATTTCTCTGGTTCCAGGTTGTGCATAATAATTTCTACGGACGTCCAACATCTGATAGAATGTGGTTGAGCTCTTCATTTTAGGAGGTTCGGTGCCCTTGACATTTACACCTCACTTTTTTTGTTTTTTATTTTTCTTGTTGTGTCAGGGATTCGTTTTGTTTTTTTTTTCTATCGGTAGAATGCGCATGACGTCACAGAGTTTTTGTTTTGTACTTCCGCCAAACAAGATGGCCGGTGGATCAGCTGATGAGTGTAACTTCGAGATGTGTCTAAGCAGTTAAAATGCCTGCTGGTTGCATTGTAGTTGACTGTTGTGACAGTGGTGGAAAGGACGGATCCAAACTGGTCCGATTCCCTACCATCCGTGTAAACAAGAGAAAGGAAGTGAAAGAATTGACCGAACGTCTCCCATGTGCGTATACACACGTGTCATTGTTTACAGTAGTGAACTCGCCACCGATTGGTTCGCGACGCCTTAAGTGGGTCCGGATAGACAAGATGGTGGATATGCGCATTCTACCTATAGAATTTTTGCCCGGGCAGCGGCCTGTTCGGCCTGCTCTTTTCGATTTCCAACTGTCAAGGTATCTTTAACGTGCGCAACGTACACACGGGCCCTCCGAGTTTTTCGTCCTTATCCGAGAAGACTAGGTGCTCCATCCTACCTCCCATAGAATCACGGACAGGAATCCCCCCTCCCCCCCCCCCCCAACAAACTAACCAAAAAAAAAAAAAAAAACCAATTCGAACATGCCTGCACCGACCGGGGATCGAACGCTTTACTTTCGGCATGACAGGCGAGCAACTTACTTCTGGACCAACGGGTCCTAGTGCAAGGATATCAGGGAAAGAAATTTGAAGGCCGTTAAATAATGTACACTCCATGTCTTGTGAATGCACAGAGTGGCTTTTATTTATCTCATTCCAGATTGAAATGGATTTATGTGACTTGATTGTGGAAACCTGGACTTCTTGTACTCTTGACTAAAATCCTGGTTTAAGCTAAATGTAATATAATGTAATCTAATGTAATAATGAACTTGTATAGCGCTCAAATACCCACACACACACAAAAAATGATGTGCTCTAATATAAGACGCTGAACTAAAATTAAAAACAGGATTAACATAAGATCAGTTACTTGATTTACTCTCATTCTCGAACCTCTGAGAGCAAACAGGAACATCATCTAGTTTCAACGAAATAGTTCTCAACAATTCAGTTTCGAGCCTATTTTTAAATGTGACAATGTTTTCACTTTTCCTGCTGCCAACGCTGATGTTTCACAATTTAGGCCCACCAGTAGAAAAAACCTTTTCACCAAGCGACAGTCCGACTGTGGGTGTCTCGAGAAATTTCGCGCCTACTGATGGTGAGACTTATCGCAACTTGTCCAATGGACTAATCCATCGCATCATGTCCACGTAATGATGGGGTGTGTAGAAGTCATTATGAAAGAGTCTTTTTGCTGTAAACAAAGTTACGCCTTTGGACAACTGCTCGTTGTTTGAAGTCATTAAAGACGACTGTCCCGATTGAAGCCCTTCCGTTCATTTTTTCGTTTTCTGCGCGAAAAAAAAAAAAAAAAGTCCACATCCGAAACACTCGATTGTCAGTAACATGGGAAAGTATTACTTGTCGTGGTGGATTAAGGAGGCTGAGGGTTAAACGTATCCTTGACTTTGGGCTGGCAAACTTCGATCAGCGGAGTATGAAATGTCCCACGAAAGTGAAGAGAACAGAAGAAAAAAAACAATCTGATATTGATTTTTGGCCCGAGATTTGATGGAATTCGATCACGTTATCATATTGGCCCTCAGCTATTATTTTCTTCTGTCTTTTTCTCACTGGACAATTCAGCTTCGCCTGGATCTATCCGGTGTTTTTATTCTCCACGTTCCTGGTTCTTTTCTTATCGTTAGATTTTTTTTTCTCCTTCTTCTCTCCCCCTCCCCCCCCCCTCTCTCTCTACCTCTCTTTCCCCCTCTCTTTTTCCCTGTTGCTCTGTTCCCGCCTTACTCTTCCTCCGTTCTCTCTCTCTCTCTCTCTCGCTCGCTCGCTCTCTCTCTCTCCATCTCGCTCCCTCTCCCCCCCCCCCTCCTTCTCCACTTCGCTCGGTATCAACAGAAACGATAAAATGTCATTTCAACTAAACGTACGACCTTAACACAACCATTCAAAGTGTAATCATAGCCCACAGAACAGAATATACTGACATATTTTTTAGCGCTACAACTGCGCTGCTTCTATACAGCACGTCCACAAACGCTAGTTTTTGGCACATAGCCTAATTTATCATAGACCAGTGCCACTGACTGCAGTTACATCCGACACCCTTTCTGCACCGAACAGTCAGTCGTGATTTCATTCAGGCCTAAAACGGATGCTGTTTGCTAGAATCAGTGGGTGAATACACACCCAATAAGATTTTGCATGCAAGAGTCATTGAGCATAGATGCACATCCAAACAAATAAAAAAAACTGAAAAAAAAAAAACTACACGCCAAAATCGGTGGACCCATCATATTAAATACAAATTTTTGCATGCTTTAGTCTGTGGGTAGATATATACCCTGTATGAGTTTTGCACGGCAGAATCAGTTAGTAGATAATTGTAATGTACCAAATAGGAGTTTTGAATCCATAAACAGTGGGTAGACATACCCATCCAGCATGCAATTAATGTTAATTAGTAGATACACACTAAAAAAAATTAAAAAAAATTAAACGCATAAATTGGTGGACCCATCATGTTAAACCAATTTTAGCAAGCCAGATTCAGAGAACATAATTATTTTCACACATCAGGATTTTTGCATGCCGAAATAAGTAAATATCAGTTCACGCAAACTTAGGAGGAATGGAACACACTGACATGTTAAACATCTATAGCAAAAAAGGTGCGTCAGTATTAATTGGTTATTCATACGTCAAAATTACTACCACCGGCAACTGTACGTCATAATTAAGACCTACAGCAATTAGAAGTACGTCAAAATTGGCTGCTTTTTCACACGTTAAGATGTACCGTAAATAAAGTACGTCAAATTAATTAGTCTTTCACACGTTAATATCTCTGTAGCAAAGCAAAGTACGTTACTTCAACTGGCTTTTCATACGCTAAGATCTGCAGCAAATAAAAGTACGTCAGAATTACCCCCTTTTTTTGACACTTTAAAATCAACCACAGTTAAAAAGTACATCAAAATTAACTGTTTTTTCTTTTCAAACGTTAAGATCTACCGAAAGCAAAAGTACGCCAAGATTAACAGATTTTTTCAAAAGGTAAAATCTACCACAAGCAAAAGTACGTCAAAATTAACTGGTTTTTCACACGTTAAAATCTACCGCAAACAAAGTGCGCCAAGATTACCTGTTTTTTCATAGACGAATTAGAAAACAATGTAAATTTATAAAATCTCTGTTAATAAGAGAGTAACTTGATGACATTTCAACGCGTCTTTCTCCAATCAACTATCAACCTTCTACTGTAAACCTTCTTACAGATAATTATCTTCAGAGCCAGATCGGATAAAATTTACCCATGAAATAGAAAAGGGTAAAGTATTCATTGTAATTTAATTACACACAGAAATATACTATTTGTTTAAACAGCATTTGTTGCCTAATGAATGGCATGGTTTGGGTTCCCCTTGGGAAACACATTTAATACGCGCAAGGCACGAGTTGTCAGGCGTTTCAGCTTCGCAAAGGAGATGTTGTTCCTTGTGTTTCCTTTTTGAATGTTTAGACGATGAAACAGTTAACGTATATATAGAATATATTTTAATTATAATTACCATTGTTTCCCTTCCAGAAGGTAATGAAATATGCTGTCATTTGTAAAACGAAAAATTCATGATATAGCTCAACAATCGCTAAATTAGTTTTTTGCAGTACGAGTAGATTAATATAGCAGGGCAGAAAACGCACAGCATACCGCAGGAGTTTAATAGCGCACATGAGTAAAATGGTAAAAATGCACAAGAAAGGTGAACTTGAAAAATCAAGTGAGAAATCAGAAACTAAAGTATGCAATGCAGCAAGTCAAAGAAGTAAATAATTAAGTTCTAGAAGCTGGTATGTTACAGGAGCAAATGTACGCGCTAACTGCAGCCATGCTAGTTAAGCAGCGCAAGCTCTTTCAATGCGGCTATGGTATGTTGAAGAAGCAATCTAAGTTCTAAATGTAGCAAAGTTAAAAAAAAACAACAACTCTACGTTCTACATGAACCAATGTTAAAGAAACAAGCTACGTTCAAGCAGATATGCTACATTAAAGAAGCAATCTATACTCTAAATATAGCTGTGCTAAAGACCCAAACTAATTTGTAAATGCGGCTATGATAAAGAAGCAGTCTACGTTCTAGAAAATATGTCCAAGAATCAATCTACATCCTACATGCAGCTAAGTTGAAGACGCAAACTAATTTCTAAATGCGGCTATGATAAGGAATCAGTCTATGTTCTAACTACAGTGATGTTAAAGAAGCAATCTACGTTCTAAATGCAGCTATGTTAGAGACGCAAGCTAATTTTTAAATGCGGCTGTGGTAAAGAAGCAGTTGAAGAAGCAATCTACGTTTTCAAAATGCAGCAACTAAAGAAGCAATCTACTTTCTAAATGCTGCAATGTTAATGAAGTAATCTACATCTAAATGGAGCTTTATTAATTCAAGTAGCAACATACGCTATAAATGCAGCTATGCTAAAGTCGCAACCTGCGTTATCTAAATGCAGCTATTTTTAAGACGCAATCTGCACTCTATGTGCAGCTACGTTAAAAAAAAGCCATCGATGTTCTGGATGCAGCTGTGTCAAAGAAGCAATCTACGGTGTAAATGCAGTTATATTAAAGAAGTAATGTAGCTATGTTAAAAAAACAATCTACTGTCGGAATGCAGTTATGTTAACGAAGCAATCTACGTTCCAGCTGCTTTGTTAAAGAAGCAATCTGTCATCGAAATGCAGGTGTGTTAAAGAAGCAGAAAACCAAGTTCTAAATGCGGTTATGACGAAGAAGCAAAGTAACTTGTAAATGCATTTAATAAATGTTAGAGAAGCAGTCTAAATTATAAACACACACACACTGTCTTTCCAAGGCCCGGCACCACAAATGCGTTTAAATCCCTTTGAGATATTTTGACACATACAAAGCGCTGACACATTGGCCGTTTGATAATTTTATATTATGGAGCAGTGGTTTCCCCACTATTGCATAATCTACAATGCAGATTACAATTATAAATATCATCACCGTGTTAAAATATTAGCACATCACAGGTTTGTTTTTAATACTTTTGAAAAATACAATTAAAATTGTTTTGTCAAGTTGAACTGTTTATTGTGCATTTATTATTGCTTTATTATATTATAATCATATTATTATTGTTATTATTATTGTTATTATTATCATTATCATTATTATCATTATTATTTTATCGCTAATATTATTTTCTGGTGCTCAATACGTTATGGCAATGACAGATTATTGTATTATTACCCCTCATAATTGTGACACTGGTTCTTCGTGAGAAGGACAGGAAAAGTTAATGAATTTTGGCTATTTATCATGTTAGCACTCGGATAATATGCAGACTGTGTGAATTTCTCAAAATTTTGGAAATATTTAACTGAAACTGCTACAAACAGCTCTTCACCATAGAATCAGTTCGCATTTATTCTTCTACAATCAGTTAAAACGTTTATTTTAGCCTTTCGCAAGAAACAGCAGATCTGATTCTCCATTATTTACTGAAATATTTCAAGAAGTTCTATTTTTCCAAAAACGAAAGAAGCAATGGTGCTTGTCTTTTGATATCAAACTATCTTTGCAGACTACTGATCTGAATATTTTCAATTTGTCTGGGTCGAAGTGACTAGTTCCTTCCTTTTGTCATTTTCAATTATTTGTCTCATTATTAAAAACATTTCCATCGGACTAATGAAGAAACAATGAATAATATTAAAATAATAATAATAATAATAATAACTACTAAAACTCGTTACAATATCTCTGTTTTATGTCATAAATTGCTTACTAGGGGTCGAGGTTTCGTGTTACATTTTCAAAGAAAGCAAAAAAAAACCAACAAAAACGCCCGTATTGAAAAATTCCAAATCTGTGCCAAATTAAGTCCGGAATAACTTCAGTCTAACTTTAACTTGAATACTTACGAACTAATCCACCCTTACAGATTCTCCCCAGCATGCCGTTTTCAATTATAAATGGCGACTCAAAAGAATGTATCCACAATTATATACACAAGTAAACTGCTGGCCCAGAAAGGCAATCAGTTTGAAAGCATATGACAACTCAAGTGATTACACATCGCCCTCTTTAATTTGAATGGTAAATCTTGGATGTATGTTAATTGGCACTGTATTAATAAGTATTCAAATGTGTATAGAGTTTTTTTGTTTTTAGGCATGCTGTATTTCTTATAAACTCTATGTTATTACTTATTTTGGAGTTCTTCTCATCATTGTTTAAGAAAGGGAGATTTCCATTATAGTCTGTCCCCTTAAGGAAGGTCTCACATTAAGCCCAGACCAATTGCTGCCAGCAAAGTGTACACCCAAGAAATAATGACAGAAGCTGACTGTGTCTGACCCGGCTTAATATGATAGGGTTTTCCTGGATTTACTAAGAAAATACAGGGAATTAAGGCGTGCACTTCTTACCTCCAGCAGCTGATTGTGTTTGACCGGGCTTAGTATGATACCCCCCCCCTCCCCGCTCACCCCCAGAAGAGCCCAAATCTAAGGGATACCTCAAAGCCCACTGTCAAAATGCAGAAAACAGTGCAGAATGTGAACAATCATATCTTTTGTGAACTTGTTTTGGTGCCTACGGGCCTTGAAAAGCACAGAGGACTACAGTGTTACCTGCACGCATTGGGTCCACCTACCAAATCTTCGTACCTGGTGGCCGTCGTATGTCCATTCGCTCGCCGACACATATTGGCGTCTTCGGAAAAATATTCCGTGTAGTAATTATCTCCCCGATTTTTCTGACAGGGACACATGGCAAAGAGTTGCCGGAACTCACGCTTAAATTTTTCCTGTGGAATGGGAAGATGGAAAATTAATAATGGGAAAATGTAAAAATAATGGTGGGAAGATGGAAAAATTGATGGTGGGAAGATGGAAAAATTGATGGTGGGAAGATGGAAAAATTGATGGTGGGAAGATGGAAAAATTGATGGTGGGAAGATGGAAAAATTGATGGTGGGAAGATGGAAAAATTGATGGTGGGAAGATGGAAAAATTGATGGTGGGAAGATGGAAAAATTGATGGTGGGAAGATGGAAAAATTGATGGTGGGAAGATGGAAAATTTGATGGTGGGAAGATGGAAAAATTGATGGTGGGAAGATGGAAAAATTGATGGTGGGAAGATGGAAAAATTGATGGTGGGAAGATGGAAAAATTGATGGTGGGAAGATGGAAAAATTGATGGTGGGAAGATGGAAAAATTGATGGTGGGAAGATGGAAAATTTGATGGTGGGAAGATGGAAAATTTGATGGTGGGAAGATGGAAAAATTGATGGTGGGAAGATGGAAAATTTGATGGTGGGAAGATGGAAAAATTGATGGTGGGAAGATGGAAAAATTGATGGTGGGAAGATGGAAAAATTGATGGTGGGAAGATGGAAAATTTGATGGTGGGAAGATGGAAAAATTGATGGTGGGAAGATGGAAAAATTGATGGTGGGAAGATGGAAAAATTGATGGTGGGAAGATGGAAAAATTGATGGTGGGAAGATGGAAAAATTGATGGTGGGAAGATGGAAAAATTGATGGTGGGAAGATGGAAAAATTGATGGTGGGAAGATGACAGACATTAATAGACATGAATGGAATCAAGTCATTGGGTTATATAAGGCACGGAATGAGAGTAGAAATTACATTGATTTGTTTCACTTAATATCACTCAAAACTGTGATGTTGACCGCAAGGCATCTCCGTCCATCATTGCGCGGCAGCTGAGCATGCGCGCTTGCGAACGATTTCTTTTGGCACGGCGGCTGGGCATGCGCACTTGCAAAGATTAGCTGTGTTCCAAGAAGAAGAACTGAAATTCTTAGAAGAACGAAACATACGGCACTGGAACTTCGACGAAAGACGAAATAGAATTCAAAATTTGGTAGGAGCACAAGTTCTGTGACGTGAAATGAAACAAACCAGATGGGATAAATAATCAGCAACAGTCATAACAATCATGAAGAAATTTCAAAGTCTCATTCAAATTGTTTAAAGAATTCTTGCTCTAAGAAACAAATGACTAAGGGAGCAAACCCATGCCCTTTATGGAGAACGGGAGATAACTATTGTTAGAAAATATGTCAAACATGTCTGGTGTGTTTTTACGCGAGATTATACCGTACTTTCCCTGTGTTCTAATGAACAAGGGACAAGAACTCATTGACACGACGGGTACTTTAGAAGATTAATTTCTCTTTTCACAACCCTGATCGTAACAGGGGAAAAACAAAAATCAAACATTGTGAACAACGCCATCTTGATATGCCGCTGTTAAGTATGAGGTTCTGAAAGTGATGATATGAGGGACATAGCACAATAATTTCAGCTTGTCTGACCACTCAATGGCTCTATTTTATTGACAATCAATAAAAAACAACAAAAAAAAACAATACAGAATAACGATAAACAATAGATCACAAGCCCTATCATGAAAAACCGCACAATTGTACTAATTGCACAACTACAGATCTGTTTTCTGTCAAATAATTTGTGACCTCTTGGAAGGAATGTTATTAATAATAATTTTAAATAATAATATTTTTCTGTTGATTAAAAGGGATGGGGGAGGGGATAGTTAAGTTATTTCAAATGT